>JAXCHB010000099.1:1127500-1727500 GCA_036926305.1 Uropetala carovei | reverse complement strand
CGGACGGACGGACGGACAGACGGACGGACGGACCGACCGACGATAATAGGCGCTCACGCTGTAAGCGAAACGCGCCTAAAAACTAACTCAGTAACATACCTAATAGACATTTCAGCACCGAATGACCTAAATACTAAGGAGAAATGCACAGAAAAAATTGAAAAATACATCCCCCTAGCGAATGAAATTAAAAGAATCTGGAAACAAGAAAAAGTAATAATTATACCCCTCATTATCTCGGCCACAGGAATAACACCAAAATCTCTTATAGAAAACCTAAAAATTTTTAAAATCCCAAAAACTGTACATACAGATATACAAGAAGCTATTATCCTAAAAACTTGCCATATTGTCCGCAAATTTTTAAACTTAGATCACCACCCAAAATCTCAATAATATCATCTCATTTAACTTGGCCTTTACAAGCCCGTTAATGAGAGAAACATCGGGTCACGAAACGTCACCCTGACTAAAGAGAATAATAATAATGGGGATCGCCAGGGCATGCCTGGAGCTGGTGCTGGGCATGACAGTATACGAACCACCAGTGGCAGACTGCTGAAAAGGCAGGCGGCTGCTGGTAAACCCGAAGAAGCTACTGCCAACAATATTGATGGTATTACACCCCAAGGAACCCAAAGTACAATAGCTTCAAAACCTGCTGAAAGTGTTTTCTTAGGTAGTTAACCAACAACCACCAAAGCAGGAAAGCCAAGGCAACTCCTAATAAAAGGAAAAAATTTATTATGCACACAACGACAGAGGTTTATTATACCATTAACTAATGAACATTGAACCAATTGAAATAAGCAACTTTGATTGGAATTTTCAATTGAATATTTTGGAACATTAGAATCTCTCATGCAAATTATTTCTCATTAGCATATTTTAATTGTTATTTTCACTTTCACTACTGGAGGAATCTCCAATAGCTGCATCATCTTCCTACTCCCACAGAATGTCACCTTCCGATCCATCCAAACTGTTAGAAACACAACACTTCTTAAATCCATGGACTATTGCTGCTGGTGAGATACTGTCCCATGCAGTCTTAATCCATTTTCCCAGTAGAGCCTCTGTTGGTTTTTTCATTTTACCTGCTGGAGTCAGAGGGCAATTCCCTGACAGCAACCATTCCCCATAAACGTGCCGTAGATGATCTTTAAAGGGCTTACTGATGACCAAATTGAGCACTTGTAGTTGGGAGGTCAAGCCTCCTGGTATGACCACCAGATCAGTGTTGAGGTGTGATATTTTGGATTTCACATCATCCGTAAGATGTCCTCGAAAACCATCAAGAACTAACATTGGTCTCATCTTTAAAAGAGCACCAGGTCGTTTATCCCACACTTCACTCAGCCACTGAATCATCAAATCACTAGTCATCCAGCCTTTTTCATTCTGGAAATGATACCAGGTGGTAGTTTTTCTTTTGGTAGATTCTTCCTCTTGAATATTACGAAGGGTCGCAATTTTGTCCCATCAGCTAATACCGATAACATTACTGTAACCCTTAGTTTTTCATTTCCAGTGGTTTTAACTAACACTGACTTTGCCCCTTTGTTAACAACTATAGTGTTAGTTGGCATATACAGTTGCTTTCCTTCAAGTGTCTATCAACGACTGCTTTTAACTTCTTACAGGACCTACTATAAAGGCGACGTCAATGCAAGCGTTTATTTAGATTATCAATGAAGAGAAGATAACAATAACACTTTTCTTTCATCTATTTGAAGGTTTAATTGGCCTTTTTGAATCGGAGGCAACAATGAGTCTCCTTGGCAACGCCGGGAATGAGTACGAAAAATCTATAAAATTTTGACAAAGAATCTGTATTTCTGAAAAATTCGACCGTGTAATGTGTAAACATCACCAGAATAAGATAGTATAGAGCTTTAGCCATCGAATAAAGCAAAAAAGAAGAAAATCGGTATATATTTATATATTTTAATGAACGAAGGAAAAAAACCTTGCACTCTGAAAAATCGAAAATCCCTTGTAAACTTATGGGAAAATATAATTGTCTCCTGGATTCGAATCCGGGACACTTTAGCAAACGAAAATATTTTTCCAGGGACCTCATAGCCAGTAGAAACAAAACACCGTTTACCGCATATCTTTACGACGAATGGTTCTCGAGAAATATGCCGATATAATTACACGAGGCTTCATACTCACGGACGCACACAGCTTCACTACGCACATAATATATAGGATAAAACTCAAAAGAGTATTTGTATTCGAACACATTTGAATCGAATATTTCGATTATAGCTATTCGATTCTTTCCATCTCCAGCTATCTCTGGCTGCGGTTCCTTTGTCAGTCAAACTATTACGTGGTGCGCGATTATAAGACAACTAGCGATTTTTCGGTCATAAAAATTGGAACAAAACCTCGTCTTATATTCGGGTATATACGGTACCTTATTGTATGATTTACATCTGTTAATATATTGTGCAGCATTCACTACTATACAACTCAATAAGCAACAAATATCATTGCAGCCCACAGAGTATAAAAAAACAACACCCAAAAAAACACTGAAACGAAGAGTATTGCGATATATTTCGGGGGCGGAAGACGCGGCGTCGTTGTTTTAGAAAAAAAGGGAAGGACGTATAAGAAAAAAGGGCGCGCAAAAACGGGACTCGTGTGCGTTGGTTTGTTATGGAGTGGCGACGGAACATAACTGGGTAGGAGGACGCTATAGAAAAATTTTTGTTCGATTGTGATTTGATAGTGTGAGTTTAAACTTGCCGGAAGGCGAGTGATTGTTGCAAATTGGTTGGAATCTGTATGTATGTATTCGGTTTTGGCGTAATGACGTTTTAATTTTGTGGTATTTCGTTTGTTAAACTTAGGATTTATCATTCAGTTTGTGTATAACATTGAAATAAGTTGTGGTGATTGACAATTATATATTGGTATGTGGAACTTTCGCGTATGCTTCTCTTTAGTGCAAAGAAGAGTTGTTAGCGGCTTATGCTTGGGAACAGAAGCATCCTTATGTTTAATTAGTGGTAGTTTTGTGCTTTGTGTGGTTATTTGGTTTGTGTGGAAATTGGTGGTTGATTATTGGGATGCGTTGACGGTGCAGGCGCGTTTGGACCTTTGGTAAAAGGATAGTTATTAATAATTTGTATTTTAAGATTAGCTTTTAAGAATTGTTTTTTTGATTTTTTTGCTTGGTTGTAATTGGTGTTGGTTTTGTGATTGCTATTAACGAGAAGGTAGTTATAGTGTGTTAGTTTGTAGTTTTACGTAATACATTATTAATTGAAGATTAATGGTGTGCTGAGAAAAACATTGTTAAATTAGAAATTTAAACTATTTACTATACGTTTCCCTCACTGGCGGCACGCTACAAACACAATGGCAAATCAGATTAGAAAAGAAAATTGGTGAATTTTGAGCAAATATTGGCAAATTAAAACAAAAAAATAAAGGCAACATTAAGTCAAAGAAAACTGAAAAGGAAATACAGAATATTATTAAAAGTATGAATGAACCAAACATTACCCTTTTGATAGATACACTAAAACAGAAATTAAAAGCTTATTCAAATAGATTAAAACGCTACAAGAAGAGTAGATCTATAAAATTGCAAAATAAAATATTTAAAGAACGAAAAGGAATTTTATAATAATCTGGGGAAAAAATATAATGAAATTCAGGAACACACACCAATAGAAACTTACTGGAAAACAATCTGGTCACAACAAGAGTGTCACAATAAAAATTCAACCTGGATAAAAGAAGAATTCAAACAACACAAAAAAATACCACAAATGCAAAATGTTGTAATAGAAATTAAAGATATACAAACAATTATCAAGAAACTGCATAACTGGAAGTCACCAGGAATGGATAAGATACAAAATTATTGGTTAAAATACCTTACAAGTACACAAAAAACTTACAGAATTATTTAACAATAGTATTAATAACCCAACATTTATTCCAGATTTCTTTACTTCAGGAATAACTTACTTAATACCAAAAGTTAACATGCCAAACCAGACATCTAAATATAGACCAATCACGTGCCTGCCTACAATTTACAAAATACTGACATCCATCATTGCAATGAAAATAGAAGAATACATAAACAACAATACTATACTTAGCGAAGAAGAGAAAGGATGTTGAAAACATAGTATGGGATGCAAAGAACAACTAATTATTGATAGCATAATAACACAACAAGTCAAAGAGAAACTTTTATTGTGCATATATAGATTATCAAAATGCTTATGATAGTGTTCCTCATACATGGCTGTTGCAAGTTCTGGATATATATAAAATAGACCAATCACTTGTTAAGGTTTTGAAAAGATTAATGCAAACCTGGAAAACAACAATACATCTCAACAGTGGAAAATACCAAATCAAAAGTAAAGAAATTTCGATCTCAAGAGGAATATTCCAGGGAGACTCGCTAAGCCCACTATGGTTTTGTTTACCATTGAATCCACTATCAAACTTACTAAATAGTTCAAAGTATGGCTATAAACTGAAAATACAACAGGAATCACCAATTAAAATACATCATCTGTTATATATGGATGACTTAAAATTGTTCGCCACAAACAAACAGCAACTACAGGCAGAATTAGACATTACAGAAACTTTCAGTAAAGATATAAATATGAGTTTTGGTATTGACAAATAGTAATAGGCAAATCAATTGAACCAACAGGATATAAATTAAATTATAATGAGGAAGAAATACAATCAATGAAAATTGAGGAATATTACAAATATCTAGGTCTCCTGCAATCACCAACCATAGATCACAAGGTAATGAAAGAACAACTGATTAATAACTATAGAACCCATTTAGAGAATATTTTAAAAACTGACTTGAATAGTAAAAACATAACTAAAGTAATAAACACATATGCAGTTCCCATATTAACTTACTCTTTTGGAATTATAAAGTGGGCAAATACTGAGCTGAATGCACTCAACATTACTACCAGGAATATGTCATAAGTTTTGCATGCACTATCAACATTCTTCAGTAGAAAGAGTTAAACTTCCACGAAATGAAGGAGGGAAAGGGTTCATAGATATTCAAAATCTGCATTATCAACAGATACAGAATTTAAGGAATTATTTTTATTCTAAAAACAACAGCTTAATACATAGATTTACACTTCCACAAAATGAAGGAGGGAGAGGGTTCATAGATATAAAAAACCTGCATTATCAACAGATACAGAATTTACGGAATTATTTTTATTCTAAAAAAACAGCTTAATACATAGATCGGTTATAGAATTAGATGTAAATCTCATACCAATAAAATTGCAAGACAGAAATTATGAACCTAAAGCTCAGATTGTAGATAATCCAACAAAAATATAAGCCTGGAAAAGCAAAATATTACATGGTAAACATATCAATCAACTCTTACAAGATTACATAGACAAATATGCCTCGAATATGTGGCTCATAAGAGGGGAGTTGTTCCCAGAAACTGAGGGAGCCATGATAGCCATACAAGATGAAATAGTGACAACAAGAAACTATAAAAAAATTCATAATTAAAGATCAGGAGACAACTGACGACAAATGCAGAAAATGCAATACAAAGTCTGAAACTATCCAGCACATCTTAGGAGGTTGTAGTGTAATGGCACCACATGAATATCTTGAGAGACATAATCAAGTTGCTAATATTATATACCAAGAACTAGCATTAAAACATGAACTGGTAAAAGAAAGAGAACAATATTTTAAATATACCCCCCAACCATTATTGGAAAATAAGACAAGATTTATTTTGACAGAACAATAATAACAGACAGGATGATAAACCATAATAGACCAGATACAACATTAATACACAAAGAAAAGAAAGTTACTTACTTAATAGATATAGCTATTCCCAATAACAATAATATCACAAAAACAATACAAGAAAAATATACACAGTATACAGAACTATCAGAAGAAATAAAAAATATATGGCAGATGGAGAAAGTGCACATAGTACCAATAGTAATTTCACATACTGGAATAACACCAAAAGAATTAACCAAAAGTTTGTGAAAGCACACAACAATAAAAATAGAAAGACTTGAACATATTCTGTCTTCTATTTCAACTATGCCAGTTAAAAACTGAGGAAAATGAAGATAATAATAATAATATTTTTATTTATCTGTAGATGGTACAAACCACAATAGATATCGTCCAAAGTACATACATATATTGTGAATAAAAGAAGCTGTATAATGCAGATAATCAGTAAATTATATGGTTCACACCAGTATATCAAATCACTCAAATCATTGTCCATAACTCTTCAATTGAATAGAATGCCTTAGTTATAAGCCAGGATGATATTTTGGATTTGAATCTATTAATATTTACAGTTGCAGCAGATGGAGGTAATTTGTTGAAAAACTTTATACTTTATACAAAAGGAATTATATGACTTGGTCAATGGAAATCAAAACATCAAGTTTACTTATATTTCTGGTACCATAATCATGTAGGTAGGTTTTCCAGATTTTCTTTAACATTACCACATTTATGTAGATATATATGCTATATACAGTCATGATTTTAAGCTGCTTGAAGAGTGGCTTGCAAAGCTCGTGAAAAGCTACATTCTTTTGTAAAGAAAAAATATGCTTGACACCTGATGTATGACCCCACAATCTAAGACTATATCTCAGGTGACAGTGAAAGATGGCGAAGTAGGCATTTCTCAAGTGGTCATCAGAAATCAATATTTTCAGTTTCCTAATTATGTACAGAGGTGTAGACAGCCTTTTCAATACACTGGAAATTTGATTGTCCCAGTTTAGTTTGCCATCAATATTAAATCCAAGTAGTTTAATATATTTATTGTCCTCATTATTATAGGAGAGGCTGCACATCATGTGTTGCATTTTATCTTTATTTAACAGTAGTTGACTTACAGAAAACCATGTATCTGACTAATTTATCACATTAGTGGACATCAGTTTGGCTTCATGCAGGTCCTTACATTTTAGCATAAATGTAGTGTCATCTGCAAACAGAACTGATTCACATGTCATATTGCAAAGAATATCATTTATCGTCACCAAAAACAAGAATGGTCCTAACATTGATCCCTGAGGGACACCTTGATTGATATTAGACATTTTTGACTGCTTACCACCTAAGGTTACCAGCTGTTTTCTATCGGTTAGGTATGACTTAATAATTTCAAGTTCAGCATCACGTATGCCATAGTGATACAGTTTTTTAAGGAAAATTCATGCAAAATACAATCGAATGCTTTGGACAAGTCATAGAATGTCAAGTAAGTACCCTGTTGCTCTTCAAAGGCATTGAGAATATTATTCACCACTATTTCAGCTGCCTTCACTGTAGACTTCCCTGAACAAAAACCATATTGAGAAACAGTAAAGAGGTTATTACACTCAAAATATAAATTTAGTTGAGATTTCATAACTTTCAAATATTTATGATAAGACTGGGACCACTTAAATGGGGCAATAACTGCAGGCAACACCTTTCAAGGAAATGGGCCTAGTGATGATTAGATTGCCAGAGTTTATTTTCTTGTTGCAAATCATGCTTTTTACCTCTATATAAAAAATAATAGGGAGATGGCCAGATAAATAAGTATCAGATACCCTGATATTATAATCCTGGTAATCATAATTTGTAATTATGTTATCAAGACAAGCAGATGCTCTGGTAAGGTTAAAGTTTGCACAATATAAATTAAAGGATTCCAAGAGGTTATTGAGCATGAGGCTATCATTTGAGACAAAGCTCATATCTAATTGAGATCGTCACTAATAGCTATTTTCATGTTATATTTCGAAAGTACACATAACGCTTTCTCCAGCCGTTGACAATAAATCCTTAAGTTTCCACTTGGTGAGCAGTAGGTACAGGCAATTAAGAGTCCTTGCTCTTTGTACAGCACTACAATTTCAAAGTCTAATTCAATGCAAAGATATTTAAGATCAATTACCTTACAATTAAGATTTTCAGATCCGTAAACGCAAACTCTGCCATTTTTCGCTGATTCACGGCAATGGACAGTTAACATTTCATATCCATTGACATTATTTAAATCAACCTCTCCATAATGGAGCCAACGTTCAGCAATACATATGAAATCACACTTCAAAGACTTAATGAGCCCTTCAAGTTCATATAACTTGGTATGCAAACACTGAATATTTAGATAAAATACTCTAATACATGTGGAGGTATTCACAGAGCACTGTCATGCTTGTTTTTGTGCCACTTTGTCAGTCCTGGCTTGAAGGCGAGCAGATGTTTTTACCTCTGATTTTGGTAGCACTTCAGAGGTCTGATCAGCGACACTGACAATATCATTTACTTGACATTTATTTACAATAGGAACAGGATCTAATACATCATTTGCTCTCTTATTGCATAGGAACTTAAACTTATTGACAAAAACATTTTGGGGCCACACAGTAAGGTCAGTAAGTTTTTCAAAATAATTACCATCTGCAGTCACCCGAAACGAAGCATAGTTGCCTTTAGTAATGAGCTCTTCTATTTCTACTATGACTGAAATTTTCTTCTTAATGTAAATAGAGAGATAATCTGCTGCTGTTCCTTTCTTCAAATGTCAGACATGAAAATGCATCTTTTGAGGCTGTCTGGCAATTATGTCTTCTTTTGGATCAACCAAACCATAATCATCCCCCTCCTGCGGCGTTTGTTGATCACCATGACGAAACCATCTGTGGCGTTTTTATTTGAGTCGGATGATACTTTAGCACACACTTTCGTGAAACTTAGCTTGCTAGTTCTCTTAGTCAACATTTTACACTCACAAGGGGAGGCCATTACAATAATATTGAAATTCGTAAAACCCTTTAAGGAGGTGAAACTAGAACTAAAATATCAAATACATTCCTTGGCATTTTTGCCAATGGGCCTTTGTTTAAAAGATATTAACAATTTAAATTCAGGTTTAAGCATGGATGTGTCATATACAACTAACCTTAAGGCTACAAACAAGTGGCAATAGCCAAATGGGTAGAATGAATGTCTAGAATGAATGTCTAGAATGAATGTCTAGTAATCGGATGGGCTGGGGTTCGATCCCAGCTGCCAGCATTCTATTTCATAATTTTTCAGAAATGGTCTGTATATGTATTTTATCTAGTAAAATTGTATTATTATGTTTTTACTTTCTCCAGGAGATATTTGACGGAAACAGAAAAAACCGATTATTTATAAATAATTCCTAAACAATAATGGCTATGGAAAAATGTTTCAAATGAAAGTTGTAGGAAATTACATTCTCTATAACTTTTGTATAGAATTGTATATACAATAATGATGTTTTAACGGAGATATTTCACCAAAACCAAATCAGGTTTTGAATAAACCTCGACTTCCGGTTAACCAGTATTGTCCAAAAACTAATCAGTTCTTTGTGCTCATGCTAAAGTGTCATATATAAAATTTGGTAATGATGTGGCAAGTACTTTTTGAGTTAGAGCACCACAATTACATATATCCACACAGACACACACACATACATCATTCCTAAAATAGTCTAAACGTGTTCTAGGGACCTCAAAACATGTATTTCCATTGAAATCTCAAAGTCGATTTTTAGGCGCGTTTCGCTTACAGCGTGAGCGCCTATTATCGTCGGTCGGTCCGTCCGTCCGCATGTTCGTTCTCGGCTTCTACTGAACGGATTTTAATGAAATTTGATATTAAGGACTTTCAATCAAATATAATAAGAAAATCGCAAAAATGAATCACGTACGCCAATCAGGGGTACCACTTTACTAGAGACAAAAAATTTAAATTTTCGTCATATCTCGTAAACTATTGTTCATATCAAAATATTTTTCAAATAAAAGTTGTAGAACTGGTAAAGTAGAGTATTTCCTTTTCTATATATTTTCATCGTAGGAGTAGCCGTTATCGAGAAAATCAAACAAGAATGTCTTATATGGAGTTGAACTTCGAAAATTTCTTGCATGGTTACTTCATTGTTGCTAACATAAACAATCTCCCAAACAAACGTTTAATTTCCTTACGTGTGCATGTAATACTATTAAATAGGAAGAAAATGGATTATTTATGATGAAGAAAAGGACCTTAAAACGCTATTTCCCTTACGTACAGGTATATAATTGCTTTCTAATACTCCATTGCACGAAACGCGCCCCATTTGTGATACGTTGTACGCTTTCCTAACTTGTTTTCGTGATCACAATACTTGCCCTATACTACATACGGAGAAAGTAAAAAGACAAAAAAATAATCACAATAATTACGCGAAAAAAAAACAAAAATACAATGAAAACATAATAATAATAATATAATTTTACTAGTTAAAATACATATACAGACCACTTCTGGAAATTTATGAAAAAAATGCTGGCAACTAGGATCAAACCCCAGCACAACCGATTACTAGACATTCATTCTATCCGTTCGGCTATCTCCACTTTTGTTTAAGGTTAATGGTATATGACTCATCCATGGTTAAACCTGATTTTAAACTGTTAATATCATTTAAACAAAGGCCCATTGGCAAAAACGCCGAGAGATGTATTTGATATTTTAGTTCTAGTTTCACCTCCTAAAAGGGTTTTACGAATTTCAATATTAATGTTATGGCCTTCCCTTGTCAGTCTTATTTGCCAGGATCACAGATACTATGTCACATGTGTCACTTGATTAGTTATGACAACACTGTACAAGTTGTTGCGTGTTTTGAGAATTAACCTCGGAGACACTTTTGTTGCCGTGATGACTCTGTTCGATCTTGTCGAGGCGATGCATGATATGCTGTAACGTCATAGTAATCTGAGCAATAGGAAAGGCTTCAGAATGTCCAGCGGTAAGGTTCCTACCATGAGGCACCAAGTGCAAAAACGTAGCACATCCCCAGAAAAATTGATCAGCTGCTTGGAACCGTTTCAATTTCTTATTTAGTTAAACGGGAACAGTTTACATGCGATAATCAGCAGCAGATACCACATTTTAGGTAGGATATGCTTTCATTGAGATGCATTTTTTGCAGGAGTAACATGAACGACTATCTATCTCAGCTGCTATCTTGAAAGTTAAACTGTATGCGGAGAAAGATGAACAGAACAAGAAACTTTATAATATTTTCTTCAAAATGGTTCATATCCGAAATTGTAAGTCAATTCTTTCAAATTTTAATTTCAAAAAGGATGAAAGCCTCCATGTCCAGAAGTAAGTTTTAGGTGTTATTTTATGGGAAATGGGAATGTCTTCCTTGGTGTGGAACCCAGGACTTTTTTCGAGTTCATTATCACCTTAACATATGTGAATTGAGCACTCCTGCAAAATTTAGTTTCTATCTCTGCTCTTTCTGGAGTTATTTGCATTTTTATAGTGAGCAAGTGCTGATGTGTAAAATACTTGGAATAACATTGAAAAAACAATAAGTAAACAAATTGTTAACTGTTACTATGGATAATAAAAATATCGCTGCGAAAGTAAAATTACCCTTGGCAGCATACCCAATGCTATCAACAATTAGAAAATGTTATCATAGCAACTAAAACAATGGTATTAATTAGCGATGTAGTTACCATAAATTTAGAAGAACAATCAAAATATTTCCTGAACTATTTGTTCCATGAAAAAATGTTTCAAACAGAACATGTAGGAAATTACATGTTCTGCAACTTTGATAGTGACAAATATTTACAGAAATTTAATTTTAAAGGAGATATTTGGAAAATAATGGCAAAACAACAAGAATAAACCTCTTCCAGTTGAGCAGTTTCTGCCAAAACCTTTTCAGATTTTTATTTGCTAATAAAAATCTTAAGTATCAAGTTTTGTGCTGGTTTGATTATTAATTTTTCATTTAGAGCGCCCAAAAAATTTCATCACATACACAGACATCAACAAGAAAATACTGAAAATGTATTCAGGGGACCTCAAAACGTATATTTCCGTTGAAATCCCAAATTTGATTTTTTCCACCAAAACAAGACTTTCTCCTATACAATGTATGGAGAAAGCAGTAAACTCTCTATGAATGGCAAAAACTGCATCAATAGTCTTTCGGTAGGTTATCTTTTTTTTATTTTACCTTTTAAGCAATAAATTTTTCCAAAATCTCTTACCAGAAATCCGGGCACCGAGTACCCTGGACCCGGGTTCAAAAATGCAGCAAGGATCCTTCGGTGAATTTGAGGAAGGAACTTCGTCAAATCCGACAATGGCTCGTGCCCAATCACATCCATCTGGTCGTCGTGCAGCTAACTCATTGTCAGACCAAGCAAATCTCACACCACCCTCCCCAGGTGCCCAAAATGGTCTTTCGTATTCAAGAAAAAGTTTTCCGACACGCCCGAATCCAATTTTCGAGATGGCTTCAGTTTTTTCGGTCGGTAGTGAAGGACAAAATAAGGATCCAGAGCATGCCTGTAAAATAAAAAAGTATTTAATAAATTTTTACTTTGTCCATACGTACTACAGTGGGTCCCCCATTATTCCCATGGGTTACGTACCAGAAAATGGTGGCGAATACCAAGAATTTTTCCCAATAAAAATACATTAAACTAGCTGTACCTGCTCAATGTTTGCACGGATTTTTTTCAATTAATTAATTAATAATAATGTGACTCAATTACTGGTGCAGATGATATCCCGATAGAAAACTATGGATCTTGTGGGTTTCGAATTGTCAAAAACAACTGTTTTAATTTATCTAGTAACCGAGGATATCAGTAAGCCTTCGGCTCACTTTGTTCTTAGATTATAATGCCTTTTATATTGGGTGTAGCCATCTCCGGGTGCTACCGTGCCCTTTGCCTCTCTGGAACGAAGCTATACCTCACCATTGGCCAGTGATCAGGTGGGGAAATGTCGCCACAGGCAGATCCATCATGGTATGCAAGCTTTTGTTTTGCGTGAAATTTAATAAATCTAAGCAATTAACAAATATGAGATCCAGCAAAAATAGTATATTTAGTATAAAAATTCCATTTCATTTCACACATTATTTAAAAAAATCTGATGTGGCCAACACATGACTTTCTCGATATTTGGGGTGGAAACAGTCAAATTCGTCGAGCGATCAATTCATCGAAAAGCAAGTTTATTGAAAATGACAAGTTCGTTAAAAATCATTTTACTTTTTAATACAGTCGAGCGAAACAAAATAATTTTAATACATTCGGTACATCTATGGAAAATTAAAATACATTATTACTAAGTAATTGTTTAATTTTAATAAGTTGATATTAATTGTATTTTATACTCTTGCAAAATGCATTTAAGATAATTAAATTTCTATAAATAAACTATACTATTACATTGTGCTTCAATAGGTTCTTTTTATTAATAAGCTTTATTAAAAGCATAAAATTATTACAGTAATAATGAAAATAGAAAATTATTCATAAAGGTGTGATAAAAATTTTGTGATCCATAAAAATTATAATTTCGTACAAACCACCTTACATTGTAAAAACACTTTCATTAAACAGTTACAAAATAAAAGGAACACAAAAGAAAAATATCAACAAATGTGAAATATATAAAAAAAGCAACGGTTTCCTATGAAGACACAAAAAAGGAAATGCTTTCAATAAAGACGGATAAATAAGAATAAACAGAAATATAAGGACTGTTATTAGAATGAAAGCAGAAAAATGTATGAACTAATTTGTAAAATTTGTAATAATTTTACATAGCACAATTTTCAAAGAGTTTTCACATTAACTGTGAAGAGAAGACATACTAGCGGAATTTCGAGAGAAAGGGTGAGCAAATTTGTATGGACTGGTGTGGACATCTGCAAGAGAAAAGTAATAATAATATTTAAAAGTTAAATAAAAATAAATAAACAGGAAAATATTATCAGAAATTATAAAATCTCGAAATAAGCATTACTTGAAAATATAAATGAAGTACAATAAGTAAAATGATTTTTGAATCTTTAGCTATCTTTTTTTACTTAATTTTTAAAAATTATGATAATGAAATCATGAAATAAATAATAAATTTATTACCTAGATCAAAATCCAATGTTATGGGCAATAGATCTCAGGTAGTCGAGGATGTCTTGGTTTTGTTGCCAACCAGCAACAACTCTCCTTAACCTTTCTGCACTATCGCGGTATTTTTTACGTTTATTAGTTGGTCCCTCTCCACTCAAGTACTTTCGATTGTCAACTCATTTCGGCTCTGCTCCCTCTGGATTCCTGAAAGAAATTTCCAAATGTTTGGATGGCTTGCAGAAATTTGTTGCTGGAATACTCGGTGCCACCCCTCAATGTTGTTATTTGTTTTGGCAGTCCCTGAAGCACACTTTCGTAGCAGTTCCACATTTTATGATCATAAATTGGAGGACGGTGGCCAAAACGACAAACTGGTCACCCAATCCACGTGTCTTCAAAATAATCTATGATGGGTTGGATTTCTTCCGAGAAAATGTCACTTCTGCATAAAGATTTGAAGGTGGCAACAACTTCTGCAGTAGGGACAAATGCTATTGCAGGAAGCATACGAACCTTCAACGCAAAGTTGGAGTCATTTTCATAGCGAACCCTAAATCCATTTTCTTGAATTTTTCTCCAAAGGCATTGGCAGAAATGAAAAAAACAACCACGGTGTTTAGCAAGCGGAAACTCTGCGTGGATCGACTTTATCATAGCCATTTCGAAATCAGTCATAAAAGATTTAGGATTGCATACACCAACTAACTCTTTCACCTTTCTCAATAGTCGGGAATAGGTTTCTTTCTTTTTATCCGGAAGAAGTGCATATACTAGGAGCACAGAGATGTTACCTTCAAATCCATGGTTAAACAGATTTGGCACAGTCTTGAAGGTCCCGTCTCCATACCAATGGTCAGAACGACCAAGAAATTTCAGATTATTTTCTGTGGAAAATATCACCAACCTATCGTCTTCAGGGCCCGAGTCGTAGAGCAAAAACTCCTCTCCTTTACCTGTTTTTCTGTATTCTTCTGTAAAAACAATATCACGACGAAAAACAGGAACCGGGTCTGCCTGTTTCTTTCGCACGAGCATATCAGACGATTCACATTAAGTTAACTACAGAAGGAAGTTTAGCTGCTGCAGCTTGGCTTATTCCTAATGAAACCAAAGACACGATATAGTCAGGAGTATCCCGAGTGTTCACCGCACAATCACTTTATCTTGAGCTTCTGCTTTCGCAGCATCCCTTACGTGTTTATGTTCATTTTTTTCCCTTATTATCTTTTCCCCTTCAGTAATTAATCGACTATTGCACTTAAAACTGTGATAACCCTCACACTTCCAGTAAATTCTTTCTTCAATTTGTTTCTCTTTGTAAAATAACTGCCCTTCAAAGAGAAGCTTAGGCCTTCCTTTTTTGCTCTTCATAAAATTTAATGCCATGACCCTTCCTCTCACAAGAAAATTTTAAACTGAGATGGAAGTTGTTAAAGCAACCGCACTCTACATTCGCAGGGATTTCCAGGAATTTTTACAAGGACAGTATAAAGGGCCCCACACACGATCAAATAAATCTGATCAGATATCTTATCCAACTTGTACTTGCTGCACACACACGGTCAGATTGTCTAATCAGACATCTTCTACCATTATAAGTAGGTTTGGCTTACAATTGTATTAATTGTATTGTAAGTAATTAAAATTAATTATTAATGTATTAATTGTATTAATTAATGATTCATTACATACATTATCTCTGTTAGAATAATACATATGTGCAAATGTGTTAATCTAAATTAATTCTCGTACTAATCAAGTAATAATTATTCGAGAATAAACCATATTTCCAATTGATATAAATCTCTTTCATTCAAAATGATACTATATATCACAACAAAGTATCTAATTATTACCGGAAAGACATTGTATACCAATTTACAACTTCAAAACAAAGAAAAAATAGCTTATTTTAAAATATCACAATAATAAAATGTAGACTTTACCTTTACGATTAATTTTTAAACACGAAAAAATAACTTGTAAAATATACTTATCAGTGTAAACATATTTAAACTACTTAAATTAAATCAAACGCATCTTTTCGATCAACATCACACGTTAACAAAACTTTTTCTACGATAAACAAACACCATAAAGACCCGTATTTTTAAATGGGTAAAAATTGGAAAAGAAAATAATTTTTTTATAATTAAATTGTAAAAGGATTCGGTTTAAAAATATACTACACCACCGTACTCATTATTCCGGTAAAAATGATACCTTTCTCTTGCTTCTACAATCTTTAGTTTTCGAGTTGTAAAATGATGATACATACATACATACACATTCACTTTTATTTATAAGATGTATCATATCGTAATGATTAGAGCCCGGAAGTTCAGGCAAAATGCCTTTTTCTGCCTATTTTCACGTTTTTTTTCTATTTTGCCTTTTTTATCCAAAAACGACTATTGTGGCCTATTCTGTTGTGGTTTTTCTGTCGGGTGATAATGGAATGGGTTTGAGAAGAGGAGGGTGGGTGCACTGAGAACAGGCTTTTGCACCATTTATGCCTGCTCCATAGGTATCGTGAAGGAACTCCTGGAAAAAAGTCCATCATCCAAGATTTGGCATTCATTGCATCCTACTTCTCAAAGTTGCTGGACACTATTACATTACTAGAAAAATGGGAGACTTGGATAATTTTAGTAAATTTGTTCATAGAAACCATATATGAAATGTGCAGGATTCCGAGTGAAAAGGGTTTAGCAGTAAAAAATAAATATGAAGCGTTGTGCGCTAACGAAAATTTGGACAAAATCAAAGAAATTTCAAAATTTCTTGAAAGGGGCAATGCTGAAATTGATTTAAGTCCTTCAGATATAGCTTCCTTTAAATACACTTCCGTGAAAGTGGGGAGATCACTTTCTCTTTTAAAATATGTATATACTAATTGTGACAGGTGACAGGAATTTTATTTAACGATTAAAAAAACATCTAATTGTGTCATGCAATAGTTCTAGACCATAAAATGTTTGTGATTACAACTGATGACCTTAAGAACAATATTGTTGTGTAAAGTTTATTACTTACTCAATTTCAACTCAATATATGAAAAAAAATTTGCTTAAAATAAATGCCATTCTTTAATGCCTATTTTCCTGCTTTAATTATGCCATTTTGCCTTCCTATTTTGAATTTTATAGTGCCCGAACTTCCCGGCTCTAGTAATGATATTAACAAGTAACACAACATTTTCGCCATTAAATATTAAATGACTATTACCAAATTCTAGGAACAAATGCTTGCTATGCGCAGGTATATATGAAAATCACTGAATACTAGCAGAAGTGCCCACTGAATTTCAACGGATTAAGTTAATGTAATACTTCAACCGTGTAACATGTAAGCATCGCAAGAATAAGATAATACACAGATTTATCCGTCAAATAAAGCAAAAATGAAGAAAATCGCTCCTCATTTACCTATTTAGATGAATGAAGGAAGAAAATCTTGCACTGTAAAAAATCGAAAATTCACTGTAAACATATGGAAAAATAATTATTGAATTAAGTTCTACCTTACTACAAATGTTTTCGCCAAATACTCTTACCCACAGGGTAAAATTATATTCCTATGCTAAGTTTCGTGACGATATCTGCAAAACAAGAAATTTAAGTAAAAAAACCAGGAAGAGCACAATTACCAACAGAATATTGTATAACATTCTCCCTATATGGAAAGCTTAATCTCACTCTATCACAATTTGTATACATAATAATTAATTTTAATTATTCAGGCTGACATATTCATGATAGTATGCTAAATAATTAAATTGAATACTAATTAAATCTAAAATCCAATAAAGGAAAAATTCAGAAATTATGTCAAAATTTCACTAAGTTTACGCAAAATTATGACAAGATTAAAAATATACCATATCTGAATATTTCCAATTTATTATAATTTCTACTTAAAGGGTAGAATCATCACATGATAAAATGGCCGATATTACAAAGACATAAGTAATTATCAAGTATTAAATATAATACCTAATTTAGAATATTCCTGATAAGATTCAATAAAATTTGAAAACTCAAAAGAGCGATATAAATACCAATTATTATTACTCTACTTATGATAAAATGTTCTTTTAATATTCGAATCCGTTAGAAAATGAAGAAATGGCAAGTTACGCTTATTTATATCAACAAGTACTAATATATGATTCACTTCAATCTCATTAGCTTACGACTTTAGTTGACAACAATTGGGTTGCCATGAAGAGGAAATCCTTTTCGTTTAAAAAAATTGATTTACAGTTCACTTTTAGAAAATTTCGATCCTTATTGGAAATTTCACTGCAGGAAAATGAAACTTTAGAATTGTTAAAATGATACCTTTCTCTTGCTTCTACAATCTTTAGTTCTCGAGTTGTAAAATGATGATACACAAATACACACACACATTCACCTTCATTTATAAGATGACGCGGAAAAATGATTTTTGACGAACACGTCATTTTCGACAAACTTGATAGCACCTCGTATATATTACGAACCGAACTCTTCTTATGCTAGCGGAACTCTATTACTAAACTAGTGATCTGGTGCTCCTGGGATGTAGGCATCCTGCCACTCTTATCCAAATTTCCTTACTTTTTTTAGGGCCGGTTCTTAATATTTTTTCCAGCTCATCAATGAGTAAAACAACTAGGTTTTTGTTTTTGGCTCATCACTTATTCTCGGGTAAAACAAAGGCATGATCTTTTTAGAGATGACATTCTGTATAAATTCGTACAACATTATTTAAAGATTGGTTCAGTAACAGATATCAATATTACAGTCTTTTCTGAAGCATATAACTTTCTCATGAGAAAAACTCTGCCCAAGTTTGGGAAAGCACTAGGCTTGAGATAGGGGTTTTTGCAACTTCTGTTTCAGCTTAGTTCTCGCATTTCACTACCCTATTGAGAATATGAGCATTCACAGTGATGCAAGGATAAGCTGATTCATTTATTTGAATCATCTATGACTTTTACTTTATGTTGACTATTAAATAGGGTGACCTTATTCCAATGAGGTGAAAATGGGACATTTTCCGTTGTCGTAAGAAAAAATGGGACAAAATTTTTGCATGATGTTTTTAATGGTGGATCTGTCACTATCACGATCTATAGCGAAAAAGGTAAATAAGAACTTTCCTTACGTTCTGGAGCAGGCCAGACTAGGACAAAGCTCACAATCAAAAGAGAATCCAACTAGCGCCGTCGTTGTCTATACTCAAAGGGAATAAGTTAGGTTAAACCCGGGCAGGGTATTATATGCGGAGACCAGGTTTTCCACCTCAAATTTATCAATGACCCTGAGGTTTCTTATCCTGACAATTGCGACTGTAATTAACATTTGTTGTTCGTTTGATAACCTCCATGTTTCCAAGAATCCTACATTTCTACTAGGAATATCAGCTATACTATCAGATAATCTAAATTCTATTTGCGATGGGCTTCAAAATGGTGTAAAATGGCTTTTTTGATTAAAAAAATGGGGCGTTTGGTCATCCTACTATTAAATAAGCAAAAGAAGGGAGTAACCTGTTTGGGGCGCTATATGTATTTCGTGTGCGAGAAATGGTGAACAAAAACATGATATGATGGCACGTGTGCAAACCTTCCGCTTACACAGGAGCGAGATTTCAAATTAAACGAACTTTTCGTGAGTTACCGGACCAGATCATGACTTTGAATTTCATTGTAGGTGTATTTCGAATTATCCGTACAAAAAAGTATGCAAAATCCTATGGTGATGGCCGGGGACTGATCTTAGCTTCGAATTACATATTTTGAATTATCTGGGATCGAAATAACAGGTTTTTACTGTATATAACAGATTGTAGCCTTAATTAGGAAGTAGTTAAAATAAACTTTCAGAGAATAAATCCTCTTATAAAAGAAGGGACCTCAGGACTATTAATTTTCTTTTGAACAATGAGAGATTGATAAATAAAACTTCCCCTCAAAATGGTCCCCTGCACTGCCCAGAAAATCTGAGGACCCCGCAACAAATAATGTGCCCCCCCATACCTTTGAATATATTAGACATTTTTTGGGTTGAATTTCTTACCATTGCCGATACATTAATAAACAATGTCCCCTAAAAAAACACTACTGATATATTAAAAAGTAAAAAGTTCCCTTAATTCCAGGATCAGGCAATGATAGGGTCCGCTAATCACGGTGCACCTTTCCCAACACATGTTGTGGGGGATGAGGGGCCCATCAAGACACTACTGTGGAGGAACAATGGAATGGTCCCTTTCAAATTCCAAATTCTATAACTAAATTATCGATCCAATTATCCTCAAGATTTTAAAATGGAAAAATTAAATGTATGAGCCAACAAAATATGCTTCCATAGGAGCATTTATTACAGAGAGAAAGAGAACGATGGTTCAAGTACATACAAAATATTTTCTTGAGTTCGGGGGGCCCAACGGATGGGCATGGATGTCTAAAGCACGGGCCCAGATGGCATACTCTCCAGTTATTTTAACTGGTTCAACCGCTAACTCCGGGCTCTAATTCAGGTGGAATATGTTTTTACTAGTATATCATGTACATCTGGTTTAGTATATTAGGTAAATTAGTACACTATTGTGTTCAGCCTGTCACTTTATTTGTTTATGGCTAATAATATGTATAATCTTTTGCTGAAAAAATAAAAAGATAATGTTTCGATATTACTTAATCCTCAACAATATGAGCACAACATCATAAACTGTACATGTTCGGAGGACAAGACTTTTTCTAGTAGATATTTAGGTTAATTATTATATTACTAGTGTAATTCCCGTCGAAATATCAACAGAAGAATTATAGATAGATTGATTATTAATATTTGCATTTAAAATAATTAATAGCACACTATTACATATGAAATATTTCATCATATACAACATTTCTAGTGAAGATTCTGTAGTCGTTTAGTAAATGCCTTTGGTTTTTATTTTCGGCTATAAAATTCTGATATTCTTCTCCCACCTTGTTCTCATCAATGCTACATATAATTATCGGTGTGCAAAGACAGGGAAATAATTATATTTATACATATATAACGTATGGAAAATAATTAAATTTCATTCACTTAACGTTATGATTGCTTTAAAATTGTACTCTGTACTTACGAAGAAAGAAAGCTTACTCGAATCTTCAATAATGTTCTCCGTCGTTATGTAAATAAAACTCTTTAAAAGACTTAAATTAAAAACTAACTAATTAATCAATCAGCGGAATAAATTCTTTGAATACTATCTGAACAAAAACAAATCACCAATATTTTTCAACATCGTAAACTGTTCTCTTGACGATTGAATGGATCACTGTATTGGAGATCCTTATTGACAAAAAAATAAAATAATTGTTTATCGTAGAAACCGTTACATAAACAAACGTAAGTGTTTATTATATATTCCCGTTGTTTTTGCCTCATATATTGGTAGCATATATTGGTAGCATATATTGGTAGCATGAGTGATCTGTATTATTAAAGATTGACCAAATTTAGGTCATGACCCAGAGGCTAAGAACCACTGTTCTAGAGTTTTATGTAAACAAAAATGCAAAGATTGATAATCTACTCTGTACAGAAACTAAGATAAAGAAAACATAGTATCTCATTAAGATTTTTTTTACAAGACGTTAAGTTATGACAAATCTTGAGTATTTTAAGTTCCACTTTTGAAATGCTTGCAAATAATAAACATATCAAACCTTGAGAACACCAAGAGACACAGTGATGATTACATAGTCAGCTGAATATTCATTTCCGTCAGCAGTTACAACAACAGCACGATCACAACCTGTGGTTCCCCATCGCACTAAAGCAACTGGCTTACAATATCGAATGCATCCTTCTGGCAACTCGCGTAGCAAAGGCGCCATCAGACCAATGCATCCAAGTGGAAGCCTAATGTCCCCTCCAGGCAGGAGTACCTGACGTCCCACCATGTCTGCACTAACAGCAGACAAATGTTCACCAATTTCATAACGAGTTTCATTCGTCAGGCTGAACATGACTCTAGAAGCATCATCCCTTTGGGCTAGAGGAAAGTTTTTCGATTCCTCTCTGATACGATCTGAAATATGCAAAGCATTGTAGTATAACAACATGTGTATAGTTGTTTATTGTTTATGAATAATTATTTTATGTATTGAGAAAAATGGTTTAATGTATATATTATAAAAAACATACAGTTGTGAATTTGTTGATGTGGCATTTACATATTTGCTGCATTTAACCTGGATTGAAAGTTACTGTTAAGCAGTAGGTGAACTAGGTGGTCGCCTAGGATGCCAAGTTAAATGGGGCGCCAAATTTATGGCGAAAAATTTTAGTTTAAATAATGTAAAAAATTTAAAAATGCAAATAAAATAACGATGATGTCATTATTTCAATTTACGTACGCATACTGAGGGAATATGAATTACAATTCACTTCTATAAATTCCTGATAATTTACTAATACTTCAAATACACTAGCAAGACACAGTAAGCTTTGAATTTCACGAGCTTTGTCACTCTACTCCACAAGAGTCGCAAGAGAACACTTTAAAAATAAAAAGGAAAAATCTGATGTGGCCAACACATGACTTTCTCCATATTTGGGGTATAGATATTTAAATTATTATGAATAGCATTATAAGGCAAAATTATTATTTCGCATCGTAAAAGAATACAGTCGTCCTTATTGCCGTAAATTATATTTTGAATATGTTTACAGAATTCACCGCTACATGGTGGTGGCGCTGTATACTGGAGATTACGAAAAAGTTAAATATCTCTGAAATGGATGGTTCTACGAAAATTTGTTTCAAACAGAACTTGGAATAAATATTATTCTCTACTACTTTGATCTTCACAAAGATTACCAATAACGATGTTTTTAAGGAGATATTTGACGGAAACCGAAAAAACCGATCATTTTTATAAATAATTCCTAAACAATAACTGCTATGGAAAATTGTTTCAAATGAAAGTTGCAGGAAATTACATTCTCTATAATCTTTGTATAGAATTGTATATACAATAATGATGTTTTAATGGAGAAATATCGCATAAACCGAATCGGGTTTCGAATAAAACTCGACTTCTGGTTAACCGGTATTGTCCAAAAACTAATCAGCTTTTTGTACTCACACCAAAGTGTTATATATGAAATTTGGTAATGATATGGCAAGTACTTTTCAAGTTAGAGCACCCACAATCACATACACACAGATATTCCAAAAATAGTCTGTGTTCTAGGAATCAAAATATCTAATAAACTGTCGGTTTTTTGAAAAATTCCTTTCACATACACACAGACAACATCAAGAAAATAGTCAAAACATTTTCTAGGGACCTCAAAACGTTTATTTCTGTTGAAATTTTAAATTCGATTCTCTTCATGAATACAATACTTTCTCTATACTATATGGGGAAAGTAAAAGAGGGGCAAAATATTTTCCAGTTTACCAAGAACCTCAACCCTGATCTGCCCTTGGGGTTTAGAGGGAGGGGGGGAGGGGGAGGAGCCGACTACATGGTTCACCTAGGGTGCCAGTTGCTGTAAGATATTCTAGGGTCACCCATGCTGTTAAGCATTATGGGATTATTTTTAAAAGTGCGATATTTCCTTATCGACATCTGGGAGTTCTACTGTAATTTGAACGTTCAACTTCTTGAGAACTGCATTAGTAGGGCATCCTTATACTCCTGCTTGGGTCTGGAAACCCATTGCAAGAGCTCACCTTCTTACCTGCTGTCTTGCTTAGTTGGGTCTGGAAACCCATTACAGGAGGCAAGGGGTTGCAAACTTAGCTCAACATTCACAACTGCTGTCTTGCTTAGTTTTCATCAGGAATCACACATACGAGATGCTGTCAAAAAGTTCCCAGATTGACCTCAAAAAAAACTTTAGGCTTACACAATTGTCTAGTTGGTGTTATCTCCTTTGAAATACTCTCCTTGGGCAACAATACAGAGATTCCAGCGACTTTCCCACTTCTGGAAGCAGTTTTGGAACTCCTTTTTGGCGATGTTGTTAAGTACCTCCTGCGATTCGGCTTGAATCTCCTCCACGGTCTTAAAACGCCACCCCTTGAGTACCATTTTCATCTTCGGGAAGAGGAAAAAGTCACAGGGGGCAAGGTCAGGGGAGTAGGGGGGGTGAGAGACCACCGCCATGTTGTTGTCGGCCAGAAACCGTTGGACAGACAGTGCGGTGTGAGCAGGCGCGTTGTCATGGTGGAGCAACCAGTCTTTGGATGCCCACATGGCCGGACGTTTCCTCCTCACATCCTCTCTCAAACGTCTCAGGACTTCAATGTAAAAATTTTGATTCACTGTCTGCCCTTGAGGAACAAATTCTTTATGCACAATTCCCTCCTTGTCAAAAAAAACGATCAGCATGCTCTTCACATTGCTCTTGACTTGCCTAGCTTTCTTCGGTCTTGGTGATCTCGGACTTTTCCACTGGGACGATTGTTGTTTTGTTTCCTGGTCGTATCCATAAACCCAACTTTCATCACCAGTGATGACCTTTGAAAGAAAGTCTGGATCTTTTCCGAGCTGTTGTTTGAGGTCTTAGCAAACGTGCAAACGCTGCTCCTTCTGGTCTGGCGTCAGCAGGTGAGGCACAAATTTTGCAGCAATTTGCCTCATGTTCAAGTTTTCTGTCAGAATGCTTTGACATGACCCAGATGATATCCCAACAATGTTTGCAACGTCCTTGATACTCTGATGATGGTCTTCATGAATGGCTTCCCGCCCTTTTTCGATGTTCTCATCAGTTTTGCTGGTTGATGGATGGCCAAAATGTTCATTGTCCTCAACCAACATTTGTCCTTCCTTAAACTGGGAAAACAACTCGAAACATTGCTTGCAGAAGCATCTCGTGGGTCTCTGAATCCATTTCACCAAGCTTAAAACAAAATTTCACGCACACTCGTTGTTCTTTCAAAGATGTCATTTTTTATTTAAAAAGGATCGCAGACACACACTAACACAACATGAATCAAAGAGCCGCCAAAACAATACGCCACATGCTATCGCACTGTTACTCGGCAGACAACTGTGTAATAACGTAAAATGCGCATCCCCGCTTGCACAGGTGCAGGGTTCATACGAGAAGCGCTCCACACAGCCAGTCCGGAAACTTTTTGACAGCACCTCATACATGCACACACACCTGATTATTTGCTGTAAACTCTTTGGAGGACCACATTGTGAATAAACGGTTGCATACCATCATGTAGGCAACTCATGAAGCACACCATGGCATCCTTTCCAATACCACGTTTGATCATACGTAATTTTCTCTATTCTCATCTAGATTTCAGTAGCGTAGGGCTTTTAATTATTGTTAAATACTGAACACCTCCCTCTTTCAAAAATATTTTTTATTTATTCTTCATTTTTTTTTGTTTATTGCCCCTTAACCTGCTGTTGGTCGTATGGTGAGCGTTGTGCTCTCCAAGTAGCCATTAAGCCATGGGGTTGACATGCATGCTGTAGTTGTTTTGCAGTAAGCCACATTCCATATAAACTGCAATATGTGAAGGTGGTGCACCATCAGACAATTCAAAAACAGCAGCGATTTTGGAAACAGTGGGGTTATTATACATTCTTGTATCTTGTTTGGGCTCATGATGAAATCTCGTCACAGAGTCAATGACCGGTTGATGATTCTGAGCATGAGAATTTTTTCTTTCATGTGTTTATAACTGTGAGCATAAGGGTTTACATTAACTAGAACCGTAACTAGCAGACCTAAAACATCATATTTTAAAGCAATGTTTTCTGGCCTTTGCAACCTAACAGTACCTATTAACTTTGGCCAGATTGAGAATGTACATTTGTCCATATGAAGCAATTTGATCATTATCAGGATAGAGTGAGCTGATACTATGGTGAATATCTCCCAGAATTTGAAGCGAATATGAGCCATGCCTTGATGGCAATTTTATGTTGACACCAAAAGAAAAAAATCTGATGTGGCCAACACATGACTTTCTCCATATTTGGGGTATAGATATTTAAATTATTATGAATAATATTACTAGGCAAAATTATTATTTCGTATCATAAAAGAAGACACGTCCTTGTTGCCGTAAATTACGTATATTTTGAATGATTACAGAATTCACCGCTACATGGTGTTGGCGCTGTATACTGGTATTAAGATAAAGCGAAATATATCCGAAATAGATGGTTCTACGAAAATTAGTTTCAAACAAAACTTGGAAGAAATATTATTCTCTACAACTTTGGTCCTTACGAAGATTACCAATAACGATGTTTTTAAGGATATTTTTAACGGAAACCGAAAAACCGGTTATTTATAAATAACTCCTAAACAATAACTCCTATAGAAAATTGTTTCAAATGAAAGTTGTAGGAAATTACATTCTCTATAACTTTTGTATAGAATTGTAAATACAAAAATGATATTTTAACCAAGAAATATCACAAAAACCGAATCGGGTTTCGAATAAACCTCGACTTCCGGTTATCCGTTATTGTCCAAAAACTAATCAGTTCTTTGTGCTCATGTTAAAGTGTTATATATGAAGTTTGGTAACGATATGGCACGTACTTTTTGAGTTAGAGCGCCCACACTAACATACACACACACACAGACATCATTCCGAAAATAGTCTAAACGTGTTCTAGGGTCCTCAAAACATGTATTTCCGTTGAAATCTCGAAGTCGATTTTTTTCATGAATACAATACTTTCCCATTACTACGTATGGAGAAAGTAAAAATGACATCACATTATTCTACTGACTTACATTTCCAAGAAAAAATTTTGAAAGGTCATCATTTCTAACACAGAGCTGCTTTATATCGTTATACATCATGATGGCAGGTAACAGGACTTTACCATTTTGGCAACATAAGCTGAAGTGTCCAGACACTTTTTCACAGGAAAAATGCAATGCAAGGTACTTATCAAATTTAGCAGACAACTTTCCAAGGCTGTATATATACTGGTTTGGTAAGAGCACACCGTAACCAAATAAGACTTCGCCTTTCACAGTTTCTTTCCATAAGCTCAGGTTTAACTAATTTGAAATTTTTTATTTTTTGGCAAATCTACATTACTAAAGGATTAAAATGTGCTTTGTTTGATGAAAATCACCACTGTATTAATATATAGATATACATATCCAAAATATTATGAGGGAGGCATGGATTTTTGGAATTAAGGGTCAGCAGTGGTGGAGGAAGGGGCAATTGGGACCATCATCCTGTGTCTCAGGAAGTCTCTCTAATATGTGCTTTTGTTTGCAAAATTAAAGGAAGAGTGATATTTTCATAACAGTATCATACCATTTAAAAATTGTCGAAGACTGCTATTGCTCTTCGTAGAATCACTTGTCATTGACCGACTAAATAATGAAAAGGCCTCCATTTCAATTTTCCTATAAGCATGAGCGGCTGACAAACCGAGACATGGCTCAATCGGTTTTCCGTTACTTGTATAGAATAAACCAGCACGGCATGGATCCCTACGAGAGAGGGGTGGTTTCCCAAGAAGGCCTTCTTGAGCTGCTAATGTGAAAGCAGAGTTGGAAAGACATCCACCTTCTATCCATTCAGCTCCCAATTCGACCACTGTGTCTCCAAGCCAGCAGCTATGAATACGGCCCCCTGCTCTAAGTTATAAAGAAACAAAACTTTGTAAGCTGCAGATAATTTACAATACAAAATTAAAACTGCAGAAAATTCCTTTACCTGTCTGATGCCTCAAGAACTGTAACTTTGCATATGCCATTTTCCATAAGTTGATTTGCAGCCGATAAACCTGCTATACCTCCACCAATTATGACGACTCTAGGATCCTTTGAAGCGTTTACTGGAGTGCATGGAGGAGGGCAATTAAGATCTGGACAATTACTGCTAGTGCAATAATTGCTCAATGCAGATAAGGCCTTTTTGAATCTGCCAATATAAAATTAGGTCAATCAAATTATAACATATGTTAATTCTTGCTGTTAATGCTTTTTAAAGAAAAACTTTTCGTTTTAAGATGCAATATGGGAAACATATCGAAGAATTCAATTCACTTAGCCAACTACACTAGATAATCTAACTTTGGGGTTGGCAAACTTTTTTATATGGTGGTCCACATTCGTTGTTGTGAATGCTTTGGAGGGTCGCATTGGAAATCATGAGAGCTTCTATGGGTTGGATGTGCATTTACATCAGAAGTTACCCAGAGATTTTGTGGTTTTATATTAGTGAAAATCAATTCTAATTGGTTTACTTGCATTAAAACTCCACCAGAAAGGGTTTTAATACCGTAATTTCACTGAAAAATATGAACATGACTATGTTAAATTATATTGATCACTTTTTCATCATGGCTTCACAGGCTGCATAAAATGCCCTCACGGGTCACATGAGGCCTGCGGGCCATAGGTTGCCGATTCCTGGTCTAACTCATACATTCTTGAAACTGCTCAATAACTCTAAAAAATTAAAATTTCCAGAATGGGATAATTCGCCACAGGAAGAGTTCGCCACGAGATAGCAAATATTTATCTTATTATAAGATACAGTATTTTGTGAGTTAAATGAAACTAAATTCTAAACATTGAAACTTTAAACTAACTAAATGAGATTACTTTTACTTTCTCATATAAGTAGTATAAGTACCTGAATATTGGATACTTTTTTCAAAATTAATTTTTAAATACTTTTTTTTAGGATTTAGTCCATAAAAATGAATATCTATATACCTCAAATATATTTATAATAGGAATAATAATCAAATTTTCAATTACTGGCACAAATTTTCGAAAAATCACTAAAAATTACAAAACATTATTTCTCCTGAGTCTTCTAAAAGGGTTCCAAATATCGGATAGTGTGTGTTCCTAATATCGGATAGGAAAATTCCATGACAAAATGAAAATAAACTTCTATTTAACCAATTCTTCATATATTTAAAAAATAATAAGTAAACTATTGGCTTTTCATGACAAATGATAGCAACAAAATCATGTGTATATTTTGCAGTTGCAATACAGGCCATCAAAATATTAAACATTTTTAGTTATAAATTTCACATACATATGTTTTCCATCCTTTGTTATCTACACCAGCACATAGTTCATGAACCCATCGAAGGCATTTTATGCATTGAATCCATTTCTCTCCACTCTTATCCAGCCGATAAGGTTGATTGCAATAAACACACTCTTCATCCGCATTGCCCTCATCATCAGTGGAGATTAAGGGAACAGCTTCATCTTCAGATGAAGAGGAAGAATTGAAGCACTGCCTTTTGGTACCTGTCTTACGTTTCTTATTTTCAGGAAACAGGTGCTTTTAGTGAGGTCCGGTTCTTTTTGCTTTAGCTCTAGTGTCAAGAGGAGCAGATGTTGATGCTGTAGCTTTTTGAAGCCTCTCTTCAAGGCCATGCTTGAACGGTGACGATGTAATAACAAATGCTTTCCCTGCAGGTTTCCCTGTTTAAGTAGAAGGCATGATTGGTGGTGGGTGTACAGCAAATGGCAAAATTTGTTCCTCAGCTGCCTCTTGGGATTCTTGTTCATCTTCAACATCTTTACTTTCGTTGTCCATGGAGATGAATTCATGGTCATGAAACACATTCTTGTTAAAGGGAATGATGCCACATTTTTGAAATCCACTTACAGCAATTTGGAGATTGGTGCATTTAGCATATGCTTTTCCCATCAACTCTCCTATTTGGTAGGGAGTGACAGCTCTAAAAGGATGATTAGACATCCAAGTCTCAATTTCTTGAGAGTAATAAGCTTTAAATGGCCCCATAAAGGCCACATCAAGCGGTTGTAACTTATGTGTAGTGTGAGGAGGTAAACACACAATGATAACCCCATGTTCCCGACCTAAAAGAATCACATCAAGGTTTCTAGTATGGGAGAAGTGGCCATCTAAAATCAATATAACAGGATTGTCTGGAGTTGGCTTCGTATTTGCAATGAACTGCTTGAACCAGTCTGTGAATATGTGCAACTGAATCCATCCAGAGAGGGGTGGCAGCTTGCTATAGTTCCAGGAGGTCAACCATTGAGTAGCTTGGCCTTCATATTTTTTCGGGGAAACACTATCAGAGGTGGAACAAACATTCCAGCAGCATTCATGCAAGTCACAAGTGTCATGAGGGCTCCTCTTTCTAGAGACGATAGAGTGCCAACTTGTTTTTTTCCCTTGATGCTAATCACTTTTGCTCATCGGCTTTTGACTACTGCTATCCCTGTTTTATCCACATTCTAAACCTTAGTAGGATTAAAACCTACCTTCTCTAGTTCAGGCAGCAATAAGCCATAAAATGCATTCACCTTTTCTCATGTATTTGTAAATCCTTTAGCTCTTGCTAGTGAATCCGACTCTGGCTTACGCAAAGAAAGTGAGGGGTGTTGTTTCAAGAAATTTCGAAGCCACTTCTTTCCTGCAGCTCCTTTTGACAAAGGAAATGGATGTTCAAGTTTATTTACAACAGCTAACTGAAATGCCAACTGCCTTATATCAGAGGCTCTCAATCCAAAATATCTACATTCCATTACTTGGCAGTATTTAACTAATTCCTCTTCCAATTCAGAGCCCAGGACACATTTTCTTCCTAATTTTGTATTTAATAGGGCTTCAACATCTTTTGTTTTACGTTTAACATAGTCTTCAAGTGTTGACTGGGGAACATTGTAAGTTTTTGATGCCTTCAAATACCCCATCTTTTTTTCTTTTATTGCATTGACTGCTTGGACCATAGATTCCAGTTTCCATTGTCTTTGTTTAGCTTATTTTGACAATGACATCTGAAAATCAAACGAAACGTCTGAGTCAGAAGGTTGAATCCTAATATTGGATACCCGATATTAAGCACCTCTGACTATCCGATATTTGGAACCCACCCTTAATAAGTTTTAATGCAGTATAACCCCCAAACTGTTTTACTGAGGAAGTAAAACCACATTGCAAAACAATGCTTGAAACATTAGCTTTAAAACTATGTGCATTATGAAATGTTAATTACATACCTTCAAATCCTAAAATGTGATGCAAAAAATCCACTAAAATCTTTTGAAACTCAGAATAAACAAAATGGCTTACTTCACCGTAACCCTCACTTCTTACAACAACGAGAAACAACATGGCATCATGGGTGATCAAGAGGTAACAGATTCTGCTTTGTCCGCTAGGGTGCAGCAGTTATCAGATGAAAAACACTGCTATCCAATATTAGGCAACAATCCGATATTTGGGCACTTTCCCCTATAGATAAAATATTACAATCTCGAAAAATTCGATTTCGAGAGTTTGATGGAAATAACCGTTTTAGGTGTCCATAAATTCAGAAGTGGGTTTCGCTAAGTGAAAACCACTATGACGCTTTAGTGCATAAATATTAATATATTCCTTTTTAATTATGGTTTAATAGGGTGCTATTATGTACTATGATTGAACGGAATTATGTTGGAAAATTATGTTTATGTTATTACTTATGTTCAGAACTGTGTTAGGCATGTATGTTTTTTAAGGAATACAACTAAATAATTTATGAATGTTTATTTGGTCCTGAGGTCTAAAATTTACGTTTTATTTTTGTGTAAAAATACAAATTTTCTGATATTTTAATATTTTGCCATATATCTATAGTATTTGTATGGCCACTTTTTAATCCCCTCCGCCAAAGTGACCATTAGTCAATTCTAAAAAAAGACTGCCACTGTCCCCTACATGAATGTTATCAAAGACATCTGTTCTTATTCGTATTATGGACATCCTCTAATTTAAAAATAGTTTATCGATAATATAAACAAAAGTTTTTTCTTAGAAAAGATATTCTTGAATATATGATCATGTCAGTAAAATAAAATAAAAGGAACAATGATATGAAAAAATATTATAGATTCAAATATTGAATCACACTTTAACAATTCACCATTAGAGTTATTTTCAGCCAACTTTGAAATCACTCCTTACTTCAATATAGGAAAATAAACATGTCTGATATTCCGAATGTGCGCTATTTCATGTGTATGAGATACAATCTCATCGGCTTCCAAAAAAATTCTTTTTCACAAAATGTCCTCTTAGTGAAGGATAAAATCTTCCTTTATTCTGGTTTTCAGTCAAGCACACTATTAAATGAGGAACCCTTCTCACACAAAAACACAAAGCCAACTGATTTAAGAGCAGTTCTGTACTATTTTCATTAGAATATGAGGCAGGAATGGGCCACGAAGGAGAAATGAAAGCTGTTTTTGCAACGATCCTCCAAAACAATTCAAAATAAGAATTGAGATATCCATGAACCGATATGAGAGAAACTAACTACAGCAGACCTTCCAATGAAAGGATTAGTGGCACTAGACGAAAGAAATACCGCCACAGCAAAAAGGACCTTGCTAGGTTGGAGAGAGCCGACTCCATCTGAGAACCGATTTACGAACGAAATACCGCCACAGACCCTCACTAGGATGGAGAATGCAATTAGGGCAGCGCTCTATCTCCCCTGCTGACTCCGAGCTCCGATTTTCGGTCGCCTCTAATAATATGTCCTTTCCGAGAATAGAACAATGAATTGACTGAGAAATTTTAACTGAGAAATTTTGTATCGCTCTGTAATTTCTGCCTTTCCCTTCTTACTTGAAGGGAAAAAGATCCGGAATGAAAGGGTAAAAATCATTGCACATTCATCGTGTTCCAATAATACAAACATCATGATTTGAAGGTGCCCCTGACTAGTTGGCACCCAGGTGCTGTGCACCCCTTGCACCCCGGGTTGGCCCTGACTATATCTTGCAACAAGAAAAGTAAATTCGGTCTCGTGGCGAAATGTCCCTGCCGCAAATCAGTTGTGGTGAACTGTGCTGGACAGAGCCGGCCAAAGGAGGGCTGCGGTGGATGCGAGACATCCAGGTCCCCAAAATTCTCAATTATTTAAGTATCGAGTGTAAATTTTGCAAAAACTTGTACTAAAAATCACTTAAAAACTTATTTCGGTACTGGTCGGTTATCCCCCCCGCAAATTACATTGGTTCCATTTGAGGCGCAACAGTCAATAGGATATAACTAGGGTTGCCAACTTTTAGATATTCATGAACCGGAAATTGTGTTGAGGGTTGCCTACTTTAAACAAGTCGCGAACCGAAGGTTGTGTTGAGGGTTGCCTACGTTAAGATCTTCATGAACCTGAGATTGTTTGAAACTTTGAGACTTAAGAAGAAACCCGAGGAGATAAAATCTAATGATAAATATATTTAATACTCTTTAAAAATCTTTTCAAATCTTAGGAATATATATAAAATCACAAATATAGAATTTCAGCGCTGATCACACATTCGGACACACACACTCACAGAGAGACAGACATCATAGAGAAAACGGTCCAAACGTGTTCAGAGGACTTCAAAACGTGAATTTCCGTTGAAATTTCGAATTCGATTTTTTTTTCATGAAAACAATACTGTACTTTCTTTATACTACGTATATGGAGAAAGTAAAAGACGAAATGCTACTTCTTAACTAGTTTTTAATTATTTGCTGAATTTCTTAAGACAAATAATGTATACAGGAGCTCGTTTATTATAGCTGAAAGCTACATAATCCTTAATTCTATTTAAATCTCAGTGCAAAGCAGTTATCAAATATCCACATCCAAGAAACAGTAAAATTGAAGAAAAGATAGGGTAAAAATAATGCACACTATTCCATAATTCCTCTAGTGATTCTCACATATTTTGCAGTACCTCACTTACAGTCGTAGGCGTTTATGTTGCCGATCCAGAAATAAAGCAGTTTGTAGTATGGACGAGCAACAAATACGTAAGAAGTTCAAGTTTTTTGTAGAAAGTAAATATAGATAAAACAAAAGTTATGAAAATATCGGGAGAAGATGAGAATTTGAATATAAGAGTTGTGAGAAAACCTCTAGAGCAAGTTGAGCAATATAAATAAAACAAAATATGTACAAACGAAATTAAAGCGAGAAATATTTTAATTCAAATAATTTTTAAAACGCAGAAAAGTAAAACAAGAGCTTCCAACTGCAATCGAAAGTGAACCGGAGATTTGAGCTACTCGACCGGAGACAGTAGATTATGGCGATGACCCGGAGATCTCCGGCCCCAAAGCCGGAGGTTGGTAACCCTAGATATAACATTGGAAGGATATATTCACTAGCCTTCGGTTCGCTTTGTTTTAATGGGTAGTCGTCTCCGGGCGCTGCCGCGCCCTTCGCCTCGCCCGGAACCAAACTATCCCTCCCCGTTGTCCGGTGATTGGGTTTGTAAATGTCGAGACAGGCCAATCAGTTTCTGTTAATGTTGTCTAAAAATCTCCCCCCGCAAATTATTGGTCGGTTATCCTCCCGCAAATTACATTCCATAATAAAGACACTAAAATACATGATAACTTTAATGTTTTATTTTTCAAAAATTTTACACAACATTAACAGAAACTGATTGGCCGGTCTCGACATTTACAAACCCAATCACCGGACAACGGGGAGGGATAGTTTGGTTCCGGGCGAGGCGAAGGGCGCGGTAGCGCCTGGAGACGACTACCCATTAAAACAAAGCTAGCCGAAGGCTCGTCAATATATCCTTTAAATGTTATATCCTCGTGACTGTTGCGCCGCAAATGGAACCAATGTAATTTGCGGGGGATAACCGACCAGTACCCTTATTTCCAATAAAGAAACACTCCGTATAAGTTATAATATTAAACTGTGGCTCCATAAATCGTTCGTTATTACTATAAATATTACTATCATTGGGCCCCCATTGATAATGCCCCCTTGATAATGATGGATTAGTGAATATGGATCAAGTGAATACAACCTCGGATATAATTGAGTCAAGCGTGACTTCGTGAAAGCTTGAAATATTATTCATAATAAATGACACACTTGTACTTTTCCACAAACTTTTTTAAAAAGTACTAAGTGCCTCATTTATTATGAATACAATTTCGAGCTGAATTTTTTCAAGTTTTCTGGCTTCGTATGCTAATTTCACTGTATTTTGTTAAGGTAACACTTTCCGAAGCAATTGAAATGCTCCCTCAATAAAGTTAGTTTAATTTATTTTGATCATTGATTCCTCATCGACATTTTTCTTCCGTATATCTACTGAGAAGTAAATAATTTTAGTAATTATGAAAAAGTATTAAATACTTACGGAATAAAATCAATAAATAACTTAAAGTATGCCTATATATTAGGAAAGAAGAAACAGTTAAATCCATACATATAAATATGAATGATCAAGATGCTCATTATTGCTACTGAATATTGCCCTTTTATGCACATATTCTTTTGATAATTTTTCATTGAGACATTAGTGCATCGAAAGGCAGAATTAATAATATTTAGCCGAAAAATAAACCAATATTAGGATTTGGATTTATAAACCAATATCCTTCTCTAGTGAAGTATGTCACATACTAAATACTTTTAGACTAAATATAGTGGATTCATGGTCGTACTTAACAATCTGTAATTGAGAATGCCTCTGTAATTGGAATAGCCTTGTACCAAACATCCTCCAAGACATTTAAAATTTTGATCCAGAACTAAAACTTTTAAATTTAGATGAACGTTGTTAAAATGTAAACTATGCTGTAACTAGGTGAAATTATTTATGGAGAGTTAACCTTTGCATTATTGCTAACAATTGTTGGGTTTAAAAATATTTCTTCTGGGATCTTAATTTTCCTTGTTTATTACGCACAGGGAGTCCTAGAAGTCTGGAGCCTATGTTATAAATTTATATATATATATGTATATATATATAATATTATAAATGAATTCTATCAGTTTATAACATTCTCACCTTTTGAGAGGGTAGGGATTTTCTTCGATGTATCTCATCCGTTGGGGCTGGTTGATACTAGCACCTGATCCCAACCCAAGAAAATATTCCCGTTCTGAAACAGGAGAATTAGTCTGCTACGGTAGTACAGTGGTAGAATATCTGCCCGGCAAGTGGAAGACCCGGGTTCGTATTCCCGGTCATAGCAGATTTTTCACCCGTTTCCAATTTCAAATTGAAGAAATAAATAAAACAAATTCCACAAAAAATTACTACTCGATTATGAGACAAAATCAAAAGGTCTTTCTGACAAAAAGATTACGTAAGATTTTGATCCGAGATCATAAAATTATGTTTTATTGTTTTGGCAATTTCTTGCGTGAAAATTCTCTTGCTAATTTTCATGTTTTTAAAGAATGCATCTATAACTTTAACCCAGGGGCGGATCCTAACCTACTGGCTTGGTTTATCGCAATTACTTTCCCCCCGCGATCGTCCTTGAGCATGGCTGCATACTCTTAGGGGCAACCTCAATAGCATTTTGTCTAACCTACAAGGAGCACGGGAAATTAAATGATATTATTCAAGATGAATTTGATACTTGAAGGCAACAAATAAATCACACTAAAAACGACGTGTAATTGTATGAACAATTTACCAACACGCTTAAATCGTAAAGCTTACGACTAACTTCATTTGGAGTGATTAGAAAGTTGGCACGATATTATCTTTGGAAAATAGGACGTTTTTCAGTTCGTTTGGCCAAAACTGAGAATGACACTCATAACCTATCACTCTTACCAGCAGTTCGTTATTTCGGTTCTCAGGTATTTACCACACGAGGGGAGATTCTGCTCACAATCAGTGCCGTATTTATGCAAAGGCAACATAGGCAACTGCCTACGGCGCCAAAATATGAAAGACACCAAAATTATGAAAGACGCAAAATATCTAAGTTTTCTTTAAATAGTATTCTTTAAATAGTATATTACACTATCGTAATGTCCGTCAATAATTACGGAATTCTTCGAAAAATACGCAAATTTTAAATGTCATATTTTACATTATATTAATGGTAGTACTAAGGAAAAAATCCGACGTACACACAAGCCTTTCATATAAGTAATTTTCTTATTCGATGGCGGTTCGTTGGATCATTTTTTTCTGTGTAAAATAAGGTAACGTAAGCGACTTTGTTACAAAATTAAATGCGCGCAATATCTCGCTTCAAACGACATGCCTAGACATGATCCTGCTATTATAAGAGTATAAGGCGAAAGGTGGGTCGGCCGAAATCGTATTTCCAAGATTGCGGCAAAACGGTTGAAGTTATCAACTTGCAGTTTTCACAGTTATATTTCAATTTATAATCAAATTTTTCGTATTTTAGCATATTTTAAAAATAACAAATTAGGAAAATTTTAACAACTTTATTTTTTATATCAGAGCGTTAAACGAAAAATCCTTCCAATAGGAAATACCTAATTTTTACAAAAAAGCAAATAAAAGAGGTTCGGTGCAATTATTTTAATTATTAACTGAGTTATCATTGAAATAGAAAATCAATTTTTATGTATCGTTCAGTGGCGATCCTAGCGGAACGAGCGCTAGTTAAGTCATTCTTTCAGACCTTCCCTCCCGACCCTTCTTATGACGCTTTCGCTCGAGACCTTCCTCCCCTTGTTGGAAGTCCCTTGGCCACGAAGGGAAACGATTCCTGCCGCGGTCGGGTGAAGGAAGGCGGGCAATTCCGTTCCTAATCGCCTAGTTCAGGGGTGGGCAAACTTAGCTGCATGGCGGGCAGCATCGGTGTTTGAGAATTCTACAGCGGGCCACATTGAAAGATGCCAATGCTTAGGCGGGCCAGTTTAGAGTTTAAATCGGAAATTGCTTAGATTCTTAGGCATCATACATAAGTGAAAAACAGCACAAACAAGGATTGTAGGACTAAATTTTCAAAACCAAAGGTTTTATTGTCATAATTTTATAAAAAGTAATATAAAATTGTGTTAAATTTTACAGATTGCTTTTTCACCAAAGCTTCGCGGGCCACGTTAAATGCTCTCGAGGGCCACATATGACCCGCGTGCCCACCCCTGGCCTAGTTGAAGAATATATGGTTGCTCGACCCTCTCCAATTTCGTTCAAAATCGGCTCAATTGAAGCTAATGTCAGTACTAGTGACGTCCTAAAATATTTTTGCGATATATCAAATATTTCAGCAGCTCCCGTTTTCGGTATTTTCGTAAATATATGCTGTTTGCAGGGCTCCATAAAACACGCTGTGGGTGCCACAGTTATTGTCCGATCGCGCTGATTTAAAGTTCAATGGAAAATGCACACTCGAATCTATGAGAATATATACAGGAAATTTATTAGACTACTTAAAAGTGTTACGCAATGCAGTCCAATGATAGCAACTTTTTGTCAGTTCAGGCGAAAAAGTACGGCCCTGACTTGGACACCTTTCGTCGCACACCAATGGCACCGCATGAGTTGATGGACACCTATCCAGCTAACGTACTGGCAACGTAAAGTTAGCCTCGGCAGCATGCAAGGTATCGAAGCGATGCCTTCAAAGTGACGGTCTGGGAAAAGTACGTCAAATTGGTCGTCCAAAAAATACATATTGCCGTCGTTACCCAGACGTCTCTCTGAGCTCAGAAGAAAGAAAACACTTTCCCCTTTCAGATGCAAAAATAAAAAGTTTGGGTCCTTGAGCGCAACATAGGATTAAGCGCTTCCGTTTGGAGCGCTGCGCCCGCTCGCCCGCGGCCGTATTTCAAATAGCGCGCCGCGGCGTGTACCGTCGTTACAATGTAAAACAAAAATGCATACTCTTGGGACACAATGGAATGTTTTGTAACTCAGAAAGGCAGATACGACAGGCCAAATGTATTTTTAAATAAGTGCGTCACGACCGTACCACTACCGCATACAGGAGCTCCTCCAAGGTCGGTGTCTCATCCGCGCATAGGGGTTAACATATCAGTACCACACTGACAAGTGAACTGTGTGTATCTGGGTGTGTTACTCATCGTTTGTGTTGCGCTCTGGTGTTTTGTTTTCCTGCGTTTTCTAGTAAGAGCGTTCAATTTGGCTGTGATGAAATGGAGCGATGCTCTGTTGGGATCCACGTCCAAGAAGACTAACAAATTACATTTTTCGCGTTCCTCTGTGATCTGCGATATAAGTGAAGTATGTCTCATTGAGGCACAACACGCTGCCCTCCGTCTCCGGATGCAGACTGCCATAAAAACAATATGTACATATCATAAGAAAAAGTATGTTGACAAATACTTCGATCTGCTTGGTTCAAAGTGTGCTGATCCCGTCCAATCACATTCGGTTGCTGTGAAATCCGGGCTAAGGGAAATCATGCTGAGGTTACATGAGAATTACCCCCACGTTCGTCTTATTCCGGGACAAGCCTTATGCAGGCGCTGTTGGCAGGCACTGCCCCAGCAGCAGCAAGTTAACACCGAGGAAAATATTGAAGACTCACCTGCTGTTCAAGCAAGCTGTCCAGAGCAAGAGGATTCTCCGAAGGCAAGCCAAGACTGTGTGCAGATAGTTTGCTGTGCACTCCAAATGTCACCTGTTGCAATTAGTAGACTGAGTTGCAGGAAAAGGGCAGGAGCTCTCAAGCGAAATGTGAAGCGAATAGAAGAACGTGTAAAAAGAAAAACTAGCATTGGGTACGGATTCAGCCTGGAGGAATTTGAAGATGAGGAAGGACGTGGGAAAGGGGATGATCTTTGCGCGGATTACGATCATCTCATATCCGAATTGAAAATTAAGCTTATCTCAGCAAAGACAACTCAAGAAAAAGTTCATCTTATCAGTTTGACTCCACAATCTTTGTCGATACAAAAAACTGTTCTGGAGATGAACGTGAGTGAATATTTAATAAAATTAACTCGTAGACTTGTTAGCGAGAAGGGAGTCCTACCGATAGTGTTACCTAGACAAGAGACGAATACAATAACGGAAGAAGTTACTCAAAAGGTGAGGGAATTTTTTGAGGATGGTGAGATGTCTCGGCATTTCCCTGGAATAAAAGACTATGAGTATTAACACCGAAAATGGAAAGGAAAAAACTCAAAAGCGCCTTCTATTGGGAAATCTCCGGGAACTGTATGCAAAGTTTAGAAGACAAAATCCAAATTTGAAGATCGGATTTAGTAAATTTGCTGCTTTGCGTCCCAAGTATTGCGTGCTGGCCGGATCACCGGGCACGCATACCGTATGTGTGTGCACAGCACCAGAACGTGAAACTCATGATTGGGGCATGTGAGACAATGCGGAATTACAATGATTACCTTCAAGCAATGTTACGTCTGAAAACTGCATGCTAGAAGACCGAAATTGTGAGATGTGTCCGGGTGAAGACGGTGTTAGGTTGCTCTTCCCCACAGGGGATATGTTGCGCCAGGAAATAAGATACAAACAGTGGGTGATCTCACCTCGCTGTTCTATGATCCAAGTTATGGGAGAGGGAACGGAATTCTATGAAAATATGTTGCGTAATCTCGCCTACATACCTTAAAGATCATCATTTCATTGCAAAACGGCAAGCGTCTTTTTTGACACATAAAAAGAACACCTTAAGTGATAAGGAATGTACTATAATTGTAGATTTTGCTGAGAACTTCATTTTTGTTGGACAGGACGAAGTGCAAAGTTTTCATTGGTCCAACTTACAGGCCACAGTGCACCCGTTCGTGATATACTTCCAGAAGGAGGGTATCGTGCAAAACATCATTTTGCGTTATAAGTGACTGTCTTACGCATGATACGACATTTTGCGCATTCCAGGCTAGTGTCCTAGATCACGTCAGGAGAGATCTCTCCTATGTTGAAAAGATCATTTACTTTTCGGATGGTTGTGCCGGTCAGTATTAAAACAAAAAGCATTTTGCAAATCTGTGTTACAATCGAAAGGACTTTCAGTTGGATGCTCAGCTTATCGCTCATCTCTCGGATCTACCCGCCATGGTAAAACCCTCCATGGTAAAAACCCACTATGGTAAAACCCCATCGCGGCAACGTCGCTCGCTTTGCGATAGAGCACCTACTGAGAAGAAACAATATCTATCTTGAGAAGAAGGCGAAGTTTCAATTCTCAACGTATCGCATTTGAAAGTCGAGGTAATAGCAGAACAGACGTAATGTGAATGAAAAAAGCAACATAAAATATATTATTTCTCTGATAGCAATAGCATAGCCTTTTATTTAAGCCCTTATTGCTGTATTTTAATGTTAATTCTTTTTTTTACGTCAAAACCAAACTTTTATCATGAAGCATTTTGACCGTGGCATCTCTCCCTTGGTGTGTGGCGTATATCTCCAACCCATTAGGGAGAGACGCCACAAAATACCTTTTTTTAATGCAAATTTTAGCCTTTATATATATTATCTACCTCATTTTTTTCTACTTTTTAAATCTTTATTTACCAAAGGTCTGCCTACCACAAATCGCGTTTCTTTTAGTTTCGTTATAACAAGGTCATATTGATTTTCCGAAAAGTGTGGCATCTCTCCCGGAATTACCTTATAAGGAGTATAGTGATTCATCGGTAGTGCGGAAGACTACAATGGAGAATCAGAAACAAGATAACAGGCGAAGCAAGAAGGGTCGTTTGTTTCCATCGAAGTACAAAAAGTAGAGGAAAATGATAATAAGGAATCACGTAATTACTTACTTCAATGCACACAAGGCCAGGTAGAGTGTGAGAAATGGTTCGAAGAAAGGAAAAATCGAGTAACCGCCTCTAATTTCGGACCTGTATGCAAACGAAGGAAAAATTCGAAATGGACTCCTCTTGTTAATCGATTCCTGTATTCAGATTGTTTTGAAAACGCTGCAACGAAATATGGGCTCCAGTACGAAGGTACGAAGGCCATTAAAGAATACAGAAAACCAACTGGAAGAAAAGTTACCAGTTGCGGTCTCTTTGTTGACTTGGAGCATAGTTTTCTAGCAGCATCTCCCGATTGAATTACGGAAGATGGTGGTCTTCTTCAGCGAGTGGAGATATGGAACAATATGCCGTAATTTTCCCAACAATGTGAGTACAGCCATGTGTTCGTTATCGTCGTTGACATTTTAAGAAAAAATCGGTACAAAATACATTGTACAAACTTTCTCATATATGGATACTAATGAATCGTTTAGTTATCTTTAGAAAATGAAAATCGTATTAGCCTGTTTTTAGAAAATCCAATTTTTGTTAAATTTGCCCAAGAATAAACTAGCCTTATATTCATGCATTGAGAAAAATGAAATACGTTGCATTATTGTAGATGTATACTCAAGTAACTGTACGAAATTTTATCAAAAACGTTGGAGCCGTTTTTGAGAAAATCGAATTATTGTTAATGTTGCCTAGAATAAACTAGCCTTATATTCATTTTTGATAAGTATGAACTATACGGTATTATTGAAGACGTAAACTCAAGTAACTGTACGAAATTTGATCAAAATCGCTAGAGCCGTTTTTGAGAAAATCGGATTGTTGGTAAAAATGCGTCGAATAAACTACTCTTAATTATTGAGCAATGACAACCATTTCTATGTATACTCTGCTCAGTGTGATAAAATGCCTAAGTACGAGATTTCATTCATTTTCGCTCTACCGTCTAGGCTCCAGAGCCAGTAACAGACAGACAGACAGACGGCATTGCAAAAATGTAATATGAACTGCCGCCACCCGTTTTTCCGCGATACTAGCGACTTCAACGGACACTAACAGAAATATTTGAACCAGTACCTGAGCGATGGTGGCGCGGCACTACTGGTCAAGAATCACACTACACCTCACCCACCTATCGCCATAAGCTTGGCTCCTTCAGTGTTTTTTTTTTTTAAGACAGCCGTCATGTGACAACAAATCGTACTCATGTTAGCTGATCAGTGGTAAATCAGAGTTTTATACTGCAGTTCTCTATTTTTAGCCTACTGGTGCTTTGTGTTCTACTAAGTTTATTTAGCGATTTGTGCATTAATATTGTTGTCTCCTGTCTTAATTTATCTTTTGTTTTTTCATCCTTTTTAAATAATAATTTTTCCCAAGAAAAAAATTTGGGTTTTGGGAAATCAAGTCTAAAAGTATTATTATTATATTAAGCTGCGAGACTTACGTCTCAAGAGCATTTGTGTTGTTAATACTTTATTTCTTGTACAATATAGCATTTAGTTAGAGCAGTATGTGGCTATGTTTATTGGTCGCCACAGGGGGAAGTCCGCAACTAACGGAGATTGAAAAAAGAAAAAAGTTACAGAAAACACGACCGAACACTACATAATACATATTCAAGTTAGAGCAAAAGCGACATTGTAGCGACTTAAATTGCAACCTATACGAGGCGTCTGCTGTCGTGAGCGCAGGCAGACCTCGTGCCGCGTGCGAAATTCAAACATCTTCGCCTTCGTTATAGCGAGAAGGTCTTCGTTATAATCGAAAGTAGTATAAAAAAAAACCTTCATTATAGCGAAACTTCGTTAACCGAATGTTTGTTAAGCAAGGGATGGCTGTATTTATAAAAGTGGAATTCAGTAGAAGATCGTTTATCCAGAACTCTAAACACCAGAAACATCCTAACAACAGAATAATTTATGACTGATTTATTTTAGTTCCGAAAGCGACCACCACCTCAAGTATAGATATTTACGTCGTAAGATGATTCATTTGATTTTTTGCATTTAATAAAATGTTTTCTAAGTCTGTTTGATATTTAACATTATTTAATGTTAATTAATTGATGACTGATTTGTTTTAGTGGTTTCGAAAGCCATCACCACTTCTTGCCTTTAATTACGCGCATCTACTTCTGGGATTTAACTATGAGCATGGCACAGTGTGTGCTGCATCCATACGATTTTTGATTTCAACGTAAAGAAAATAAATGTAATTGACATGTTTATTTAGATAAATCAAATGTAGGAGTAGCATGTGTTATTGTTGCCGGTTTCAGGTAAACATATTTTCAATTGATTCGCCATCCAAACATGATTACAGATATTTAACCCTCAAGTACAGGCATTGACTTTTGTCACACTTTCACAGGCATGGAGTCTCACAGACTCCAACATAAGTTAGTTATATTCTGGCATTGTTTATATATTTTTTCACTTTGACCTAGTAGTTTGGAATAAAGGGTGCTATGGATAAATTAAAACAACCACTAAAACGATTATTCATTTCAAACAACTGTTTGTAACAATTTTTCAATACACCTCCTGTCAAAATGTATTTTTTTTTCTTTTTCAGATTTGATATTTATTTAAATGTTTAAATAGACACTTAATGTCATAAATGTATAGGAGAAAACACAAAATAACCAAGTAATCGAACAAAAACGGAAAAAACTAAAAACAAATATAAAAATACACAAACTTCGCTTACTATTTTACATTTGCAGTCCTTACAAATACAAATCGAACACTAAACATATAGGACTACTGCATAAATATCACTGGTAGGCTGTCTTGCGTTTATTTGCTGGAGGACAAAAGCAACAGTACAATGGCGCGAATGTCTTCCATGTTTGATTTAAAAATTGCTGTGTAGTACAGGAGACCAAAAATGCTGGTAGCTCAACTGCATCAACATCGGACAAATCTCTAGCCCGATTTGTATATTGGTCTCTCATTTTAGCCATCTGAATGTTGGTGAAAATGACGATATCATTTATCACCTCTTCAGTTAGCAATAAATCCCAGATTGATATGGATTCAGCAGTATCACCTATTTTTGCTTCATTTTTCAGTCCAGGCAACTGTAATACTATGTTATGTTTTAGAGTTCTGGTGTTGACTGGAACAAATGGTTGCTTCATTCACTTGAAACAGTTCTTTTCCAATAAAACGCTGTGCCAAGGTCCCCCATTTCATTTTGGTAACAGTTCTTTTCCAATAAAACGCTGTGCCAAGGTCCCCCATTTCATTTTGGTCTTCATCATTATTACTTACCGCACTTTGTTCAGACTCACTATTATGATCACTATCAATAAATTCGTCTTCCTTGTCACTTCCCACGTCACTATCTATTAGGTCGTCACTTAAGGGGCCCTCTAACATCTCCTCGAAATTAGGGTCGTCGGTATGAATCTCAGATGGATCCATTGTCGACGGAGTGAAAAATTCACGACAGAAGAAAAAATCACTTAATCACAGGCTTGGAGTCTGTGAGACTCTAGCAGAAGTTCAATACGTTCTATCTCCAAGACAGTTTCCCACCGACTGACGAAAAGTGTTTGCAAAATTCAGCAAACATAGGGATAAAGGTAGAATACACAAAGCGCCGGATCAAAGTCACCGTTAACAAAACAAACTAGAAAATAAATATGGTGGAGTCTGAGAGACCCCATGCCTGTACTAGAGGGTTAATGTATTCTTCAATTGATTAGCCGTGTTCCATTGATTCGTATAATATTTGTATTAAATAAAAGGTTTTCTAATTATATGTATATGCTTTTTAAAATTATTTATTTCTTACCATACCTTACTAAAACGTTTTTTTCTGATCATTGTGCTATTTTAGGGTTAAGATATCTAAAATCTGGAAATATCGTTTATCCAGAACAGGCCAGGTTCCGAACCTTCTGGATAAATGATCTTCTACTGTATATCATCCTTACAAAATTATTGCTCCTATAATTTTTCTATATCTGTAATTAATGAAACTGATGCAGTTAACATAATGTTGAAAAATAGTCCTAATTGAAGAGGATGAAATACTATCCTAATCAATTGTGCAGTTTTAATATTAACACTTTATTTATTAAATTAATTATAAAAATTAGTTGAAAAATACCAAGATTCACCAACTTATGGTTACAGAATGTCACTTTGAGTCTATCATAATGTGTGAGATATGTAAGAAATATGTAGAACTGAATTTTAAGAATTATCAGTCTTGCCTTGTGGGTGAAATATAAATTGAAAAAAATGTTTCTCCAGTAGGAGTTCTTTATAGAATCACTGCATCATTAATAATAATGGCTGTTTTTCTGTTAAAATGCGCATACAGTTTTTCAAACTTTTCATGTTATCTGAGAAACACTGTTTTCCAATTATTTGTGTGTTTATTAAAAAGGGACTTTAAAATATTTTTCACAGGTCCATTCCAAAGTTAAATACATGATGGAAAAATGTTTTTAAATAATATTGGTACACTGCTCCACGGTTATAACGTGGGGTTTCGGGGGAGTAGCTGCAACCTGCATTATAAAACAACCGTGGTATAAATGAGGACATGATTGTATTGTCCAGTACAGCATGTGCATACTACTTTAAAAAGCCAGTTTTGTTTTTACTTTAGTACTTAAAAAAACGACAGGACTTTCTAGGAGGAAGGGGTTGATGGAAGACCTATGGTATATCGGAATCTGCCAGGGGTGGATCCAGAAACTTCTCAAGGGGGGGGCAATCGCTCCTCCACCTAGTGAATCCACCCCTGCAAACTGCCCCATATTTTGAAAATCCCTACCCCTATCAGAATCCTTTCCCTTGCTATACAGACCTAATCTGCGGTGTATAATTGAGGATTTTTGCGCAGAATGAATTTAAGAAAGCATCCAGTGGAGTGCAATGGGGTTTTCTAAGGAGGGAGCAATCGTCCCCATCGCCCCCCCCCCCCCCCCCCCCCCATGGATCCGCTCCTGGAATCTGCAGTATAACCGGGGATCAGTGTACTTAGGGAGTAAGCAGCTTGCACAATGTAGTTCAATGTTTAGACGCTAGATGGCACTTCTTATGCATACTGTTGTGCCTCCCAAGAACTTCTTATTTTCACCATTATGTGGCACTGTATGCCTTACATGCTCTGACGATAATGTTTCTTGTGTTCTAATTCCTGGCAGAATGGGATTTTCCCGGAACCAGAGAGTGCCACAACCCAACCATTTTTTTGAAACCCTGATGTGCGACAGTAGTGCCATAACAATTACATTTTGCATGGAAGTTATTATGGGTGCTTGAAATGTAACGTAACCCTTAGTCCTGGTTTGCAAGCTAAATAGGTCTGCAAGCTTTGTAAGAAGAATTACATTTTGCGTGAAAGTTATTATGGATGCTTGAAACGGAATCTAACCCTGAGACCTGGTTTGCAAGCTAAATAGGTTCTATTTATGACGCCACTCTCAGGGAGGGATATATTGCACTTTCAAAAGAGTAGCGAAAAACCCGGTGTTGCATGCATTTAGGAAAATCCCATTCCGCTGGGAATGGGAAGGCAAGAAACATCACAGTGAGATCAAGTAATACACACAGTGACACTTAATGGCCAAAATAGGGAGTTCTTGAGAAGCACAACGGGGCGCATACAAAGTACCATCTAGCATAGTGGTTCTCAACCAGGGTGACATGACACCCCAGGGTAATGCGACGGTTATTGAGGGGTGATGCGAATATTCGATAAATTCATAATGTATCATATTCTGGCTTAGAAACATAATTAAAACCAGCAGAATAAACACTTGTGCTTATTTAGATGCTAGAATTTTATCTGTATGTGGTTAGGGAAAGCCCAATTTATCTTTAAAGGTGACTTGAAGTTAATAGAACTGTAAATGGGATGACGCACAACTGAACGAACTGAACATAGGGTGATGCAGGCAAAAAAGGTTGAGAACCATCTAAAGTTTGAACTAGGTGGTGTGAGCCACTTACTCAGTGCTTGAAATGGAAAATGTTACAAAATGGAACTGTATCATTGGCACGTGTGATAAGCCATAATATTTATTTGTTGATATTTAATAATTTAATAACACAAAACTGAGTTGTTCAAATCTTTATTCATTAGTATCTTTTTCCTCTTTAATTCAGATGCATCAAATGAACTTTCAACACCATCAACATGCTTCCTATCATCAGATGCATTGTCTGATCCAACACTGTCTCCACCTCCTCCACTTCACTATACAGATCTGTACAACACTGCCTTGGATCACTTGGATTTGATGAATGACTTTTCTACGTGGCAGAGTAACACTCAAAGTCATCCAGGACAGTTTTCATATTGTCAGTATCCATTCCTTTTAAGTATAGTGGCAAAACGCACCATACTTACAAAGGTAAGTACCATTAAAAATTTAATTTCCTGCTCGAATGGAAATTTAGCCATTAATATTGATATGTAGGACGACCAAAAAATTCATCGCAGGGCTGCATTTTAATTGACCGTGAGAGTCAGAAAAGATACTTGTAAACAACATCAATACAGTAGTCCCTCGCCATTTGTGAGGGTTAGGTTCCTGAAAACCCTCACAAATGGCAAATTCATGAATGGTAAATAACGGGATATATGAAAAAAATAGGGTTAGGTTCTTAGTCCCCCTATTCCACTACGTAACTTTTATTTTAATCGGTAAATACATTCATAAAATAAGAATTTAACACTGAAATACATATGTAATAGAAGCAATATTGAGCAATATTAATATTAAAAACTATGGAAATGGCACAATAAATTCATGAAATAGGCGAGCAACTGCAAGTGAACACTACCATGGTGACTATGAGACTGTTTGAGAAAGAGTGAAACTTGAGTGAGCACTACTTAAGTGACTGGTGGCACGGCATGGTGTTTGGAAGAAATTAATGGAGAAGTTTTGAAAAGAAATGTTGCAGAGTGAGCGGTACTTAAGTGATCATTTGCGGATATGCAAATTTCGGTCTCGGGAATGATAAAACAGGTATTCAAAATGAAAATCGCAGACATGCAAATTTTGCGGATGGAAAATTTGCGAATGGTGAGGGATTACTATATATAGAAAATATAGCCATATTGCAAGAACCAAGATTAAAAAACAAGTTGTTTTCACATAGGCATTACAGCATGATGTTAGTGGAGGTAATACTTTGAGGGCCTGAGAATAGGTACCGTATTTGACCGAATATAGCCCCCCTCCGAATATAGCCCCCCTACCCATTTTTCTCCCACAAATCTAGAAAATATTTTAATACCCTGAAAGGACATGATCATTTTTAGGACATTAATGTCATGAAACATGCTGTATAATTTAAAGAAATATCAAACTTGCACTCATTTAATAAAAAAGTACCAATTAGCGAGTGATAAAACGCCATGCTAATTCGAATTTTAAGGTTTTCAGATTTGTACCTCAGAATTCAGAGGGTATACTAACGAAGGAGATATTTGACAAGGAAATGAACAAAAATATATTTTTTGGGAGTAAAAATAAACTTTAAAAAGTCGAAATAACATAATAATTAATGCAGCAATATTAACAAGTCGAAATAACATACCAATTTATGCAGCAATATAAATTCGCACTTTGCTCATATTTCGATGCGCAATGCTAATCTATCTTTCGTTTGTGTAATTAACAATTCGAGCTTAGCCAGGCAATTAGTCCATTCTCGGGTAAGGTTAATTTTATTGGTATTACCGTATTTGCTCGTGTAAGCTGCGCATCTTTTTCCCCAAAACGCCGGTGGAAAAAAGGTGGTGCGTGTCTTACACGAATTCTTTTATTTGCCGCCCACCTTTTTTCCCAAAATGTCGTGTTGGTAAACAAATATACGTTAAGCTAGCACCCATGCCGCATCTATTATTCTATTTCTAAATTTCCGTGTATTTAGTCATTTTCATTCATTGTATAAAAATTTTTAAATGAGTTTTAAGTTTATTAACGGGTGCTCCCCAAACTCGACGGCTTTCTGCTACAATTGTCACGGAGGCCACGGCGCATGCGCAACCAGTTTGGGTTGGTGGGGGTTTTGTTCTCACGGCAGACGACGCCTACCATGTTCAGATACGGCCTGCTTCCTTTATTCTATGATACGTCTATGAAAGTCATAGGTCATAGCCACCGTGGTGATCATTGAATGATCACTGATCATAATTTTAGTTCGCCAAAAAAATGACGACCGCTACGGTAGGGATCAGTGACCATATGGCTGGAAAATTATGTACAGCAGAATGATCGCTACCGGAGCGATTTCTGCCGAACATGACCAATATGACGACAAAAACAGTTAAGTGTTTAATAAAAGAGGACTACCGAGGAGATTTCTGCTAGTACCGATATAAAGAGATCACCCAATAAATTCGTCACGTAGGAGTGTGAAGATGCTTAACTTGAGCGTAGAATTTTTGAGAAATAGGAATTGGTGATTTAAAAAACCCTTTTTCGGATCAAATAAATTTTTTTCCCTAGAGCTGGCCCAAAAACCGGGGTGCGCGGGATACACGGGGGCGCGGCTTACATGAGCAAATACGGTAAAACTTGCAATTTGACGATAATGAGAGCGATCAGGTAATTGAAAAATCCTTCCTATATGGTGACGTCAATCAGCCTTGCAAATAAATATTCGCAACCCGAGTAGTTTAATCTTACAATGGATAGAAACACTTACTGACTCGAAAGAAATTCATCATTATTGAAGCTTTGCACACTTGTTTGTACCCACCTAATTTTTAGTGCCCGAAAATAACACCCCCCTCAACTTTTGCACTTCACTTTTGGCCAAAAACAGGGGGGCTATATTCGGTCAAATACGGTATTACTAACACAAGTTCGAATCCTTTTTTCTTGATATAAGAAGTTTTTATATGTAATCATCTTGTATTTGGAGTCTTGTTATGTTCACATAAATTTGATATACAATTGTTATGAGAATTATAATTGAATAATATAGAAAAATGTAATTATTTTTGTAGGATTCAGAACAGCAAATGATCCAAACAGCAAGGCGTAGCATAGAGGCTAAAGGACCATTTTATCGGTATCGATATCAACCACAAATGGATCTTTTTTTTCTGAACATAAGAATCAGAAGATCACATCTTGTCTCTGATTCATTGAACGAGGTATGGGTGAGACAAAGAAATAACTAAATTATAATAATTATGAATTAAAAGACAGACAATGTTTTCAAAACTCCAAATGATTAACTTGTTATATAGGTCATCAGAGGATGTTTAATAACTTGTAGATGATGTAATATAGATCATCAGATGATGTGCAAGACAAAAGAAGATTAAAAATTAACATATAGTAATGGTAAAGATAAGATGATAAATGAGTTTATTCTTACAACTTTCTATTTCAATTGCCTAGTCAAAAAATATAGCCTGCTAAATTCTAGCATTGCAAAAATTAATTAAAAGCGCTATGCAGGAAATTTATTGTTAGACATGTTCATTTATGGAAGAAAATGAAATTAGAATAAGGGAAATTTTACCATAAGTTCCCTTAGAAAAATGTCTTAATAAAATTGAATATTATTTCCAGATTGCCACCAAGCAGCAAGATCTCAAAAAGAAATTAAAAGTTTCCTTTGTTGGTGAACCAGGACTTGATATGGGTGGACTAGCGAAAGAATGGCTGCTTCTTCTTATAAGATACATATTTGAGGTTTGGAGTAATACTTTAATTATGCATTCAACTTCTTGCAACAAATAAAAGGAAAATTTTTAATGTAAATAGCAATGTCAATGAAAATGAGCATTAGTAATTGTGCTCATCCAAAATTTCGTTTTATTTTTAATAGCCTGACTATGGAATGTTTGTCTACCATTCAAATTCTCGGTGTTACTGGTTTAGCACCTCAGCAGGATGTATTAACGGCAAAACAAGAGCTGTAGAAAAGAAAGAAGGGACAAGGAAAAGACGTGGAAGTGGTTACAGTAACTCTAGCAGTAGTAGCTCTGGTGAAGATAGTCCACAGCCCAGGTAACACTGGCTTTTTAAACTTTCTTGATGATTGTTTGATGGTGTAAAAGTTAATATGTTTATTCATTATTTTCATAAGTGTCATATATATGTATATTTATTTAAAAAGCTTAAGCTTTAGCCACTGCTATCATAGAGAAAACTGCAACTGCCCAAGTTTTCTTTTCATGTGTAATTTAATTTGTCCACTTTCTTCACTTATAAAATTTCATGAACCTAAAAATCTAATCCTCAAGATGAAAAAATGCCTTACAATAAATTGACTTTTAAAGGCAAGATTTACTTTCCTTTATATTATGAAAAGAACGATCATATTGAGATTCACTTAATAATTTATAATTTAAGAGATTATTTATTAAATAGAACCTAAAATAAAAAAGTCCATAAAGTAAAAACATGCTATTATTTCTCATTCATTTCATTTTCCACCAATTAACTTATTGATTAAAGGTTTGGTGGCCTTGGTTTTCTTTAAAAGCAAATATTTTTCTTAGCAGAAGCAGACCAGGGAGCTATCAAAGTCATATAATAAGCCAGAGCAAAAACCTTCGAGAGTACAACTTGATTGGGGTGTTAATGGGATTGGCTGTTTACAACTCCATTACACTTGATCTCCATTTTCCATCAATATGTTATCGTAAGCTGTTGTCACCACCTGTGGCTCCTTGGGGCTCTACGGCAGAAGCTGAGGCAGAAGATGAGCATGAGGAATTAGTTTATGGGACAGATGAAGACACATCAGATGAAGAAAATACTGAATACAATGCAAGTGATGATGATAGCTTAATGCAAGACCAAAGGAAATTGATTTCTAGTGTTATACTTTCGGAGCAATCTCATGTTAGAAATTCTGGAATTAACTCCTCAAGGATAGACAAGGTTGGATTGGTTGAGGCACCATCAATAGAAGCATTGGCTGAAATCATGCCTGTAAGCATCTAGTGTGTATCCATTCATTGCTATATTTGGCATAGTAATGGTGATGAATTTATTTCGTTTGATAGTCACTTTTAGTAGAATATTTTAAGTTATTTGTTGAGTATTAAAATATGTAATTATTTATATGGATTATATCAATTACATTAATAAAATTTAAATTCTAACACGCAGGATGTTGCCCGTGGTCTATCGGAGCTGCTAGCTTATGAAGGGAATGTTGAAGAAGATATGTGCATGAATTTTCAGGTTAGATCTATCATCAAAATTGTGAAATAAATGGTTATTAATATTTTCAATCACTGAATTTAATTGCCAAATATCAACCAACAGAATTTTTTATCATTACAATATCAAATTTATAATGTTGCCTTGAATATGACTTTTAAGTAGACAAGAGGATTATGCCAATTGTGATATTCATTTAATGATTCAGTGAAATATCTATAATTGACTTTTAAGAAGTTAATGCAAAAACACATAAAGTAGGCCCAAATATTCATGTTGTGCCAAATGAATTCTTGAAATTTCATCCCAAAGATGCAGTTTATAAAAGAAGTACTGTGATTGCAAATCAGAAATAATGGTTAGTATCAACAAAGTATTAAGTTGATATTAAATGAGATCAAGATGGAGACCTTAGTCAGGTTTTTATTTAAAATAGCGACTTAAATTAAAAATCCAAGGTTCATTGTCAACTTTTAAGGAATTTTACAAAATATATGGTAATTATTGCCTGTAAAAGGACAGGAATGAATGATTTCCAAATATTTCACCTTTAATCTCTCTACTCCACACAGTGATTTCCACTCTAGGATGCACGCACCTTCTATGCCCATCTTTTCTAATGGACTTCACTCCCCTCCACTCTACATATTCCCTCCAATCCCCGAGGCATAAGGTAGCTCCTAGTAATTTTCAGTCACTACGTTAGGGGGAACTACCTGTACTCTATATGCACACTCTCTACCGGAAGCTTAGAGAACGATCTCCACCTGGCAAAAAGCATCACCTCACCTTGTCTAATAATATAAATAATTTGATAATCAATCCATTTATGATTGGAAAGAGCAATTATTTGTGAACTTCATGATAAATTTTACTTTTAAGTTGATGAATTTTTTTCATTTTCTGTATTGGAACTCGAGTTTTTAAGCTAATGCAGAAATTACTCAAGCTTTCTTGAATAGAGAAATAAATGTTATCTATTTAGTCAAGAAGTTCAAGTCCCAAACACATATTTTGGTTTTTACTATTTGTTTAACAGATACAAAAAATATCCTCACTCAATCACAGGTTAGTAAAATAGAAAAAATAAACCTATTGAATCCATGCCCTTATCAGGGATGCATCAAATATCTGACAAAATATTCATCAAAATTAGACCTTCCTTTAGATATTTTCATTAATTCCTAAAATTTTACACAGAATGACAGAATAAAACTAAATTTTATCTTAATAGAGATTTAATTTGGATAGGTTTCCTTAGAAGAGTATGGTGAAGTTAGGACATATGATATGAAAGAGGGAGGAGCTGATATTCCTGTTACAAATGAAAATCGACATGAATATGTTGCCCTGTATTTGGATTGGGTACTTAACTCTGCCATATACCATCAGTTTCGAGCTTTTTACCTTGGTTTTCATTGTGTGTGTGACTCCAATGCTCTCTTGGTAAGTATTAGTAATTAGTATATATATATATAGTTGCTATATATTCTCACCACTTTATAAACTCGGATCATAGCATGTAATTTTTCTGCATGCTATTTTTTATATCATTCTTGAAATTTGCTTGTGAATACATTTTAAGAAAGCATAATCTGACAAAAAGTAAATCATTGAGATGAGTAAATTACATTGTGACACTATTTTGCATGCATTCAAAATAAAATGGATCTTAAGCCTTGGGCAACATGATTTCAAATCAGATATCTCATTGCTTGAAATGTAAGTTTAAAAACCACATCATTTGCATCATGAATAAATTTTGAAAACCAGTTGCTACGCCCGGAGGAGGTGGAGATGCTTGTTTGTGGTTCTCCAACTATTGACCTTCACGAACTTCAGAAAGTAACTGAGTATGATGGCTACAATGAGGATGATCCTGTTATAAGGTAAGTGTAATTCTGAAGCCTTCAAGCATAATTTTTTGGGAGACCCTTGTAAAGATTAAGAAAAATTTTTAAATTAACTACTAACAAAAAACATCAGTAGGATTCAATTTATTTATTATTTGTATTAATAGATGCAGAAGAAAAATATGTAGTTCAATTATAAGAACTAAAAATTAATGAAACATTTTGAAATGATATAGATACCTAATTAATATTGGCATTTGCATATGCCCATGAGCAGTATATGATTGTGCATTTGCTCAAACTGGCTTTGCATAAGGGGCTCTAGTATTATTAGTGTGTTTTATTTTTTACTTCTTTGCTAACATTCTTCATAGAAACAAGATTACTTTTAAAATAAATATTTATGGTTTGTGAGATCAGCAAATTAAAAATAAACTCAAAACAATCCTTCACAGAAAGTGTAGGAAGTCACACTTTAAATGTAGATGGGCATAGCAAGGGTGGGGCGACTGCCCCGGGTGCCGAAGCCCAAGGGGCATCAAACAGGCAAAATAAATCAAGTGGATATTTTGAAATTAGTATTCAATAATACTTCAGCAAAATTGTTACGGATTATTTATCGTATAGCTTTCTTTAATTGACGTTTTAAAAGAGACGAAATTTCATCTTCGGCTGAAGGCAAAGGGGCGTCCGAAGACCTCTACTAAGCATGAATGATGTGGGTGACTGTTCAGAACTACCTGGAATTGGTGCGATCGCAATGTATGCCAGCTACCGATACCAGGGGATGGTGTTTGGTCCTCCCATTTACAGTTCTTGGTCCTCGCTTTGGCTTTTCCCAACTTTAACCACTCCTTTTCCATCTCCTACTCTCTGCTTCATAACTTTCCATGGAGTGACACAAGTCACACATGGTAAAAGAAAGCACATTTTACGGCATCCTACTGTACGTGCTACTCTCATGACTCCTCTTCCCTCTTGCTAGAACCCCCGATGTGGCATAAACAGTGTTGAATCCAGGGGGGTACCCGGGGGGGATTTTCCCCCCCGGGTAATATAAAATCCCCCCCGGAGAAAATGGTCAATTAATTCAGTTTTTTACGGGATTTTAGTGAGTTTACGCAACTTTAACAATATGTATTTTAATTCTATTTTCTACTAATATTTAAGCATGTTTAACTAAAATTGGGCTTTAAATATTGATTGTAACATATAAGTTATAAATATCTATTTTAAAGATATTTTGACATGTAGACTGCGTCATATATTTGCTGAATTCTGAAGTATTGATAATTTGTTGCGCGTGCAGCGTACAGAAAATATCAGTATAACATACATTGTACAAACTTTCTCATGTACGTACTAACCCGGCGTTTAGTTATCTTTAGAAAATGAAGATCGTATAAGCCTATTTCTAGAAAATCCAATTTTTGTTCAAGTTGCACAAGAATAAACTAGCCTTATACTCAGTCATTGAGAAAAATGAAATAGGTATAGTAATATTGCAGACGTATACTCAAGTAACTGTACGAAATTTGATCGAAATCGTTCGAACCGATTTTGAGAAAATCAAATTATTGCTAAAGTTACCTTATATTCATTTTTTCAGAAATATGAACTATACAGTATTATTAAAGACGTAAACTCAAGTAACTGTACGAAATCTGATCAAAATCGTTACAGCCGTTTTCGAAAAAATCGGATTGTTGTTAAAAATACGTAGAATAAACTACCCTTAATGACTGAGCAATGTCAACCATTTCTATGATACATATACTCTGCTCAGTACAATAAAATGCCTAAGTACGAGATTTCATTTATTTTTACTCTACTGTTTAGGCTGCAGAGCCAGTAACAGACAAACAGACGGCATTGCAAAAACCACTTTTTCGGATTCGGATTCCGTAAAAATCTCGAGGTTGAATTTTTTCGCAATAACAATACTTTCTCAATACTTTGTATCAGAAAGTAAAAAAGAAAAACTACATACGGAGTTAGAGAATGAAGTGAATAGCGATTTAAGTGAGAAAAAAGAAGAGGATAGTAAATGTAGTAATAGAAAAGATTGATGGATTGAAGATGGGAAGACACTGGAAATTGAAGATATAGGTAACAGCAGTGATATCAGCAAGAAAACTAAATCAAAATATAATAATAAGTGGGAATCAAAATACGAATGGCTTTGTTTCGATAGTATTCGCGAAGGAGCATATTGCAAATTTTGTGAGATATTTTTGAAAAACGATTTAGAAGCGATACAAAAATCTGGTGGTATTTTTATCAATGTACCTTTTACTAATTATACAATAGCCGCGGGAAAAACTGGTAAACTAGAAAAACATGCAAATTCCGAAAAGCATGCATGTAGTGTTTCTATGGAAACGTTGCGTCTCCAGGGAATGCAGAAACCAGTACATAGCATATCAATTAATGAGAGTGAAACACAGAAAGGCCAAAATCGTCGGTCAATGCATGCTCTTATAGAAGCCCTATATTTTCTAGCTAAAGAAGAAATACCTCAACAACCAAATATGAAGCATTAGTTAAAAAAAATTCTTATTAAACATGACGATATCCTCAATACTTGGTTAAAAGGCCAAAGCAGCCGCTCTACTTATATTAGCAAAGCCACTGAGTCAGAATTTATTTCGTGCATTGGGAGGTATTAGATAAACATGATTCCAGCATCGTTGTGAAAAATAAGTACTTTTCGGTAATAGCTGATGAGTCCACAAATATTAATAATATGTCAGAACTTATGATATTATTACGTTTTGTAGATAACAATAATATTAGAGAAATGTTCCTCTGTTTAATTAAATTAGATAATGTGGATGCAGAAACTATAAAGCAAACCATTTTATGTCAGCTAAAACAATGGAAAATAGATTTAAAATATTTAGTGTCATGTTCATTTGATGGAGCTGCTACTTTCTCAGGAAATATTTCCAGTGTACAAAAGAGACTATCAGAAAAAGTTGGACGAGAAACACCTTACATACACTCCAGAGCGCACGTATTATCCTTGGCTTTGACAAGTGCTAGAAACAAATATCCAGTGATTGAACGAGTGCTGCATGTTTTAAAAGATATTTACAAACTGTTTCATAGATCATCTAGATGGGAAAGAATGTTACACAATGTTCAATCCATTCTTGAGGAACTACTATTAAAAATTTCAGAGACCATAGAAACTCGCTGGCTAAGTAATTTTAGATCTATTGACGCTGTCAGGCTTTGTTACGATTCCATAATGATGACTTGTGAACAGATACATAAGGATGGTGCGGACCTTGCTTCTTTAGCAGGAGGCATTTATTAGAAATGGAAAAATCCAGTTTTTTAATAAAACTCTGTGTTTTACATGAAGCACTACCTGCTGTTTCAAATCTAAGTAAGATTTTATAAGAAGAAGATTTATGTTTACTCGATTTATCCAGACTTATTAATTCCACTATTAAACACCTTAAAACTATATTTCATGATTGCTTTGAAAATAATCAAGAAAGCACAATCTGGAAAAACTACATGTCCATGGTTAAAGATCTTGAAAATATACGCCCTGTAAAGGAAAACGAAAAACCTGAAATAAGCTTTAAAACAGCCAGTAAATTTGTCAATGAAATGATTAACCAGATGAGTTATCGATTCAATGACAACGCTATACTGTTGATCAAAATTACCTCGAAGTTGGAATCAGCAGAATCATTTCGTACTGTGACTGAACAGGATGCTAGGAATTTATCTGGTTTGCTGCATTTAAATTTCGATGCATTGTGGAACGATATTCGTTCCTTTACGTATGCTGTCCAATCCGACGACAGAATAATATTTTGAAATTAATATTGAAATCCAATATTGGATATGATGAACTTAAGAGTTTATGCGTAAAACTATGTTGCATTCCAGTGTCCACCTCAAGTGCTGAACGGTCTTTTATTACAATGAATCGCCCAATTCTTCTTTTCTTAAAGGTATATCCACAAAATTTTATTAGTCAAAACAGCAATTTAAATTAAACAATAGAAATTTTAGTAACATCAACGATGTATGGTAGGTATATCAGAAGAAAAGTTAGTCAAGTAAGAAGAATGTATTAAAAAGTGTTCACTCGTATGTAAACGCATGAAATTCGTAGCTCGCGAGAGGAGAGCGCGGGAGGGGAGGGCGGGGATAGGAGGAAGATCCTAGTTCCTAAGATCGCCACCGGGAAGAAGTAGATAGCGCAGTAAGTGAAAATCGGCCCAGTAGATTCGGAGATCTCGCGTTGGAAACTTTCAAACTCATTTATCATTAAGACTTTTATACATATAGAGATTATACAAATTTACTTGAGTCGCTATATCAATAGGTACCAATTACAAGATATTAAACACGATTTTATTAAGATATCTGTTTCGGAAAATAATTTATTATTTTACACTTTCTTTGGATAAATAGGCATATACATTTCCGCCTGAGAACAAAAAAGAGTAATCATGAAGTTTTGTCACTTTTATTATTTAAGGGATTCCAAGCTAATGAAGTGTACTCACTTTTATTATAAAGGCGGTTTTAGCACTCAGGAACACCCAAAGTCAATTTTTAAAGCATTTATTACTTTTATGTTTAATATAAATTCAAGTGAATTACAAAACATATTGCTCAATAACACAAAGTAAAAAGCTATTGAAAAGATCTGAATCACGAAATGCGTTTCGCCTAATAAATTACATTTGGTTCCATTTGCGGCGCAACAGTCAAGATGATATAACATTGAAAGGATAATATTGGCGAGCCTTCGGCTCGCTGTTTTAATGCGTAGTGGGCTCCGGGCGCTACCGCGCCCTTCGCCTCGCCCGGAACCATGATATCCCTCCACGTTGTCCGGAGATTGGGTTAGTAAATGTCGAGACAGGCCAATCAGTTTTTACAAACCCAATCTCTGGACAAGAAACTGATTGGCCGGTCTCAACATTTACTAACCAAATCTCTGGAAAACGTGGAGGGATATTATGGTTCCGGGTGAGACGAAGGGCGCGGTAGCGCCCGGAGCCGACTACGCATTAAAATATAGCGAGCCGAAGGCTCGCCAATACATTCTTTCAATGTTTTTTGAAGTATACATATCGATTTACATAATAAAAGTGAGTAAACTTTAGCTTGGAACCCCTTAATAATAAAAGTGACTAAACTTCATGATTACCCAAAAAAGTAACTTTTAAAGACATCGCATGTCATATTTTTGCTCGTACTGTTATTTATGTGACAATTGTTATGGCTTCCGTAGCGGGAAGGTCGTACTTCCTTGATAATGAAAAATTCCGGGATGCCCGGTTAAAAAAATTGAGTGGCGGGTACAGAAACTCAAAGCAAAATGAAATCATAACTAGCTGAAACGCCCGGCTTCGCTCGGGAAAGTATTCTTTTATGTAGCAAACGGTTTTAATTGCTCGGGGCAAACGTTCCCCATTCCTTAATTACGCAAGCGATGATTGCAGTAACATTTACTATTTTATGTATTGTATTGTAAAGTTCTTACCATTAATGGTATTATTAATGAATTTAAGAAAGAGCTCAGTGGAGTGCAATGGGGTTATCCAAGGAGGGGGCGATCGCTCCCCTCCCCCTTTGGATCCGCCACTGCGTGGGGGTGAAAACGAACTTTCGTGGCATACTTTCATTATGTCGAATGAAAGTCTGTTACATGTGATTCTTTCGCATTGAAAGAGAATTCATTTAAGATATTATATATTAGATATAAAATTAGTTATTATGTATAGTGGTCGATACTAGAATGACAAATTATTTCTAGCTTTAATGGATTGAAATGTAAGCTTTTTACTTGAAGGTTTAAAATAACGTGTGCGGATTATTAGAAGAGTATTGATTAGCGCATTGTTTTTGGAGGTTTGACGAACAAACGAGTAAACAGTGAGACGAGTTCGGCAAAAGTAAGAATGCAGAGGGAGGATGTCAGTTTTTTAGCAATCATTTAAAGTGAATGTTGAGCCTCAAACTTATTAGTAAAGCGCAACATGAGTGAGACGAGGGATGCGTGGATCCCTTCGTTTGGGTATAGTGCTCAAAATTAAAAATCCGTGCCGTGAAGAAAGCGTTATTGTTTAAGGAAAATATTGTATATATGTGATGTAAGCAAGTCCGATAAAGTTTAACAATGAGCTCGGTGGACGAGATCTCATGTATTGTGTCTGAATCGGGGAAAATCGAAGAAATGAAATATATATTTCTTTAATCTTATCGGTACTACTTTGGACAATAAACAAATTGAACACAGCACTCTGTAGTGAAACCATGGTCGTATCTGTATATAAAAATTAAGAAAGTGGAAAAAGTACAAGTGTTCAATTTGTTTATTCTCCAAAATGGATAAATTCTACAAGATAACGCAAAAAACAACGGATTTTACTGGTACTACTTTGAGAAACTTAAGATGAAAGGTAAATCTTGAAGAGTGCATCGAACACATAAGCATATCTCGTTAGAATTCACGAAAAATGGCGACTGTCAATTAAACAGGTTCGAGTTATAATTTTAACAGTTGGGGAGTGTTAGAATCTCTGAAAGTTGTGGCACCAGTTAAATGTGTAAACGTCAAAGACGCGTATCGCTTTGTCCGATGAGTCTTGCTTTCTCTCGTGTCAGATGTCCACCGAATGACCCTCTCCTGATCGAAGTCAAAGTACCCTAATTTTTATCGTATTCCAATTCGACCGGGAGGTGGACCTCCGGAAGGGGCCCGACACATCAGCACGTGTAACCTGCCCCTAACCATGATTAACCGTATCCGAAGCCCAATTAAGTAATATCGTAAGCCTCTTATCTTGCAGCCCTTATCTTTTTCCTCCGAAATTCCTTCTTATTGTCCCGCGAACCCACTCCCTTAACAAATTCTTGTTTATTCTATCCGTCGCTCGTGGGAAAATGCTCACGCTAAGGAATGGAATGTAGATTCCTTACTCCTTGTTATTATTATTAATATTATTAATAGTGGTGCGAGTGATAAAGCTGGGTAGAAATTGTAGGAAGAAATGCAACTAAGCCCACGTTTTCTGGCAGGTATTGACTAAACATCCTTTGCCTGTGTTTTATGGCCGCGGAAAATCCACCGTATTTTTTCATTTCAGCGGTCTTCGTGGTATTTTAAAACTTTTGTTTTAATTGAAACGCTTGCGATTTCGTTAACAATCTTAATTGTTTAGTTTAACGGAACATTCTATTTCGCCACTCTCCAAAGATTAATAGTATCGCTAGGTAACGAATCGGGAAATTATCTAGCGTAGTTCCCTTAGTTTTTATACGCCCCGCAAATTAATTACGCGACCCTTAAAATCTAATTAATGAATTTGCATTACATTTAATTAAAATTGTTACATGGAGAAGTTTTAAAGTTAAATACATTTTCAAATAGCTTTTCCCCCGACTAAAATACAAAATGTCTTTAAAAAACTTCTGATTTAGATAGCTATTTCGGCCCGTCATAAAAACCGCACCTACTAATAATGCTTTCCACTATTAAAAATAAGTTGGAAATATATGCCGCGTGGGCCATTGTAAATTTGCAAATGACATGAGCTGATAATATCATGCGATCGCAAGCAACATCTCCACGATTTCTCTTAATTTCTATTTAAAGTACATTCGTCGAAGTAATGAATGCCCATTATATTTCTCACGTTCAAAAAAATAATTTTCTTCTCTTCCACCGAGTTTTAAACCACGACGGGCAAGAATTGATCTTTGAATTTTGTATTCGATCCACTTTGTGGTAATCGTTAATGGTTTTATCAGCGTAAGTGGCCTTCGTTAATAAAATGGCTTGGAGTATGTATCAATAATTGCGATAAAATAAATGCAATGATGAAGACGAGAGCCAAATATGACTTTGAAGCCGGCGAAGTATTTTTTCAAAGCGCGCTGCATATACATACGTAGATGAGTGGAATAGGGGCACAGATACCATTTCAGGATAACCTGGTAAAATTAAATAATTTCGGAAAACCATATTACAGTGAAATCTCGTTACAACGTACTTCAAAATTACGTATATTTCAAATTAACGTACTTTTTCTAAATCCCCGTCAATTTTACCGTATAAATACTGTATAAATATTTCAAAATAACGTACTTCAACTTGACGTAATTTTCAATACTACGTATGAAATTCAGAGGTCCCGAAAAAGATTTTTGTGGCTTTAACGTACGATTTCATTGTTGCTCATTCAAGTCGTCTACACCAATTTTGAAGGCATCTTTTGTCTTTAGTACGGAAAGATCTGTGGAATGCTGCCAAAATCCCAAAGAAGGAATTTTCCGAGCTGACAAATTTAGAACCGATGATCAGTTATCCCTATCGTTGTTTTCACAATAGCATTGAGATATAATCTTAAGTTATAGGAAATATATCTCTTGTTAGACTCACTATCGCCAGTTTCGGTTTGCGCCGAACCTGGGAGAATGCCGATCCCCCACTGAGATGCTTCCAGAAAAAATACTGTAATCCTTATGGGTATATTCAGTATACCGTACTGTCAGTATAAAAATTCATACTCCGTAGAGATACGTTGTATCGAGATTTTACTGTAATCTGCCTCATAAGTTTCCCTTCACTTAAGAGTTGTTCGCGTTTTGTTTACATCAGGGGCGGATCCAGAAACTTCTCATGGGGGAGGGGGCGCGCGATCGCTACTCCACCTATCGAATTCGCCCCTGCCAACTGCCCTATATTTTGAAAATCCCTAACCCTATCAGAATCCTTCTTTCCCTTGCTATACAGACCTAATCTGCGGCGTATAATTGAGGATATTTGCGCGGAATGAACTGAAGAAAGCACCCAGTGGAGTGCAATGGGGTTATCCAAGGAGGGGGCGACCGCTCCCATCGCCCTTCCCCCCGGTGGATCCGCCCCTGGTTTGCTTGTTTGGTTGGTTTGACGTGATGAGGCAATATCTTGGGTTGTTTTAGCAAGCTGGAGTAGCACTGATACGTATTTTATATTGGCAGATCAAACCATAAAGCCATATATTATACATATGTGTAATGGTGCATGGTAAACGTTTGTCGCCATCAATGAATCACTTCTCTTTATCTAATTTCAGCTTGTTATATAACCGCATAGGTTGCAATAACCAAAATTTTATTGTTTTACAATAATATATTTTCATTATGTCTTAAACGCATTCCCATCTATTAACAAACTGTGTGTGTTTTACCCTACTTTAGTTTTGTAATACAGACCAAAAACCTGCGTCATTGATCATATCAAAACCTTATTAAAGTTTAACATTTAAACGTTTAAAAACTATTGTGAGGAAAGGAAGTTTCCGTGGGTGGTTTTTTTCTGCCATTGTTTTTTTTATGTAAACAAATCTCGTCATCCCGTAACAAAGACTGAACCTTGGAACATAATTTTTTAGACCAAAAGTAAATATATATCTCGCAGGTGAACACCCCCAGAGTCGCCTTACTATGTTTGCAAATTATCAGGACTTTAATTTCCTTGGAGCTATGCTTCTGACACCGGGCACACACTCTGGATCTTTTATTTGTTTATATATATATATTATGAGCTTGGAATTTTATGAAAGTCGCTTTCCATCATCAGCGTTTTCGGTCGGGGGTACGTCCAAAGTTATATAGGCGCGCGCGAATGTTAAATACTATAATTTTTCACTTACCTTCAGCTCACAAGGATGATTTCAGAATCGAATATTAAGACTACGAATAACCAAATAAATGGCAAGCACGATTCTCCTGACGAGAAGGGATACTGATATAAAATAATTACAGCATTTTCTCCTATGTGCTGGAAGCAGCCTAATTAACGATAATTGGCTAATTTATGGAAAGGCATTTTGGCAAATATAATAAAAATAAATGTATGACAATCCTATGGCTAGTTTACATCTATGTACAATACTTATCTATTTAAATAGAAAATCTCTTAATTTCTTCGTCATTTTATAACATACCGAACCATTTTAAAATTGCTCAAAAGGGAAATTGGTAAAATAATATATATAATATAATACTCTTTTGAGCTTCGAAAATGTTCGCCTTATAACATTTTCATAGTCGTGATAGACCAAAAGAATATCGACAGTTTCCACCACCCAACGATAGATGTCGCCATATTTCTTATCGGGAGGTGCCTGTTCCCCTGGGACTCGAGGCAGTGTTACGCGGGCGGTCAGCCGGTTCATATCGTACTCCGTCCTAAAGGACAGAGTGCGAATGTGGATTGTGGATAGGTAACGGGTAATTACGGTTCGAATGTTAATTTTATATTATGTCTACACTTCGTTTCTATATTATACATATTATATTAATAGTATTTTAAGGTTGTATATATACATAATTGTAATCTACGTCTGTCTTTCCACCCCATCTAACGCACGACATGGCAGGTGGGTCGACCCTTGCCACCCTCCCTCCCTCCCGGGGCCCCGACCTTGGCCAAGGTTCCCACCCTGTGTGCACACAAAATCCCAAACCACGATACGATTTCCACACGATCGATGTTTTACGCAATTGACACATGTACTATTATCCTATGTCATATTATTGTTTATTTTCCACGATAAATGCTAAATCGAATTTCGAAACGTACCTATGTCCCGCTAATATCTTTTCCCCTGAACGAAAACAGGTGATGCTGGAGACGTGCATTTCTTTTCGGAATGCACGAAGAGTGAAGAACGAAGACGCCCAGACACCATTCATCATGCAGGAGTAAGTATGTTTAGATGTAGTTGTACTGTTTTTATTAATTTCTCCTTTTTAATAGTGATTTGTTTTTACAGAGCTCCTCTCCAACACAGGGTGTATCATCGCAGTGTGGCGTGGTTATCTCCTAGTGGAGGTAATTAATGGTTTCACTGGAGGGATGACACAGTTGGTATGGTAGTCGTATTTTGATCTCAGGCATATAAAATGCCTCAGAAGAATAATCATAATTAATTAGCAATTTTTCTAAATTCTATTATTTCTCTGACGTCGTTAACGGCGACTGTAGTTTTGCTGTCGTATATTGGATTTACCCAATATGAGTTTATATGTCTATGGTTTATTCGTCTGCCTTATCATGAGTTGAAGCGGAAGAAATTGTTGTGTTATTGCCAGAATTAAAGTGAAAATTAAGTATATCAATTCTTTAAACAGTATATCCTGATCTATTATATTTATGTGCTTTTTTAATATCGTGATTAAGTTTTAATGTCCATGCATAAGATACAAATAAGTAGTAGACATGTTGAACCAAATTTTGTGTTGCATTGAGTTGCTAAATGCAACGGTAATGTTTATTTATAATCAATTCTTAATTTAATATTTTTTAAGTATATCAGTCATTTTACTTGGGCAATTCAATGTTTTATTACTTAACGTTGAATTGGTAATTAAAAATGATTTGTGATAGTTCTGTATGAGGCCTTAGTTCTCCTCATAAAGACAAACGCTGACGGATAAAATACCTATAATCGTGCGTTAGAATAATATACCGTTTTAAGAAATTTCTAAGATATTTATTGCTAATATAATGATTGCTCTTAATTGCAGATAACCATCAACGCCACACTGGACAGACATGGACGCTCGCGGTAAGCTCAATTTCCCTTATTTATAATGCACACGTCATTTCGTGTAAGATATCACGAACATCATTCGAGAAATACGTTCGAACCGAATTGAATTAAGTCGGTATCATTTTCAGATGTAGTGTTTATTGTTGTTGGTAGGCTTGCCACCTCTAGGACTTTGAACGGGAATATTTGTGTTTTTCCATAAAATATTCAGGTCTTGATTAATTTTACTGAATTTTCTCAAATTAACCGATTATAAGTACGAGTATGTTTTTTGGCGATACGAACTTCCCGACGTTTTCACGTACTAAAATATCGAATGATCAATAGCTCTTTAATATATATGAATTTACGTCATCCCTTCAAGTTGGAAGTATTTTTTTCATTAATCTTGAGTGAAATTCAATTTTGGTTCTGCTAATGTCTGGACGATGCAGGTACTCAAATATCTCTTAGATATAACGACAAATAATACATTTCTTCCGAATGTGGCAACTTCATCAGTTGACATGTTGAAAAAACTTTCGTAACTGTTGGATATTATTTATTATTAATATATATTTAGAATTCTTTGCCTGTTATTTCAACCCGTTTATTTTCAAATAAATGCATCACCTGTACTTATTCTGCAGTCAGTAAGTTGAATAGAATATATCGCACTGTGTTTGTGATACTTAGCTGTTGTTCAATTTCAGCATGATCGCTCCATTGGGAAATTTCAGATTAAGTATATATTTGCCACTTAGGAATAGTACTGCAGTCAGATTCTTCTGTAGCATGTGTGGAAAATTCGGCGCGCTTTAACGTCACGAACAGAGACTTGGTGATGCGTTTATTCGGAAATGAAATATAAAAATATTTCTTCAGAAGATGATTTTTTAATTGTATTTTATTTTAAAGACTTCAAAGATGAAAATTGTTGGTAATGTTTCTGTTTTCAATTTTGCTTCGGGATTTAAAACCTCAAAAGATGTAAATCAACTAGGCTTCACAATTTTCTCATACATATAAAGCCTGTAGCAATGTTAATTTTAAATTTGGTATAGGTAAAACTGGCACTATATGCAATACCTGAAGTGTATGTGGCCATGTGGTAATTTCTTTTTGTAAGCATTTACTCGGTTCTGTTATTTTAGAATTACGTATCATAACGAAAGCTAAACCTCACGGATACATAATTTTAGAATATAGTATAAATGAGCATGTGCTAAATATTCTTGAAACTACCATGCTGATTTTTTTGCAGGGAAGCGAGGACTACGCGAGTGGGTGGGAACTGTGGACTTAGGAGCGTAGATGCCGATTACTTAGGAGGGAAGGTGCTGCTTAGTTAGGAGGGGGGGTGCTGCTTAGTTAGGAGAGTGGGGGCTGCAAACTCTGCTTAGTAGGTTCGTCAACCTTAGTTTAGTAGGTGCGACAAACTTAGGTTAGCAGGTGCGACATAGTTAGATTTGTAGGTGCGACAAAGTTAGATATGTAGGTAGAAGTAGTATTTAGGTGTGTGAATGTGTGTATGATGGTAGTGCATGGATGTGCACATCTTTGGGTAGTGGTGGTGGTGTGTGTGTGTGATGGGTGATGGTGATGGGTGATGGTTGTATGTATGAATCATTTTGTCATCGATTACATTGTTTAGCTAGACAGATGAGAGTACTTAAGTTTAGCAAGCGTTAGCATGGTGTAGGGCTGGGGTAACCCAGCGAGCTCGCCATGTTAAATAATGAGCAACGATGGCCTAAGCATTACCTCCTGGGTGCCAATGGAAATATGCTTAACTTGAAGGGTATAGAAATCATTTCATTCATATTTTTAAAAACGCCTCCAGTTATCAGATGCAAAACAGGTTCTAAAGGTTTCCCAGTCTAGGATTTATTACGTTATGACTGAATCTGCATTAACTATGTTGAATTCTACTGTTGAAATGTAATTTATAGTTGTTTATCTTAAATTGTGACTTCTATTTCATAAAGAAATCTTGTATTGTTAGTTTCTACATCACTGTATAATATCTGAAGATAATACTTTAGGCTAATAAATGTATGATGCAACTCTCTCTAAATAAAATGTTTTAATTTTACCATGAGTATTTATTTAAATTATAAATTAAGTAAACGTTAGATGACTTTAAATGATTCTTTGATTTTCTATATCAATTAATTTAATTTATACATCAAACTGTAGTGAGCTTAAATGTGACATAAGTTTTACAATTCGTTTATAGGATATGTCTGTTGCCAGGAGTGTAATTATCGAATAGCATAATTGGCCATCAAAAAACAAATGAAATTGCAATAGTGTCCCAGTTAAGGAAATGTAAACTTCTTCCATCAAGTCTTTGAGGTAAAATGTCCTCTGTCCTACTCTAACGATAATTAGGATGCAAAATGTCCTACTTTGTGATACATTTCTGTTTGGGAGAAGATCTACCGGCAGCAATGCCCTAATGAATCACATGGCTACCGGGACCTAATGGGTGAGATTCACATAGTTTTACATTGCTGTTTATAACCTCTTCCCCCTACATCTCCTCCACTCATACTTCGCATTTAAGAGATCGCAATAATATAGGATAGCAAGAATAGCAGTTTGTCACTGTTGGTTCTGCTTCATCTGTCATCAAAGATTGGTCATGTTCAGTGAAGTGAGGCTATATGTATTAATTAAATATAACAAATTTTCTGTCTTTTCTCAACAAGTTATATCAACATTTCTTGTAAATTTTGTTTTTCTGATAAGGAAAGCAGGCTTTCCTTCCTGAAACTTGGGGAGATATCAAATCTGCATTTCCAATCAGAAGAGCAGAGTTTGAATAGTTGTTCGGTATTTTCATTCATATTCATAGAATTATGTAATATATTAAATTTTGAAGTTTTATTCAAATGATATTGCTGTCACTACAGTGATTTTCGAATCGATCTTTACTGATGTAAATAAGCATGGATGTGAGGTTATTTTCAAATCTTGGCTTTATGGGTCCATTTACAAGCAAACTATATTTTCCTTTAAAATTGTGTTCGATCAGGAGATGATCCTGTGGAGAATTGGAATGTGTTTGATGCCAAAGTATCCTTGAATTCTGAGTTATTATGACTTGAAAACTGGCACGCTGCTGAGTCTAGATTGTAAGTACTTTTATGACCAGCCATCATGCATAATGGATTTGTCACCTCTCAGAGCAATCAATATTACTTTGTGGAATTATATTATAACTAAATATCAGCTGTGGGTTCATCCTACAAATGTAAAACTAGCTAATATCAGAACATTTGGTTTAACAATAGCCCAAGAGGCTGAGTCACCAGAAAACACAAATGTAATCAGAACATTTAGTCATTAGTACCATGAAATAGCAGATTATGAAATTTTCCAATTTTTTTTCTTGTGTTAGTACAGAGTTATTTAAAAAGTTAGTATCACTAATTTAAAGAGGTATTATTGAATTCTCCATTAGCCTAGAAGAATATTAGCTATCCACACAGGATAGAACAAATAATTAATATTTTTAATTAATATCCTTTTACACATAACCACAGTTTTTAGCTCATTTTCTTAAAAGCCAAAACATGTTGTTGTGATAACTTTGTCTGTCCGTCAGTGGACAATCAACATTTTTAAAGAGGTATTTAGAAAACTCTTTTTGAATTAGATAGTTCTTATCCATCCATGAAGTTCACTGCAATTGTACTTTTCATGTAATTCATAGTTTTTCCTCTAGGTGACTTTTGAAATGGTATTTACCCAAACTACTGAAGCTAGAGGAGCGACGTTTTTATGAATGGGAGGGTCTACGTTCCAACATTGCAGGTTTCCCACTCTGCAACTAGGGAGGCAAAACAAAATTCTGAAAATTTTTAATAAAATGTGCTTCCACCTGCTGCTTTAGTAAGTGTATCTTACTTGTTTCAATTTAAAAAATTTGTGAATTGCTTTGGAGAAGACAGCATCTAAACTTAAGACACAGAAGTTGTAATGTTTTGTGGCAATGTAACATACTGTTCGACAAAAATAAAGGAAATTAAATTTATGATATCATGATAACTGGTAAAGTTTACTAATAAGTTTTAATTCTTTATGTTAGCCATACAACCAGGATTACTTAATGTATTAAATACGGTATAATAAATTTTCTGTTTTTGCTCTACAAGTTATATCAACATTTATTGTAAATTTTGTTTTTCTAATAAGGAAAGCAGGCTTAACTTCCTGAGACTTGGATAGATACCAAATCTGCATTACCATTCGAGAGGTTAGTTTTAAATGTTGTCCGATATTTTCATTCATATCCATAGAAATATATGGTATATTAAATTTTGAAGTTTTATTCAAATAACACTGCTGCCATGATAGTGATTTTTGATCAATCCTTACTAATGTAAATAAGCGTAGATGTGAGTTTATTTTCCAGTCTTGCCTTTTTGGGTCCATTTAATGACAAAATATATATTTCTTTTATGTTTTAATTGGGTTCGATCAGGAGCCTAACAATGAAGTACCAACGAGTGAGGACAATGATGATGTTTCTCCTAATGTATGTGCGATTCAGAATTTTTTGATTTTGTTGACATTGAGTTCACTGAAATATTAAGACACATTACTACATGCTGGTTATCATTTTAACCTTGCATTGAAAGACTTATAAGGAACTGGGATGCTCTAAAATTATACTTTTTAAGCTGAGTGAATGAATGCCCCAAACATATAAAAAATGTTCTCTAGATAAATGAAGTGAATGAAACAGATGACAGTAAATTGGAAATTTATATGCACTTTTGCAGCATTCCTCTAGAAATGTTTAAAAAAATTACAGAGAAATAACATTACATGCATAGAATTATGGAATATAATGTCCGAATTTAAATAAAAAATTACAGTTCGCATAGGAGGAAGAGCAGTTGTTTGTTTTCAAACTTGATATGGAATGGAAAAGCTACTTCCCCACGATGCAGATAAGTTGAAAAAAGAATTTTTGTCTTTTTACTCTGCGTGTCTGAGCTGTTTAATGAAAAATTTAAGTATGTCTAAAATTGGTTATCAACTTTAGCTCCTTTTTGTAATGATATGTTGCCAAAGTATCAAGATTTTTGCAGTACCATTGATACTCTAAATTTAGATAATATTTTAAGGTTTAATATGGACAAACTATTTAAAGAACTTTTACCAATTAGAGGGAATTTTCGTTTAATTTCTGCTGATAACTATTGGAAAAAATGTTATGATCCTGGGGTAAGTGCCGATACATTTTAAAAAGTGGAAATTCTGAAAATCTATTCCAGATGGATCGCATATTTTTAGCATTCCACTGTCATCTGCTTTTACAGAAGCACAACCATTTAAAAAAATTATTGTACGTTTATAGTACTAGTAAACAGTGCTTCTCATTGGTTGTTACTGAAATCCTGTAATTGTGGAAAATTTGAAATCTGGAGCTCATCTCTAAGCGCATCATGATTGATTTTTATTCTCCTATGGAGCAATAGTGGGGCGAAAAAGCCACTAAAAATTGCATTTGCAATTATGATGCAGAAAAGAACTTTAAAATGCTATTTCCCTTATGTACAGGTATATAATTTCTTTCTAATACTCCATTGCACGAAACGTGATACGTTGTACACTTTCCTAACTTGTTTTTAATTCCAAGGAAGGAGATATTGTTATTTATTAATTTATTAAACCTGGTTTTTTGCGATACAGTGGAGCCGTAATGGTTTTTATTCGCACAGGGAAGAGTTGGAGATCCTAATATCTGATTTCAACCCTGCGTGTGTATTTTTACAAGAGACGCATTTTAAAAACAATGACAAGGTGAAAATAAAAGGTTTTAATGTCTTCAGAAAGGATGACTTAAACCAGTGGTGCCAATCTATGGCTCGTGAAGGGTTTGTGTGTGGCTCGCGCTGTGATGAAAAAGCAATCAGAAAAATGTGACTCACAAATTAATACATTTTTACGAAAATGTTGATAATGAAATTTTACATAGTGGAATTTTTACCACAAAAACCCCTTTAGACTTGATTTTTAATAATGACACCTAAGATTATCTAGATAACTTCCGATTGAAACTTTAATCTGGCCCGCAGAAGAATTGGCAAATTCCAATGCAGCCCGCCGAAGGATTTGTAACCACAGATGTGGCCCTCGAGGTAGAAATGGTTGTGCCCCAATGACAAACTGTAATAGGGCTCAGGGGGAGTGGCCGTGACCATCATGAAGGCCCTTTATAACTCCCAAGTGAACCTGCTCTTCCTTTGGACATAAAGGTGTAGTTATTTTAAATGCATCGCTCAGTTAATTAGGTATTTAATTAATTAAGCAGCCGACGAGTCTCTCTTCAGGTGTTTTTTTTCCGTTATTTAGCATTCTCATTCTTTGTTCTGAGAATAACTTCGAAGGGTGTTAGTTCGAGAATTAAATCGAATAATAATGAAGAAATGAATGAAATTTTTACTAACTTCCCCATAAAACGAAATTGCATCTCAAGATTTTGTTCATAGCTTAATGGGAAAAATACTTAAGGAAAACTCCCCAGATGTGTGTCTTGTATTTTCTTAGCTTAATTTCCTCCAATTTTCCATAGAAGCGAGTATGTAAATACATAATCATCTGAAGAGACGTTAATTTAAAAAATCAAAATGCCTGTCTGCTTTTTTCGCCGAATGAATTAATCAAACATCTCAGTATCTTTGTTTATTAAGGAGTTTAATGGAATGAAAGAATCTTAATATTTAACTAATTTGTAGGTAAATAGCTAATCATTCTATATTTTCCTTTGAATTCAGATTTAAAGGTAGTCAACCATATTTTAACTATGGTATGGCATTTACAAAAGACACCAAACATTAGCCATAAAATGAAAAATGTCAGTTTCCCAAAAATTTGTATTAATTTAATAGTCAAACGTGAAAGTTATTTTGAATAAAAATGCTAGTATTCTTTATTAAAACGCAAATAAAATAATATTCTACATATGGTGTTTCTTAAAATTTGCTCATAGAAACCATATCTCCCATCTATGTCTCTGACAGTCAATCATGTAAGTACTTTTATGACCAGCCATCATGCATAATGGATTTGTCACCTCTAAGAGCAATCAATATTATTTTGTGGAATTATATTATAACTAAATATCAGCTGTGGGTTCATCCTACAAATGTAAAACTAGCTAATATCAGAACATTTGGTTTAACAATAGCCCAAGAGGCTGAGTCACCAGAAAACACAAATGTAATCAGAACATTTAGTCATTAGTACCATGAAATAGCAGATTATGAAATTTTCCAATTTTTTTCTTGTGTGAGTACAGAGTTATTTAAAAAGTTAGTATCACTAATTTAAAGAGGTATTATTGAATTCTCCATTAGCCTAGAAGAATATTAGCTATCCACACAGGATAGAACAAATAATTAATATTTTTAATTAATATCCTTTTACACATAATCACAGTTTTTAGCTCATTTTCTTAAAAGCCAAAACATGTTGTTATGATAACTTTGTCTGTCCGTCAGTGGACAATCAACATTTTTTAAAGAGGTATTTAGAAAACTCTTTTTGAATTAGATAGTTCTTATCCATCCATGAAGTTCACTGCAATTGTACTTTTCATGTAATTCATAGTTTTTCCTCTAGGTGACTTTGGAAATGGTATGAAGCTAGAGGAGCGACGTTTTTATGAATGGGAAGGTCTACGTTCCAACATTGCAGGTTTCCCACTCTGCAACTAGGGAGGCAAAACAAAATTCTGAAAATTTTTAATAAAATGTGCTTCCACCTTTTGCTTTAGTAAGTGTATCTTACTTGTTTCAATTTTAAAAAATTGTGAATTGCTTTGGAGAAGACAGCATCTAAACTTAAGACACAGAAGTTGTAATGTTTTGTGGCAATGTAACATACTGTTCGACAAAAATAAAGGAAATTAAATTTTATGATATCATGATAACTGGTAAAGTTTACTAATAAGTTTTAATTCGTTATGTTAGCCATATAACCAGGATTAGTTAATGTATTAAAGTATGAAAGTAGAGGATGGCTAGACAATTTGCCTCCACCAAGGCTAACTTAAGGAAATTTCAAAATTGTAAAAGATGTTATGTTGCCATCAGCATTCACAGAAACATATTGTGGGAGCAAGGGGAATAAAAACCAGGGTCAGCTTGACGCTATTCCAGTGATAAGACTGCATTCAGCCCTCTAGAGTTCCTATATAAACTATTCAACTTCAATAATGTTTATTTTATTTTATCTTCTTTTATAAAATATTCTGAATGATATGTCTCTTATTTTTCAACCAGTAATTCTAGAGGGAGGGGCAAATGTGCATGGTCATGTATATGGTATTAACCCCTTAAGCCGATAGCCCAATTACATACTCGCCAAATGCAGATATTGCTTAAATTGCGATTCTATCAGCATAAAGTAATCTTTCATGGGACTATATGTATCACAGCAGACCATTGATATGTGATCTCTCAATGGATCACCAATTTCCTGTCAGTTTATTAGTTTTTATACTTCGTTAGAGGAAAAACATAGCGTAAGCTACACTACTTAGTAATTTAAATACAGGCTTGAGGGGTTAAGGCAATATTGAAGATGTGATAACAAAAATTTATTCATAGGTGTATGGAAATGTAGAAGGAAGTTTCACTGCCAATATAGATAAGGAAACTCCAATAGATCGTCTGGTTAGTTTATTTTTATCTTTGTGTGTGGTTTATCCACCCACACACTTGACTCACTTTATGTTTTCTTTAGCTAAACATCAATAATGAAGGTAATTTAAGGCTCATTTAAAATATAAATTTTATTTACAGTTATTTTGTAAAACTAAAAATCAAGACAAATTTTTTTCATTTGTATATCTTGCCATTATGTGTTTATTGCAAAGTACATAATCTTTTTTCCCTACCATCATAATTAAAAATATATTTTTACAACTTTCGAAACTTGAACCTTAACACAATTCCAGATTCACCCTTCTAAAAAATTCATCTTAGAAAATGTAGTGTCATTCCTCCTGCATTTTCAGTCTTTTTATCTCAAACTCCCTTCTTTATGGGGGAGTTATCATAATAAATTAGTTTTTGCAAGTTTTTTCCATGAGAAAATATAGGCAGGTAAAACAATCATGGTTTACAGCATATCTCCACGACGAGCGGCTTTTGAGATGCAGGGGTGACGGACGGACACTTGCAAAATTATATATAGGATATTTAAATAAATTCAGTTCCAAGAGAAAAACGGAAAAATGTCAAAAGTAATCTCGAATGTACGGATACTCGAACAACAATATCATAATTCGTATTGTTTTTTAAATATGTACATATTATTCTTGATATAATTTATAAATCGTTAACTTGTATCCTAAATTGAGCATAAGTGATATATTTCGTCACATCACCTAAAATTAGGGATAATAACTGTACATGTGCAATCTTTGCGTGGTTCTTTTTGAACTAATTTAGGAAAAATTAAAAAACTGTGTGAAATAAGTTCAACGCAATAATTCACATTTAACTCTAATAATGTATTACTCCGGTGATATAGGATTTTCATTTATTTGGTTCCCAATGTAAGGTTCACAGGTTCGAATCTCGCTGAGGGCACGGCTGTATGTGCATATTGACAATTTATTACGCGAAGTCAGTTATAAATATTCATTTTGTACAGTTACTTCAGCTTAAATCTGAAATAAAAACAAATGGTTCATATTTTTCAAAAAATGAATATAAGGATATTTTTTTCTTGGGCAACTTTAATAACAATTGGGTGGGGAAACTTTTAACGAGATGGGTCAGATTGACCATTGTGGTTGCTCAGGTGGGCCGCATTAACACATGAGAAACTTCGGCGGGCCACATTCGGGTCCACGACGGAAGTTGAGAGAATGCGAAGGTTTCTATATGTGAAAATTTATAACTAATAATATTTTATCGTCCGATCTTTACAAAAAATGTTTCCTGGCCTTAATTTTGACCAAAAAATACGAAACTGTTACATTTCATGGTTCGTTTTCGTAATGATATCGCGGGCCGTATAAAGTGCTCCCGCGGGCTGTAGTTTCCCCCCCTCTGGCTTTTTTATTATATTTTTTATTTTGCGAATACCAAATACGTACTGTTTTATTCATACGGTATCTTGATATTTTGCAGTAATAATATTTCATCGTATAAATTGTTTTAGAATCATAGAATTTGATTTATTTCGAACATCTTTATTAATAATATCCATGCGAAAACTATATTTAGGTATATTTCTGAGAATGAAAAACACTTTTGTTGATTTTGATTTATTTACTCAGTATGTTTTTCTTTAAACCACTGAAAGACCGTTTTATAGTTTGTATTTGTATTAGCATTATTTTTAATTAATTTGCCAAATATATACAAATTAAAACCTGCCTTACTGAATTGTATTACTTTTTTAGCTTCTCAGTTTATTTGATTCCATTTCCACCATAATGTGGTAACATTTCGAAAGAACATTATAATTTTATTAATTTTTGAAATAATTTTGCCCGATCAACGTTCTCTTTAATTAAAACGAATAGGGCGGGTGGGCAGGGCGGGCTCAAGACATTTTGGCGCCCCAAGCAGATTTCAATCATGGCACGCCATCGATACATAAATTTTGCATTAATATTCGGTAGTTTACTAGTTTAATAGGATATAATTATCTTGATGTTTTGTGTATTTTTATGATGAAACAGTTTAATAAAAAACAGGACTTTATTCACATAAAAATTAATTTGAAATGTCACAAATAAATTATAAATTGTGCCATACTTATTTCAATGAAAATGAGATTGGAACTATTACGTCGATGTATGCACAGATGGGGCTCAATCATTGGTTGGTAAACTTGGTGGTGCAGTAAGTTTCGTAAAGAATGCATAAAAATTGCAACATCGAAACATTGCCTTATTCATAGATAAGCACGTGTTGCCAAGGCAGCGACGCACTTATCTAAAGCTAATGGTACGAATTGCTCTTAGCATGAAATAGAAAGGAAGAAATTGATTCTTGATTGCGAAATGCACTTGGGAGGATGCAGGGAAAAAAGAAACGATGAAAGGAATGGAATCAAAACCTTATCTTGAAAGTGATCTTGGAAAGACGTTCTGAAAAAAATGATAAAAAATATGGGTTGGAATGAAAAGCGGGCTATATCATGAGTAAATGAGACTCCAACTTTATGACTGATTACGAACTTCAAGAGCAAGATGAACATCGTCTATTACTTGGAATCATTACAACAAGTCAGGGACAACTTCCGTTAACATTTATATTTGTATGCATACAAAGTTATTTTGCTTTATGTTAAACAAAAATGCGAAGCGAATAACGCTATTCTTTCACCTATTTGAAGGTATAATTGACAGTAATTGAATTGGAGGCAACAATGACGGTCGCCTTGGCAACGCCCGGAAAGAGTACGAAAAATCCGCAAAAGTTGGAAAAAGATTGTGTATTTCTGAAAACTTCGACCGTACAACGTATAAATATGGTAAGAATAAGATAGTATAGAGCTTTAGCCGTCAAATAAAGCAAGAAAGAAGAAAATCGGTCCCTATTTACAAATTTTAACGAACAAAGGAAGAAAACCTTGCATTCTGAAAAATCGAAAATCCCGTGTAAGCTTAGGGGAAAATATAACTGTCTCCTGGATTCGAACTGGGATACTTTAGCAAACGAAAATGTTTTTCCAGTGACCTCATACCCAGTAGAAATGAAACGCTGTTTACTGCATATCTTTACGACGAACGGTTCCCGAGAAATACGCCGATATAAATTGTAAACAAATGTCTAAAGGGTTCCCAGATGATATGTCCACAGTCTTTATGTCCACTGCCTTTATGTCCACTCTTTTATGTCCACAGCCTTTATGTCCACTGCCCTTATGTCCAGAGTCTTTACGTCCACCGTAATATATGTCCACAGTCTTTATGTCCACTGCCTTTATGTCCACTCTTATATGTCCACAGCCTTTTCGTCCACTGCCTTAATGTCCACTTTTGTTTATGTCCACAGCCTTTTTGTCCACTGTCTTAATGTCCACTATTATATATGTCCACAGTCTTTTCGTCCACTGTTTTTTTTGTCCACTTTTGTATATGTCCACAGCCTTTTCGTCCACTGTTTTCTTTGTCCACTTTTCCATATGTCCACAGAGACTTTATTTCGAAGTATGAAAAATATGAAGGGCAAACCTGAAGATGGAGGAGAGTTTGAGGGAGAGGGAGTAATCAGAAGGAAACACTGCGGACATTGGTGTCTATCGACTAGGAATTTTATAACAATTACGAATATAAAGCGAAAAAATTAAAAATGGAGGGGGTGCAGAAGGAGTGGGAGGGAAAAGGAGGTGCGGAAGCAATCCGAAGGAAATACTGCGGACATTGGTATCGATCGACTAGAAATTTTATAACAATTACGAATATAAGGCGAAAAAATTGAAAATGGAGGTGGTGCAGAAGGAGTGGGAGGGAAAAGGAGGTGCGGAAGGAATCCGAAGGAAATACTGCGGACATTGGTATCGATCGACTAGGAATTTTATAACAATTACGAATATAAGGCGAAAAAATTGAAAATGGAGGTGGTGCAGAAGGAGTGGGAGGGAAAAGGAGGTGCGGAAGCAATCCGAAGGAAATACTGCGGACATTGGTATCGATCGACTAGAAATTTTATAACAATTACGAATATAAGGCGAAAAAATTGAAAATGGAGGTGGTGCAGAAGGAGTGGGAGGGAAAAGGAGGTGCGGAAGGAATCCGAAGGAAATACTGCGGACATTGGTATCGATCGACTAGGAATTTAGAACAATTACGAATATGAAGCGAAGGATGTAAAATGGAGTGGTGCAGAAGGAGTGGGAGGGAAAAGGAGGTGCGGAAGGAATCCGAAGGTAAAGCTGCGGACATTGGTGTCTATCGACTAGGAATTTTATAACAATTACGAATATGAAGCTAAAAAATGAAAATGGAGGTGGTGCAGAAGGAGTGGGAGGGAAAAGGAGGTGCGGAAGGAATCCGAAGGAAACACTGCGGACATTGGTGTCTATCGACTAGGAATTTTATAACAATTACGAATATGAAGCTAAAAAATGAAAATGGAGGGGGTGCAGAAGGAGTGGGAGGGAAAAGGAGGTACGGAAGGAATCCGAAGGAATTACTGCGTAAATTGGTGTCTATCGACTAGGAATTTTATAACAATTACGAATATGAAGCTAAAAAATGAAAATGGAGGGGTGCAGAAGGAGTGGGAGGGAAAAGGAGGTGCGGAAGGAATCCGAAGGAAATACTGCGGAAATTGGTGTCTATCGACTAGGAATTTTATAACAATTACGAATATGAAGCTAAAACTTGAAAATGGAGGGGGTGTAGAAGGAGTGGGAGGGAAAAGGAGGTGCGGAAGCAATCCGAAGGACATACTGCGGAAATTGGTGTCTATCGACTAGGAATTTTATAACAATTACGAATATGAAGCTAAAACTTGAAAATGGAGGGGGTGCAGAAGGAGTGGGAGGGAAAAGGAGGTGCGGAAGCAATCCGAAGGAAATACTGCGGAAATTGGTGTCTATCGACTAGTATTTTATAACAATGACGAATATGAAGGTAAAAATTAAAAATGGAGGGGGTGCAGAAGGAGTGGGAGGGTAAAGGAGGTGCGGAAGCAATCCGAAGTAAATACTGCGTAAATTGGTGTCTATCGACTAGGAATTTTATAACAATTACGAAGATGAAGCTAAAAAATGAAAATGGAGGGGGTGCAGAAGGAGTGGGAGGGAAAAGGAGGTGCGGAAGGAATTCGAAGGAAACACTGCGGACATTGGTATCGATCGACTAGGAATTTAGAACAATTACGAATATGAAGCGAAGGATGTAAAATGGAGGGGATGTAGTAGGAGGGGGAGGAAAAACGTGGTACGAGAAGAATCTGAAGAAACACTGCGGACATTTGTGTCGATCGACTATGAATTTTATAAGAATTATAAATATGAAGCAAAAGATTAAAAATAGAAGGGGGGGGGGATACGAGGGGTAGGGAAAAGTGGTGTGGAAGAAATCCGCAGGAAACACTGCGGACATTGGTGTCTGTCGACTAGGAATTTTATATTTTATTCATCCAGGATGATCAATTCTGATAATGAATCTGGAAGACAAGGACAAGAGTAAGCAGCAGCTCTATGAAGCATTGAAAGTACGTTCTCATAGCTGGGCAAAGCAGAAGTAGCTTCTATATCTTAGGGATCCAATTCTTTCGTTAGTATTTCACTATCTTATTAGGCAAAAAATTTTATTTTTGAATTTTTTAAAAACCCTTTCTCGTTATATAAATAGGTGCTCCAAAAACTTGAGTTGCTTGGGGATCCAAGCAGTTGTGCAGGGGCACTCAGATCTATGTGGATGCCACTTTCAAAACAACGCCTAAGCTATTTTTCCAGCTATATACAATACATGATGTGGTGCAGGGGCGTGTATTTCCATTTGTATATTGCTTAACGAGAAGAACAGACGAAGGTTCTTATACATCAATATTTTAACAACTCAAACAACACTGTGACTTTTTAACTTATAATTTTAATCCAGAACTGGTCATGCTTGATTTTGAATTAAGTGCTATAAATGCAGTGCGGAAAACATTCCCCAATTCTACCATTAAGGAATGCCTCTTCCATTTTTGTCAATCCATATGGAACATGTAATGGCATCAGGTCTAAAAGCTCAATTTAATAATAACGACATTATTAGGAATGGTATACGGATGCTGATGGCATTACCGTTTATCCCTGTTAGGACGTGCTTGATATTTTTGACCACTTGCTTGCAATCCTCGACCCTACACTAGGGGATCTAGCAACGTATGTGGAAATAACTTATATACGAGGAAGGGAAGGCAGTGGGATGAGAGGAGCCATTCCTCCTAGGTTTGGTCTGGAATTATGGAGTGTAGGTATATGAGCAAACTGTAAACAGACAACAGCGGACCAACAACGCCGTAGAAGGGTGGCACTCACGCTTCCAAAGAATGATTCTTACGCACCATCCACCAGTTGGACATACATGTCATAGAGGATGTTATTCCTGCATCTTTCGTTTCGAGTATTTTTCTTTAAACGGATATTGAAGGAGAATCGATTTTTCATTCTACAAAGATATTCTAGGACTGGTATTTTTTATGAACAAAGCAATTTGAATTAATGAAAGGAATCCTTTATGCTTCACTAAATATAATTAACCAATTTTTCGGAATTATTCTTTTGTGTGTGGGTATTTGTCGCCGTATGAGAGAGGCAGATTTTTGACCTTCTATATTTAACGTCATTTATCCGAAATCCTCAATCTATATTCATTGATTTGATTGAAGTCGCAAATACTCCCTAGATTTCGTGAAATACCTGCAATGGGATGTCTAAATTTACTTTGGGATCTTTTTTCTTTCCAAGCAGTTTATATGAAAATCTTTATTATGTTTAATTTTGATTTCCAGCGAGGTAATAAAGCAAGTTATTCCCTTGAAACACCGTTTGAAGTATTTTCCATAGATCGGAAGTTTCAGGAGATTCAACTTTTTCGTAATTTTAATTTCTCCATGGGAAGTTATTTAACAAACAAATACACTTGGCATAAATGGAAATAAATGTCTTAACATCCCCATAGGAACTCATTTGTAAATTTACAAGTGGGGGATGCCACATCATTCTATAAGCACTCTTCTTACAGAGGAGGATATAGGATATAGGAGGATACTAATGTCTGGCCCAAACTACAATAGTTGGAGAGCTGAAATTTAATACATAGGTGAATCGAAAAAAATAATCAGGAAAAATTGCAACGTTTATTTTCTTGGCCGTTGAAAATTATAAACAATTTTACAAACATTTCATGGTTTAGGTACTTCTAAATGTGCTATGAAACTGAAATTTTTTCTAATGGTAGAATTTGCCAAATAATGAAAACGGGATTATAGAAATTTGAAAATTTTTATTCGTTCGGCCGTAATAAATTCCTAAATGTTAAACAAACTGACTAATGTTTATGTATATTATGAAGATCTAGGAAGCTGAAAATGTTAACAAAGTTAGGAAATAATGTTCCATTGAAAATTACATATAAGTTTTATATTGTGTCTGTTAAAAATTCATAAATGTTAAACAATGAAATTCATATAAATGCACTACTAGAGGCGCTATATCGATGAAATTTTGCATAAATGTGAGGTATTCGTAAGCGTCCAAAATTACCAAATCAGAATGTTTCTCATACAACTGTTAAAGCAAGAGTGACAATATTCTTACCAATAATCTGAAGAAGGGGTGGATGTTAGAGGAACATAGCCCTCTAGTGAAAGGCTATTCCATTCTATACTTCGTATTTGGGAAAAACCCTTTTGGCAGAATCCCAAAAATACTCTTTCCCGAGGTTACACACAATGGCGTGCACTTCGGTTGGTATAGATAGGAAGATGAAACGGCTCCACGACCAGCGGCAACATTTATGAAAGCTTCTTTTGACCATTTCGCTCAAAAGACAAAGGGTGTAAATGGACGGTATGCAAGACCAGATGTCCCAGTGAATAGTGGGTCGTAGTGGGGGAGGTAAACCTTTCCTCTTGTACCTGAGTTTTGGGTGGGACGGCGTCACAGCACGACACAAGTGCGAGGGGTACGGAGGAATTTGAAATCTAAGGTCTTTGACTGCTGGGGAAATCCACATAGCTCCTTTTGCCGTTCCTGCGAGAACGAAAAATTTTTAATTTCGTTCTCAACTCGGCGTTACTCGAACGAATATTTCGAAAGTCAGTACACATACGGAATGTTTCTAACACCTGAAAGGTAATTTTATGAAATATATTAAAATAATCGAGTTACTATCTGTATATTCAGCGATGCGCGAATTAGTTCAAATATGAAATGAACTAATCCTCACAAGCGTTGAAAAATGTTCTGAGAATATAGATAAAACAAAGATTACCTTAAATGAATCGCAGAGGAAGTTTAAACATTTATTGCCATTTCAGCCCCGAATTCCGTTTCTTCATTCATAAGTAAATCCTACGAAGATATTAACATTAAGAAAAAGTTGTGTATCAAATTTGTAGACTAATTTGAAGATTATTTAAAAACCGACTACAGTGAAAACCGGTTAACACGAATTGCTAGGGACCGACATACTTATTTCGTGTTATCCGAATTTCGAGTTAACCGACTTTCATGTTCACTGATTTAATGGTAACATTTTCATTTTTCAAATATGGAATTAGGCTCGTTGACAAATCCATAATACATATCTATAATAGGATGTAATACACAGCAGAAGATATTATCGCAAACATGGGAAAACCCTATCTCAAATGCCATTTCTTATAATCCAAAGAATTTTGCATGCATTTATTTTCGTGGGACCGAAACATATTTTCGTATTAAGCAGTATTTCGTGTAAACCGTTTCGCGTTAGCGAATGAATATATACCTACTGAAAAGTATAGGCGCTGGAACGGACCGAGCACGCGTTTCATGTTAACCGATATTTCGTTTTAAGCGATTTCATATTAAGTGGTTTCCACTGTATAAGAAAATGAATTTTCATTCTTTTAGACGCTGTTTGGTACAAAGTAGCGAATTACTACGCGTAATTGTAAGTAATTTTAAAAGCAACCAAAAATGCAAGGCAAAATATGCTATACAAGTTTCTTTTGGGTGGGGGTGCGAGGTACCAAAGTATCACTAATTTTCCTCTGTTCTGACTGAAACTCTCCTATTATGTTCCCCGATTGTCCTATAGAAGGGGTTTCCTTCAGATTCTTTCCGAACCCCCCTTTCTCTCCTCCTCATACTACACCCCCTCCATTTTCAATTTCTCGCTCCATATTCGTAATTGTTATAAAATTCCTAGTCGATCGATACCAATGTCCGCAGTATTTCCTTCGGTTTCCTCTCGTACCCAAGTTTCCATCCCCCTCCTACACCACCCCCTCCATTTTAAACCTTCCGCTTCTTATTCGTAATTGTTACAAAATTCCTAGTCGATAGACACCAATGTCCGCAGCTTTACCTTCGGATTCCTTCCGCACCTCCTTTTCCCTCCCACTCCTTCTGCACCACCTCCATTTTCATTTTTTAGCTTCATATTCGTAATTGTTATAAAATTCCTAGTCGATAGACACCAATGTCCGCAGTGTTTCCTTCGGATTCCTTCCGCACCTCCTTTTCCCTCCCACTCCTTCTGCACCACCTCCATTTTCATTTTTTAGCTTCATATTCGTAATTGTTATAAAATTCCTAGTCGATAGACACCAATGTCCGCAGTGTTTCCTTCGGATTCCTTCCGCACCTCCTTTTCCCTCCCACTCCTTCTGCACCACCTCCATTTTCAATTTTTTCGCCTTATATTCGTAATTGTTATAAAATTCCTAGTCGATCGATACCAATGTCCGCAGTATTTCCTTCGGATTACTCCCTCTCCTTCAAACTCTCCTCCATCTTCAGGTTTGCCCTTCATATTTTTCATACTTCGAAATAAAGTCTCTGTGGACATATGGAAAAGTGGACAAAGAAAACAGTGGACGAAAAGGCTGTGGACATATATAATAGTGGACAAAAAAAACAGTGGACGAAAAGACTGTGGACATATATAATAGTGGACATTAAGGCAGTGGACAAAAAGGCTGTGGACATAAACAAAAGTGGACATTAAGGCAGTGGACGAAAAGGCTGTGGACATATAAGAGTGGACATAAAGGCAGTGGACATAAAGACTGTGGACATATATTACGGTGGACGTAAAGACTCTGGACATAAGGGCAGTGGACATAAAGGCTGTGGACATAAAAGAGTGGACATAACGACTGTGGACATATCATCTGTGGATCGTCTAAAGACGTCAACGTAAAATCTTCTATAATAAAACGCTTGATGTCTTTGTCGGTGTGTGACCGGACGGTCTCATCAGTTAGTTATACAAACTGGCAGGAGAAGGCAGCACTTGCCAGTACAATTAGTGCTACCCCTCCTACCCTTTCTATAACTAATTGCGGTCGTACCTATATTCATTTACATAAATTGGATGGTACTTACGTAGTACATATTAACGGGGAGCCCAACTTAAAAATATAAAAATGGAACAAATACCATTTAAATCATGTTTTAATTTTTAAGAACATTAAAAGAAACCAATTAATATTTAAATGATTTGTTATAGATAACAATTAAAAAACAATCACATTTTAATTTCTGGTGGCCAATATTTAGTAATTTCTTCTAAAATGGTATCAAAGACGTCTCGACTGATAGCTTTGTTATAGATAACAATAGAAAAAACAATCACATTTTAATTTCTGGTGGCCAATATTTAATAATTTCTTCTAAAATGGTATCAAAATCGTCTCGACTGATCGCTTTATTATAGATAACAATAGAAAAAACAATCACATTTTAATTTCTGGTGGCCAATATTTAGCAATTCCTTCTAAAATGCTATCAAAAGCGTCTCGACTGATCGGCCTGTCGCGACATTTACAAACCCGATCACCGGACAACGGGGAGGGAAAGTTTGGTTCCAGTGAGGCGAAGGGCACAGTAGCGCCCGGAGACGACAACTAAAATAAAAACAAAGCAAGCCGAAGGCTGGCCAATATCCTTTCCATTTGCGGCGCAACAGTCAAGCGATATATAATTCCTTTGTAGACTACAGATATCTTGGTAGAAATCATTCGGTACTTACGTATTATGTTGGGCTCCCCGTTAATACGTAAGTACCGGATGGATAAATGCGGTAAATTAAGTATTTTAAAACATGCTAATGTTTAAAATAATTCGACGATGTTTTAACGTGCCTTTGTTGTCTTATTGAAGTCTTTCTGCATATTAAAGGCAGTTGCTTGCGCTGTGCCTTCGCATTATCTGAATATAGCAGATGTTATGAAAATAATTTTTTTCGTGCTGTTTATTTTTAATTCGCATCAATCCAATTGTAGGGTAACCAACCAAACAACGATTACATTGTTATCTAATTAAATAAGGTATATGCGCTGATTGCATGTGTATTGAGATATCTATTGAGATTGTTCTTAACTGCTGTTTAGTGGAATTGAACGATTGATTGTGATTACTTACTAAATATTGCTTTTCACATGGACAGCTGTATGTAGCCATAACTAGAACACGTGACAAACATAATTTGAAATTTTGGGTTAAGGATAAAGATAATCAAGGGCAACTGCTGTTAAACGAAAGAGTATTTACAAGGAAAGTCATTATAAGAGAGCTACTGAAAAGCTAAAATAATATTATTGAGATATAAGACTGTTTTCCTCTTATTTTTTTAAAACTATCCCTTTGTTTTCATTTGTAGCCCTTTCCAATCTTATTCGTCTTTATAATTTTATCATTTGTTTGTTGGTTTTATTTTTATATTGTTTGTTTTCAAAGGCCGTTTTAAACGGACTCGTTCACCTAGTTAATATATAGTTAGATAGACGAAAATTGGAGTGTTACACGATGTCTACGTCATGTTACCAACCCAACACGCACACACCCTAATGCAGGTACCCTACTTCTTCCTCATTCTCTCATCTACTCCCTCTTCCATAATCATTCGACTTTCACTGAGTTTTTATTCTTGTCTCTTAAATAATTTAGGGCGTTTAAAAGACCTCCAGCGTAATGTTTAAAAAAAAAACATATACATAAAGTAAAACTCGTTTAATACGTATTTGAAGGGACCGACTTATTGCTTCGTTATAAGCGTGACTATGTTATATACGAGAAACGGTTTATACATCCCATATAACACGTATACACATACAGTAAAAGCTGTGTTATCCGGATATTTAGAACCGGCCAGCCTTAGATACCAACAATTACACAAATACAATTCATTTTATATTTCTTTTTCTTTTTTATGAATTTTTGTGTGAATTGTATATGTGTAATACCACAACTTCCACTTTAAAATTTCTTAAAATATAAGATGTATATATTACGTATTTACTCCGTATACTTCTGTGGCTGCCGAGTAAGCATGGCGTTTTTGGTTACGTACGCCATTTGCATTGTCTAGATGTTTTTGTGTATTTCTACAATTTCCAGTTCTTTAGTTTTTTATTATTTAAAAAATTACCCATCCATTGAATATGGCATCAAAATAAACAGCTAAAAGCAAGGAACAGGAGAGAAAAGGTTGGCTTAACGCTAACACAAAAGCTGGAGCTGATCAAACGAATTGAAAAAGGAAAAAAATAGAGCAGCCATAGCAAAAGAATTCAAAATCGGATCTTCCAAGCTCTACGATATCAAGGCTCATAAGGCTAAATTAATGAAAATTTTGTCATCTTCTGAGTAAATCAATTAATAAACATCACACGCTTCATAAGCAAAAAATTGGGGAACTGGATAAAATATTATATGACTGGTTTTCACAGAAATGTTCAGAAGCATTACATAATTTCGTTCTTTTCTAATAGAGTAAATAAAGATAAATAAGAAAGATATAATCCAATAAATTCAATTTTGGGAACAGGTTCACTGCCGTAACCCCCAAACTTCCCGGACGCCCTAAACTTTCCAATAGTCTTTTTGTTTTGCATGTAAGCGTAGCAACGTATTAAATAAGAATGGGTAAATAGTGTCTATATCTAACTAGGTGTGGAAGAATTAAAATGGAAAATGCAGACCCCATGCATAGTTATGTTTGGGGAGTACGATAGTGAACCTAATCCCAATTTTGTTTGGTTATTGCTAAATTTGCGATGTAAAATCGAAAATCGCTCCCCTAACCGGATATTTCTCCTAATCGGCTTTCCACAATCCCCAAGATAGCCGGATAACACAGCTTTTACTGTATTTGCAGGCTTCAATGCCGTACTTACATATGCAAAGAGATGCTCATCAACTTTGCGGCATGTAAAATGTTCGACTGCTATTACATACGATTTTTTAAATGGTCAATTAATATTATTATTATGGTCATTAATTTACATAAACATTTCACATTTTTAATATCAATTTCAAAACAAAGGGAGCGTGGAAATTCGTATGGAAGGGGTAGATGGAGGAAGGGGACCTCTACGAACAAGTGCGCGGTAAACGGGCGGAAACTATTCATTACTTATCGCTCTGCTCGCCAAAATTCGTTATATATGAGACATTTTTTGCCACGGGACCAAACATTTGTTCGTTACAGCCGAGAATTCGTAAAATGCGTGTTCGTTACATCCGAGAAATGTAACCAATGCCCTTATGGAGAAGTTCAATGGACCGAGACATTTCTTCGTTATAGCCGAGATTTCGTTTTAGGCGTGATCGTTATAAACGAGTTATACTGTAATTCTTTTCTCCGTAACTTTTACATGCCAGAAGCTTTTTCTACTTTCTGGAATAATCAATTGTTTAAATTTTATAGTTGTTTACTTTTTGGTGCATGTATTGACTTATTTAAATTTTAATGAAATCTAAGTAACGCATACCGTCATTTGGACGAGTACGTAATACACATTTCTTTTAAAATGAGGCTGAAGGACAACTGAAGTATTAGCAATTAAGATGTAAGAGGAATATTACATGTAAGAAGCTTCTTCCATTAATAGTTCCTTTATTATGGTTTTCATAACATTGCTCATTATCCTTAACACTTTATTTTACTTTAGCGTTTGCAAAAATTATGCTCATGAGCCCATTTACGTTTGATTCAAATGTAATATTGTTGGTGTGTACCGGACAACTGATATAGAAAATCGTAAATTTTTATTTACATACTATTAAAACGGAATAATATGCCAATTAACTGAAATGTAGATTTAATGCTTGAAATTGAGATATTATTGAAATCATAACGTATAAATGGTCTGAATTATGAAATAAACCAGTGTTTTTGAAGAAATTGTTTTGGTGGCAATATTACCCGCGATATGTGTCATTTCGTATGTTTTGCCTGAGAATAATATTTTAAGATAGCACGACGTTTAAGAGTGAGAAATACACTTTAAACTTTTTCAAACTTGAAAAACGTAAGTTGCACATTGTATGACTTTCTCCAAACAGAATAATGAATACTAACTGTACCTATCTTAAAGGTTCCTTATTAAACATTCAGGCATTTATTTTAAAACTTATTTTTAATGAAAGATTTCAGTAAAAAAAACAATTGTCAATTTCTGGGTTCTTTCCTTACACTACAGTAAGTGAATCAAATGATCTGACGCTTGATAGAGCAATATATAATTGTCCATGACTAAAAACTGGCTTAGTTAGGTAAAGGCATTCATCAAATGTTTGGCCTTATGACTTATTGATTGTCATTGAAAAAGTCAATTGTATGGGGAATTGTTTTCGCTTGAAACTGAATGGTAAATTTGTGTCTGATGGAATGAGTGAGATTCTTTGAATAAGTATGTACCGTCTCTGAGTTTGCTGCACCGATCACTTTTGCTTTGATTATGTGTGTTTGTATTTGATTAACAGTAAGTCTTTTACCATTACATAGTTCTGTTCTGGAACTGTCACCCAATAAGGAGAGAATTGCCAATATTTCACATTTAAAATTGTATCATCAGTAATTTTGTTATTATATCTTGTATGTTTGGCGTAGGGAATTAGCGACCCCATCGCCCAATGATCCAAAGTCATTGCAATCAGCCCCCAGATGAGAATCTGGTAAAACATTAATTTTTGGCCTCGTGCTATGCCTTTGTGTATACAAGGATGTTGTTCAAGGCATCATAAAGGATAATTAGACCTTTGTGTATGTCTCCATGGCTCTAAATTTTTATTATTTAATGTAACCTGACCATGTGTTTTTATGTTTCTTTGGTAATAATACCACTATTACCACAATAGTGTTTGTGCACTCTCCTCAATTGGGATAGTGTACCTTAAAATGTTTATAACACTGTATAATATTGTAAAGTCAGCCATCCATCTCAGACAGGGGAAATATACTAGATTTAAAATTGTTTCACTAATAATAATTATCTGTACTATTCTGAATATTACTTAATGTTATAATAATTATCTGTACCACTTGACTAAGTGGAAAGTTGGTAATGTCATACTGATTTTATGCCTTGTCTTAGAAGATAACTGCTGCTAAGTTTCCAGCATAGAATATTGTTTACTTTACTTAATGCTTTAAATTCAAAGTAATCTTTTTTTAAATTTCGGTACTTCCCAGATGGAACTACCATGAATTCTTTCCTTTGATATAATATCCATTGTCGTATAATGTGCCCTTATTGTAAGCCTAAGGCAATGAGTGGGCAAAAATCTTTGTATCGTGAGTCATTTTGGTAGTCTGAAACTACACACCAGAACACTTCATGATAATTAATATCTGTTATGGTGGAGACATAACAAGTTGGGCTATTGAATTTCCATCCAAGAAGACATATGACTCCAGTGTTTAGTGAACACTTTTCAAAACTGCCTTCAAGGAGTGTACTAAACCTGAACAGTGTTAATCAGGGGTGAATATTTTCCCATTTTCCCTGAGAACTTCAGATGGAACAGTGTCGCGGACTCTGATTATCAGAACGACATAACATTTCCAGTGAATTATTCCCAATGTACTTTAGTCACTACAATAACATTAAATAAACTATATTAGCAATACAACAGATAATTCCGGTGTGTGTGTGATTTAATATAAAGTGTTATTAAGCGAAGTGCTACAAGTAAAGGGTGTGAACAATTGGGAGGAAGAGATGGTCCAGGGAATCTCCCCCCACCCTTCAAAACTTTATTTTTTTCATTTTCTGAGGGAGGATGCAGCGATTTTCCCCACACCTACGCACTTAACGAAGCACTTGTCGAAGAAACGCGACGAATAATGCCCGGCCATCGAATAACGCCCAAACATCGAATATCGCCTTCCTTCGTTAAGTGCGGGGAGAATCGCTGCACAAGTTACAATAATGAGACCCGCTTACCGCGGTCCCGGCCAACGTGGATTCAATATAATGCGGATTTTATTTCAAATTAAATTTTTTAAAATATAGATATCTTATACACAGTGCGACCGCAGTCTTATGATTCTTTTAAATTTCGCACTAATCAAATTTCCTAAAGTATCCTAAATATTGTGATATTTCAGCATTGTTGCATAATATTGAATCGTCTGGTGGCCAATTTCACTCTTTTCCCTGTAAATTTCATGGGTCTAACACAAAAAATATATCTCCTACAGCGGAATACCTTTAAAAAACGAAAATAGAAATACGATTCATGTTTCTTTGGCATCATTGGATCGTAAAGAATGTTTCTAATGATTTCTATTTTTTAAATCTATAATTTTCGACAATTACTTTATTACAATTTTAATTACATGTCATTATAAATAACTAGTGTAATGCCGTTGAAATATCAACGGAAGAATTATACATAGATTGATTATTAATATTTGCATTTAAAAAAATTATTAGCACACTTTTACATATGAAATATTTCGTCATATATTACATTTCTAGTGAATATTCTGTTGTCGTTTAGTAAATGCCTTTGGTTTTCATTTTCGGCTATAAAATTCTGTTATTCTTCTCCCACCTTGTTCTCGTCAATGCTGCATATAAATGTCGGTGTGCAAAGACCGGGAAATAATTATATGTATATATATACAACGTAGGGAAAATAATTAAATTTTGTGCACTTAACATTATGATTGTTTTAAAATTGTACTTTGTACTTACGAAGAAAGAAAGCTTACTCGAATCCACATTAATGTTCTCCGTCATTATGCATTACATATTTAAAATAAAACTCTTTAAAATATTTAAATTAAAAACTAATTAATCAATCAGCGGAATAATTTCTTTGAATGCTATCTGAACAAAAACAAATCCGTTTATTTCAACATTGTAAACTGTTCCCTTGACGATTAAATGGATTGTTGTATTGGAGATGCATATTAACAAAAAATCTGATGTGGCCAACACATGACTTTCTCCATATTTGGGGTATAGATATTTAAATTATTATGAATAATATTACGAGGCAAAATTATTATTTCGTATCGCAAAAGAAGACACGTCCTTGTTGCCGTAAATTACGTATATTTTGAATGTTTACAGAATTCACCGCTACATGGTGTTGGCGCTGTATGCTGGTATTAAGATAAAGCGAAATATCTCCGAAATGGATGGTTCCACGAATATTTGTTTCAAACAAAACTTGTAAGAAATATTAATTCTCTACAACGTTGGTCCTTACGAAGATTACCAATAACGATGTTTTTAAGGAGATATTTAACGGAAACCGAAAAACCGTTTATTTATAAATAACTCCTAAACAATACGCTATGGAGAATTCTTTCAAATGAAATTTGTAGGAAATTACATTCTCTATAACCTTAGTATAGAATTGTATATACAATAATGATGTTTTAACGAAGAAATATCGCAAAAACCGAATCGGGTTTCGAATAAACCGCGACTTCCGGTTATACGTTATTGTCCAAAAAATCCAAAAAAAAAATACGGTGGATTTTCCGCGGCCATAAAACACAGGCAAAGGATGTTTAGTCAATACCTGCCAGAAAACGTGGGCTTAGTTGCATTTCTTCCTACAATTTCTACCCAGCTTTATCACTCGCACCACTATTAATAATATTAATAATAATAACAAGGAGTAAGGAATCTACATTCCATTCCTTAGCGTGAGCATTTTCCCACGAGCGACGGATAGAATAAACAAGAATTTGTTAAGGGAGTGGGTTCGCGGGACAATAAGAAGGAATTTCGGAGGAAAAAGATAAGGGCTGCAAGATAAGAGGCTTACGATATTACTTAATTGGGCTTCGGATACGGTTAATCATGGTTAGGGGCAGGTTACACGTGCTGATGTGTCGGGCCCCTTCCGGAGGTCCACCTCCCGGTCGAATTGGAATACGATAAAAATTAGGGTACTTTGACTTCGATCAGGAGAGGGTCATTCGGTGGACATCTGACACGAGAGAAAGCAAGACTCATCGGACAAAGCGATACGCGTCTTTGACGTTTACACATTTAACTGGTGCCACAACTTTCAGAGATTCTAACACTCCCCAACTGTTAAAATTATAACTCGAACCTGTTTAATTGACAGTCGCCATTTTTCGTGAATTCTAACGAGATATGCTTATGTGTTCGATGCACTCTTCAAGATTTACCTTTCATCTTAAGTTTCTCAAAGTAGTACCAGTAAAATCCGTTGTTTTTTGCGTTATCTTGTAGAATTTATCCATTTTGGAGAATAAACAAATTGAACACTTGTACTTTTTCCACTTTCTTAATTTTTATATACAGATACGACCATGGTTTCACTACAGAGTGCTGTGTTCAATTTGTTTATTGTCCAAAGTAGTACCGATAAGATTAAAGAAATATATATTTCATTTCTTCGATTTTCCCCGATTCAGACACAATACATGAGATCTCGTCCACCGAGCTCATTGTTAAACTTTATCGGACTTGCTTACATCACATATATACAATATTTTCCTTAAACAATAACGCTTTCTTCACGGCACGGATTTTTAATTTTGAGCACTATACCCAAACGAAGGGATCCACGCATCCCTCGTCTCACTCATGTTGCGCTTTACTAATAAGTTTGAGGCTCAACATTCACTTTAAATGATTGCTAAAAAACTGACATCCTCCCTCTGCATTCTTACTTTTGCCGAACTCGTCTCACTGTTTACTCGTTTGTTCGTCAAACCTCCAAAAACAATGCGCTAATCAATACTCTTCTAATAATCCGCACACGTTATTTTAAACCTTCAAGTAAAAAGCTTACATTTCAATCCATTAAAGCTAGAAATAATTTGTCATTCTAGTATCGACCACTATACATAATAACTAATTTTATATCTAATATATAATATCTTAAATGAATTCTCTTTCAATGCGAAAGAATCACATGTAACAGACTTTCATTCGACATAATGAAAGTATGCCACGAAAGTTCGTTTTCACCCCCACGCAGTGGCGGATCCAAAGGGGGAGGGGAGCGATCGCCCCCTCCTTGGATAACCCCATTGCACTCCACTGAGCTCTTTCTTAAATTCATTAATAATACCATTAATGGTAAGAACTTTACAATACAATACATAAAATAGTAAATGTTACTGCAATCATCGCTTGCGTAATTAAGGAATGGGGAACGTTTGCCCCGAGCAATTAAAACCGTTTGCTACATAAAAGAATACTTTCCCGAGCGAAGCCGGGCGTTTCAGCTAGTTATGATTTCATTTTGCTTTGAGTTTCTGTACCCGCCACTCAATTTTTTTAACCGGGCATCCCGGAATTTTTCATTATCAAGGAAGTACGACCTTCCCGCTACGGAAGCCATAACAATTGTCACATAAATAACAGTACGAGCAAAAATATGACATGCGATGTCTTTAAAAGTTACTTTTTTGGGTAATCATGAAGTTTAGTCACTTTTATTATTAAGGGGTTCCAAGCTAAAGTTTACTCACTTTTATTATGTAAATCGATATGTATACTTCAAAAAACATTGAAAGAATGTATTGGCGAGCCTTCGGCTCGCTATATTTTAATGCGTAGTCGGCTCCGGGCGCTACCGCGCCCTTCGTCTCACCCGGAACCATAATATCCCTCCACGTTTTCCAGAGATTTGGTTAGTAAATGTTGAGACCGGCCAATCAGTTTCTTGTCCAGAGATTGGGTTTGTAAAAACTGATTGGCCTGTCTCGACATTTACTAACCCAATCTCCGGACAACGTGGAGGGATATCATGGTTCCGGGCGAGGCGAAGGGCGCGGTAGCGCCCGGAGCCCACTACGCATTAAAACAGCGAGCCGAAGGCTCGCCAATATTATCCTTTCAATGTTATATCATCTTGACTGTTGCGCCGCAAATGGAACCAAATGTAATTTATTAGGCGAAACGCATTTCGTGATTCAGATCTTTTCAATAGCTTTTTACTTTGTGTTATTGAGCAATATGTTTTGTAATTCACTTGAATTTATATTAAACATAAAAGTAATAAATGCTTTAAAAATTGACTTTGGGTGTTCCTGAGTGCTAAAACCGCCTTTATAATAAAAGTGAGTACACTTCATTAGCTTGGAATCCCTTAAATAATAAAAGTGACAAAACTTCATGATTACTCTTTTTTGTTCTCAGGCGGAAATGTATATGCCTATTTATCCAAAGAAAGTGTAAAATAATAAATTATTTTCCGAAACAGATATCTTAATAAAATCGTGTTTAATATCTTGTAATTGGTACCTATTGATATAGCGACTCAAGTAAATTTGTATAATCTCTATATGTATAAAAGTCTTAATGATAAATGAGTTTGAAAGTTTCCAACGCGAGATCTCCGAATCTACTGGGCCGATTTTCACTTACTGCGCTATCTACTTCTTCCCGGTGGCGATCTTAGGAACTAGGATCTTCCTCCTATCCCCGCCCTCCCCTCCCGCGCTCTCCTCTCGCGAGCTACGAATTTCATGCGTTTACATACGAGTGAACACTTTTTAATACATTCTTCTTACTTGACTCACTTTTCTTCTGATATACCTACCAGGTTCCCAGATGATATGTCCACAGTCTTTATGTCCACTGCCTTTACGTCCACTCTTTTATGTCCACAGCCTTTATGTCCACTGCCCTTACGTCCAGAGTCTTTACGTCCACCGTAATATATGTCCACAGTCTTTATGTCCACTGCCTTTATGTCCACTCTTATATGTCCACAGCCTTTTCGTCCACTGCCTTAATGTCCACTTTTGTTTATGTCCACAGCCTTTTTGTCCACTGCCTTAATGTCCACTATTATATATGTCCACAGTCTTTTCGTCCACTGTTTTTTTTGTCCACTTTTGTATATGTCCACAGCCTTTTCGTCCACTGTTTTCTTTGTCCACTTTTGCATATGTCCACAGAGACTTTATTTCGAAGTATGAAAAATATGAGGGGCAAACCTGAAGATGGAGGAGAGTTTGAAGGAGAGAGAGTAATCCGAAGGAAACACTGCGGACATTGGTGTCTATCGACTAGGAATTTTATAACAATTACGAATATGAAGCTAAAAAATGAAAATGGAGGGGGTGCAGAAGGAGTGGGAGGGAAAAGGAGGTGCGGAAGCAATCCGAAGGAAACACTGCGGAAATTGGTGTCTATCGACTAGGAATTTTATAACAATTACGAATATGAAGCTAAAAAATGAAAATGGAGGGGGTGCAGAAGGAGTGGGAGGGAAAAGGAGGTGCGGAAGCAATCCGAAGGAAATACTGCGGACATTGGTATCGATCGACTAGGAATTTTATAACAATTACGAATATGAAGCTAAAAAATGGAAATGGAGGGGGTGCAGCAGGAGTGGGAGGGAAAAGGAGGTGCGGAAGCAATCCGAAGGAAATACTGCGGAAATTGGTGTCTATCGACTAGGAATTTTATAACAATTACGAATATGAAGCTAAAAAATGAAAATGGAGGGGGTGCAGAAGGAGTGGGAGGGAAAAGGAGGTGCGGAAGCAATCCGAAGGAAATACTGCGGAAATTGGTGTCTATCGACTAGGAATTTTATAACAATTACGAATATGAAGCTAAAAAATGAAAATGGAGGGGGTGCAGAAGGAGTGGGAGGGAAAAGGAGGTGCGGAAGCAATCCGAAGGAAACACTGCGAAAATTGGTGTCTATCGACTAGGAATTTTATAACAATTACGAATATGACGCTAAAAAATGAAAATGGAGGGGGTGCAGAAGGAGTGGGAGGGAAAAGGAGGTGCGGAAGCAATCCGAAGGAAATACTGCGGACATTGGTATCGATCGACTAGGAATTTTATAACAATTACGAATATGAAGCTAAAAAATGGAAATGGAGGGGGTGCAGAAGGAGTGGGAGGGAAAAGGAGGTGCGGAAGCAATCCGAAGGAAATACTGCGGAAATTGGTGTCTATCGACTAGGAATTTTATAACAATTACGAATACGAAGCTAAAAAATGAAAATGGAGGGGGTGCAGAAGGAGTGGGAGGGAAGAGGAGGTGCGGAAGCAATCCGAAGGAAATACTGCGGAAATTGGTGTCTATCGACTAGGAATTTTATAACAATTACGAATATGAAGCTAAAAAATGAAAATGGAGGGGGTGCAGAAGGAGTGGGAGGGAAAAGGAGGTGCGGAAGCAATCCGAAGGAAACACTGCGGAAATTGGTGTCTATCGACTAGGAATTTTATAACAATTACGAATATGAATCTAAAAAATGAAAATGGAGGGGGTGCAGAAGGAGTGGGAGGGAAAAGGAGGTGCGGAAGCAATCCGAAGCAAATACTGCGGACATTGGTATCGATCGACTAGGAATTTTATAACAATTACGAATATGAAGCTAAAAAATGGAAATGGAGGGGGTGCAGCAGGAGTGGGAGGGAAAAGGAGGTGCGGAAGCAATCCGAAGGAAATACTGCGGAAATTGGTGTCTATCGACTAGGAATTTTATAACAATTACGAATATGAAGCTAAAAAATGAAAATGGAGGGGGTGCAGAAGGAGTGGGAGGGAAGAGGAGGTGCGGAAGCAATCCGAAGGAAATACTGCGGAAATTGGTGTCTATCGACTAGGAATTTTATAACAATTACGAATATGAAGCTAAAAAATGAAAATGGAGGTGGTGCAGAAGGAGTGGGAGGGAAAAGGAGGTGCGGAAGCAATCCGAAGGAAATACTGCGGAAATTGGTGTCTATCGACGAGGAATTTTATAACAATTACGAATATGAAGCTAAAAAATGAAAATGGAGGGGGTGCAGAAGGAGTGGGAGGGAAAAGGAGGTGCGGAAGCAATCCGAAGGAAATACTGTGGAAATTGGTGTCTATCGACTAGGAATTTTATAACAATTACGAATATGAAGCTAAAAATTAAAAATGGAAGGGGTGCAGAAGGAGTGGGAGGGAAAAGGAGGTGCGGAAGGAATCCGAAGGAAATACTGCGGAAATTGGTGTCTATCGACTAGGAATTTTATAACAATTACGAATATGCAGCTAAAAAATGAAAATGGAGGGGGTGCAGAAGGAGTGGGAGGGAAAAGGAGGTGCGGAAGCAATCCGAAGGAAATACTGCGGACATTGGTATCGATCGACTAGGAATTTTATAACAATTACGAATATGAAGCTAAAAAATGAAAATGGAGGGGGTGCAGCAGGAGTGGGAGGGAAAAGGAGGTGCGGAAGCAATCCGAAGGAAATACTGCGGAAATTGGTGTCTATCGACTAGGAATTATATAACAATTACGAATATGAAGCTAAAAATTAAAAATGGAAGGGGTGCAGAAGGAGTGGGAGGGAAAAGGAGGTGCGGAAGGAATCCGAAGGAAATACTGCGGAAATTGGTGTCTATCGACTAGGAATTTTATAACAATTACGAATATGAAGCTAAAAAATGAAAATGGAGGGGGTGCAGAAGGAGTGGGAGGGAAAAGGAGGTGCGGAAGCAATCCGAAGGAAATACTGCGGACATTGGTATCGATCGACTAGGAATTTTATAACAATTACGAATATGAAGCTAAAAAATGAAAATGGAGGGGGTGCAGCAGGAGTGGGAGGGAAAAGGAGGTGCGGAAGCATCCGAAGGAAATACTGCGGAAATTGGTGTCTATCGACTAGGAATTTTATAACAATTACGAATATGAAGCTAAAAAATGAAAATGGAAGGGGTGCAGAAGGAGTGGGAGGGAAAAGGAGGTACGGAAGGAATCCGAAGGAAATACTGCGGACATTGGTGTCTATCGATTAGGAATTTTATAACAATTACGAATATGAAGCAAAAAAATGAAAATGGAGGGGGCGTAGTAGGAGGGGGAGGGAAAAGGTGGTGCGGAAGTAATCCGAAGGAAGTACAGCGGACATTGGTGCCTATCGACTAGGAATTTTATAACAATTACAAATATGAAGCGAAAAATTAAGGGGGGGCTAATACAAGAGGAAGGGAAAAGTGGGTGTGGAAGAAATCCGAAGGAAATACTGCAGACATTGGTGTCTATCGACTAGGAATTTTGTAGTATATTCATCCAGGATGATCAATTCTGATAATGAATCTGGTAGACAAGGACAATATTATGCAGCAGCTCTACGAAGCATTGAAGGTACGTTCTCATAGCTGGGCATAGCAGAAGCAGCTTCTGTATATTAGGGATCCAATTCTTTGGTTAGTATTTCACTATTTTATTAGGCAAAAAGATTTTATTTTTGAATTTTTTAAAAACCTTTTCTCGTTATATAAATAAGGGCTCCAAAACTTGAGTTGCGTGGGGGCCCAAGCAGTTGTGCAGGAGCACACAGATCTATGTGGATGGCATTTTCAAAACAACGCCTAAGCTATTTTTCCAGCTATATACAATACATGATTTGGTGCAGGGGCGTGTATTTCCATTTGTATATTGCTTAACGAAAAGAAAAACGAAGGTTCTTAAGCATAAATATTTTAACAACTCAAACAACACTGTGACTTTTTAAATTATAATTTTAATCCAGAACTGCTCATGCTTGATTTTGAATTAAGTGCTATAAATGCAGTGCGGAAAACATTCCCCAATTCTACCATTAAGGAATGCCTCTTCCAATATTGTCAATCCATATAGAACATGTAATGGCATTAGGTCTAAAAGCTCAATTCAATAATAACGACGTTATTAGGAATGGTATACGGAAGCTGATGGCATTACCGTTTATCCCTGTTGAGGACGTACTTGATATTTTTGACCACTTGCTTGCAATCCTCGACCCTACACTAGGGGATCTAGCAACGTATGTGGAAATAACTTATATACGAGGAAGGTAAGGCAGGGGATGAGAGGATCCATTCCTCCTAGGTTTGGTCTGGAATTATGGAGTGTAGGTATATGAGCAAACTGTAAACAGACAACAGCGGACCAACAACGCCGTAGAAGGGTGGCACTCACGCTTCCAAAGAATGATTCTTACGCACCGTCCAGCAGTTGGACATACATGTCATAGAGGATGTTATTCCTGCATCTTTCGTTTCGAGTATTTTTCTTTAAACGGATATTGAAGGAGAATCGATTTTTCATTCTACAAAGATATTCTAGGACTGGTATTTTTTATGAACAAAGCAATTTGAATTAATGAAAGGAATCCTTTATGCTTCACTAAATATAATTAACCAATTTTTCGGAATTATTCTTTTGTGTGTGGGTATTTGTCGCCGTATGAGAGAGGCAGATTTTTGACCTTCTATATTTAACATCATTCATCCGAAATCCTCAATAATCTATATTCATTGACTTGATTGAAGTCGCAAATACTCCCTAGATTTCTTGAAATACCTGCAATGGGATGTGTAAATTTACTTTCGGATCTTTTTTCTTTCCAAGCAGTTTATATGAAAATCTTTATTATGTTTAATTTTGAATTCCAGCGAGGTAATAAAGCATGTTATTCCCGTGAAACACTGAAGTATTTTCCATAAATAGGAATTTTCAGGAGATTCAACTTTTTCATAATTTTAATTTCTCCATGGGAAGTTATTTAACAAACAAATACACTTGGCATAAATGGAAATAAACGTCTTAACATCCCCATAGGAACTCATTCGTAAATTTACAAGTGGGGGATGCCACATCATTCTATAAGCACTCTTCTTACAGAGGAGGATTTAGGATATAGGAGGATACTAATGTCTGGCCCAAACTACAATAGTTGGAGAGCTGAAATTTAATACATAGGTGAATCGAAAAAAATAATGATAGGAAAATTGCAACAATGTTTATTTTCTTGGCCGTTGAAAATTATAAACAATTTTACAAACATTTCATGGTTTAGGTACTTCTAAATGTGCTATGAAACTGAAATTTTTTCTAATGGTAGAATTTGCCAAATAATGAAAACGGGATTATAGAAATTTGAAAATTTTTATTCGTTCGGCCGTAATAAATTCCTAAATGTTAAACAAATTGACTAATGTTTATGTACATTATGAAGATCTAGGAAGCTGAAAATGTCAACAAAGATAGGAAATAATGTTCCATTGAAAATTACATATAAGTTTTATATTGTGGCTGTTAAAAATTCATAAATGTTAAACAATGAAATTCATATAAATGCACTACTAGAGGTGCTATATCGATGAAATTTTGCATAAATGTGAGGTATTCGTAAGCGTACAAAATTACCAAATCAGAATGTTTCTCATACAACTGCTAAAGCAAGAGTTACCAATAATCTGAAGAAGGGGTGGATGTTAGAGGAACATAGCCCTCTAGTGAAAGGCTATTCCATTCATATACTTCGTATTTGGGAAAAACCCTTTTGGCAGAATCCCAAAAATACTCTTTCCCGAGGTTACACACAATGGCGTGCACTTCGGTTGGTATAGATAGGAAGATGAAACGGCTCCACGACCAGCGGCAACATTTATGAAAGCTTCTTTTGACCATTTCGCTCAAAAGACAAAGGGTGTAAATGGACGGTATGCAAGACCAGATGTCCCAGTGAATAGTGGGTCGTAGTGGGGGAGGTAAACCTTTCCTCTTGTACCTGAGTTTTGGGTGGGACGGCGTCACAGCACGACACAAGTGCGAGGGGTACGGAGGAATTTGAAATCTAAGGTCTTTGACTGCTGGGGAAATCCACATAGCTCCTTTTGCCGTTCCTGCGAGAACGAAAAATTTTTAATTTCGTTCTCGACTCGGCGTTACTCGAACGAATATTTCGAAAGTCAGTACACATACGGAATATTTCTAACACCTGAAAGGTAATTTTATGAAATATAATAAAATAATCGAGTTACTATCTGTATATTCAGCGATGCGCGAATTAGTTCAAATATGAAATGAACTAATCCTCACAAGCGTTGAAAAATGTTCTGAGAATATAGATAAACAAAGATTACCTTAAATGAATGGCAGAGGAAGTTTAAACATTTATTGCCATTTCAGCCCGGAATTCCGTTTCTTCATTCAAAAGTAAATCCTACGAAGATATTAACATTAAGAAAAAGTTGTGTATCAAATTTGTAGACTACTTTGAAGATTATTTAAAAACCGACTACAGTGAAAACCGGTTAACACGAATTGCTAGGGACCGACATAATTATTTCGTGTTATCCGAAATTCGAGTTAACCGAATTTCACGTTCACTGCTTTCATGGTAATATTTCCATTTTTAGGCGCGTTTCGCTTACAGCGTGAGCGCCTATTATAGTCGGTCGGTGCGTCCGTCCGTCCGTCCGCATGTTCGTTCTCAGCTTCTACCGAACGGATTTTTATGAAATTTGGTTTTAAGGACTTTCAATCAAATATAATAAGAAAATCGCAAAAATGAATTACGTACGCCAATCAGGGGTACCACTTTACTGGTGAAGAAAAATTAAATTTTCGTCATATCTCGTAAAGTATTGTTCATATCAAAATATTTTTCAAATAAAAGTTGTAGAACTGGTAAAGTAGAGTATTTCCTGTTCTATATATTTTCATCGTAGGAGTAGCCGTTATCGACAAAATCAAACAAGAATGTCTTATATGGAGTTGAACTTTGAAAATTTCTTGCATGGTTACTTCATTGTTGCTAACATAAACAATCTCCCAAACAAACGTTTAATTTCCCTACGTGTGCATGTAATACTATTAAATAGGAAGAAAATGGATTATTTATGGTGAAGAAAAGGACTTTAAAACGCTATTTCCCTTAAGTACAAGTATATAATTGCTTTCTAATACTCCATTGCACGAAACGCGCCCCATTTGTGATACGTTGTATGCTTTCCTAACTTGTTCAAATATTGAATTAGGCTCGTAGGCAAATCCATAATACATATCCATAATAGGATGTAATACACAGCAGAAGATATTATCGCAATCATGGGAAAACCCTATCTCAAATGCCATTTCGCATAATCAGAAGAATTTTGTATGCATTTATTTTCGTGGGACCGAAAAATATTTTCGTATTAAGCAGTATTTCGTGTAAACCGTTTCGCGCTAGTGAATGAATACTTAATACTGAAAGGTATAGGCGCTGGAACGGACCGAGCAAGCGTTCCGTGTTAACCGATATTTCGTTTTTAGCGATTTCGTATTAAGTGGTTTCCACTGTATAAAAAATGAATTTTCATTCTTTTAGACGCTGTTTGGTACAATGTCGCCAATTACTACGCGTAATTGTAAGCAATTTCAAAAGCAACGAAAAATGCATGGCAATATATGCTATACAAGTTTCTATGTGGGTGGGGATGCGAGGCACCAAAGTGTCACTAATTTTCCTCTGTTCTGATTGAAACTCGCCTATTATGTTCCCTGACTGTCCTATAGCAGGAGTTTCCTTCGGATTCCTTCCGAACCCCCTTTTCCCTCCCCCTCCTACTACACCACCTCCAATTTCAATTTTTAGCTTCAAATTCGTAATTGCTATAAAATTCCGAGTCGATCGATACCAATGTACGCAGTGTTTCCTTCGGATTCCATCCGCACCTCCTTTTCCCTCCCCCACCTACTACACCCCCTCCATTTTCAATTTCAACCTTCAAATTCGTAATTGTTATAAAATTCCTAGTCGATAGACACCAATTTCCGCAGTATTTCCTTCGGATTCCTTCCGCACCTCCTTTTCCCTCCCACTCCTTCTGCACCCCCTCCATTTTCATTTTTTAGCTTCATATTCGTAATTGTTATAAAATTCCTAGTCGATAGACACCAATTTCCGCAGTGTTTCCTTCGGATTGCTTCCGCACCTCCTTTTCCCTCCCACTCCTTCTGCACCCCTCCATTTTTAATTATTAGCTTCATATTCGTAATTGTTATAAAATTCCTAGTCGATCGATACCAATGTCCGCAGTATTTCCTTCGGATTGCTTCCGCACCTCCTTTTCCCTCCCACTCCTTCTGCACCCCTCCATTTTTAATTATTAGCTTCATATTCGTAATTGTTATAAAATTCCTAGTCGATAGACATCAATTTCCGCAGTATTTCCTTCGGATTGCTTCCGCACCTCCTCTTCCCTCCCACTCCTTCTGCACCCCCTCCATTTTCATTTTTTAGCTTCATATTCGTAATTGTTATAAAATTCCTAGTTGATAGACATCAATTTCAGCAGTATTTCCTTCGGATTGCTTCCGCACCTCCTTTTCCCTCCCACTCCTTCTGCACCCCCTCCATTTCCATTTTTAGCTTCATATTCGTAATTGTTATAAAATTCCTAGTCGATCGATACCAATGTCCGCAGTATTTCCTTCGAATTACTTCCGCACCTCCTTTTCCCTCCCACTCCTTCTGCACCCCCTCCATTTTCATTTTTTAGCTTCATATTCGTAATTGTTATAAAATTCCTAGTCGATAGACACCAATTTCCGCAGTGTTTCCTTCGGATTGCTTCCGCACCTCCTTTTCCCTCCCACTCCTTCTGCACCCCCTCCATTTTCATTTTTTAGCTTCATATTCGTAATTGTTATAAAATTCCTAGTCGATAGACACCAATTTCCGCAGTATTTCCTTCGGATTGCTTCCGCACCTCCTTTTCCCTCCAACTCCTTCTGCACCCCCTCCATTTTCATTTTTTAGCTTCATATTCGTAATTGTTATAAAATTCCTAGTCGATAGACACCAATTTCCGCAGTGTTTCCTTCGGATTGCTTCCGCACCTCCTTTTCCCTCCCACTCCTTCTGCACCCCCTCCATTTTCATTTTTTAGCTTCATATTCGTAATTGTTATAAAATTCCTAGTCGATAGACACCAATTTCCGCAGTGTTTCCTTCGGATTGCTTCCGCACCTCCTTTTCCCTCCCACTCTTTCTGCACCCCCTCCATTTTTAATTTTTAGCTTCATATTCGTAATTGTTATAAAATTCCTAGTCGATAGACACCAATTTCCGCAGTATTTCCTTCGGATTGCTTCCGCACCTCCTTTTCCCTCCCACTCCTTCTGCACCCCCTCCATTTTCATTTTTTAGCTTCATATTCGTAATTGTTATAAAATTCCTAGTCGATAGACACCAATTTCCGCAGTATTTCCTTCGGATTCCTTCCGCACCTCCTTTTCCCTCCCACTCCTTCTGCACCCCTTCCATTTTTAATTTTTAGCTTCATATTCGTAATTGTTATAAAATTCCTAGTCGATAGACACCAATGTCCGCAGTGTTTCCTTCGGATTGCTTCCGCACCTCCTTTTCCCTCCCACTCCTTCTGCACCCCCTCCATTTTTAATTTTTAGCTTCATATTCGTAATTGTTATAAAATTCCTAGTCGATAGACACCAATTTCCACAGTGTTTCCTTCGGATTGCTTCCGCACCTCCTTTTCCCTCCCACTCCTTCTGCACCCCCTCCATTTTTAATTTTTAGCTTCATATTCGTAATTGTTATAAAATTCCTAGTCGATAGACACCAATGTCCGCAGTGTTTCCTTCGGATTACTCTCTCTCCTTCAAACTCTCCTCCATCTTCAGGTTTGCCCTTCATATTTTTCATACTTCGAAATAAAGTCTCTGTGGACATATGCAAAAGTGGACAAAGAAAACAGTGGACGAAAAGGCTGTGGACATATACAAAAGTGGACAAAAAAAACAGTGGACGAAAAGACTGTGGACATATATAATAGTGGACATTAAGGCAGTGGACAAAAAGGCTGTGGACATAAACAAAAGTGGACATTAAGGCAGTGGACGAAAAGGTTGTGGACATATAAGAGTGGACATAAAGGCAGTGGACATAAAGACTGTGGACATATATTACGGTGGACGTAAAGACTCCGGACGTAAGGGCAGTGGACATAAAGGCTGTGGACATAAAAGAGTGGACGTAAAGGCAGTGGACATAAAGACTGTGGACATATCATCTGTGGATCACCTACCATACATCGTTGATGTTACTAAAATTTCTATTGTTTAAGTTAAATTGCTGTTTTGACTAATAAAATTTTGTGGATATACCTTTAAGAAAAGAAGAATTGGGCGATTCATTGTAATAAAAGACCGTTCAGCACTTGAGGTGGACACTGGAATGCAACATAGTTTTACGCATAAACTCTTAAGTTCATCATATCCAATATTGGATTTCAATATTAATTTCAAAATATTATTCTGTCGTCGGATTGGACAGCATACGTAAAGGAACGAATATCGTTCCACAATGCATCGAAATTTAAATGCAGCAAACCAGATAAATTCCTAGCATCCTGTTCAGTCACAGTACGAAATGATTCTGCTGATTCCAACTTCGAGGTAATTTTGATCAACAGTATAGCGTTGTCATTGAATCGATAACTCATCTGGTTAATCATTTCATTGACAAATTTACTGGCTGTTTTAAAGCTTATTTCAGGTTTTTCGTTTTCCTTTACAGGGCGTATATTTTCAAGATCTTTAACCATGGACATGTAGTTTTTCCAGATTGTGCTTTCTTGATTATTTTCAAAGCAATCATGAAATATAGTTTTAAGGTGTTTAATAGTGGAATTAATAAGTCTGGATAAATCGAGTAAACATAAATCTTCTTCTTATAAAATCTTACTTAGATTTGAAACAGCAGGTAGTGCTTCATGTAAAACACAGAGTTTTATTAAAAAACTGGATTTTTCCATTTCTAATAAATGCCTCCTGCTAAAGAAGCAAGGTCCGCACCATCCTTATGTATCTGTTCACAAGTCATCATTATGGAATCGTAACAAAGCCTGACAGCGTCAATAGATCTAAAATTACTTAGCCAGCGAGTTTCTATGGTCTCTGAAATTTTTAATAGTAGTTCCTCAAGAATGGATTGAACATTGTGTAACATTCTTTCCCATCTAGATGATCTATGAAACAGTTTGTAAATATCTTTTAAAACATGCAGCACTCGTTCAATCACTGGATATTTGTTTCTAGCACTTGTCAAAGCTAAGGATAATACGTGCGCTCTGGAGTGTATGTAAGGTGTTTCTCGTCCAACTTTTTCTGATAGTCTCTTTTGTACACTGGAAATATTTCCTGAGAAAGTAGCAGCTCCATCAAATGAACATGACACTAAATATTTTAAATCTATTTTCCATTGTTTTAGCTGACATAAAATGGTTTGCTTTATAGTTTCTGCATCCACATTATCTAATTTAATTAAACAGAGGAACATTTCTCTAATATTATTGTTATCTACAAAACGTAATAATATCATAAGTTCTGACATATTATTAATATTTGTGGACTCATCAGCTATTACCGAAAAGTACTTATTTTTCACAACGATGCTGGAATCATGTTTATCTAATACCTCCCAATGCACGAAATAAATTCTGACTCAGTGGCTTTGCTAATATAAGTAGAGCGGCTGCTTTGGCCTTTTAACCAAGTATTGAGGATATCGTCATGTTTAATAAGAATTTTTTTTAACTAATGCTTCATATTTGGTTGTTGAGGTATTTCTTCTTTAGCTAGAAAATATAGGGCTTCTATAAGAGCATGCATTGACCGACGATTTTGGCCTTTCTGTGTTTCACTCTCATTAATTGATATGCTATGTACTGGTTTCTGCATTCCCTGGAGACGCAACGTTTCCATAGAAACACTACATGCATGCTTTTCGGAATTTGCATGTTTTTCTAGTTTACCAGTTTTTCCCGCGGCTATTGTATAATTAGTAAAAGGTACATTGATAAAAATACCACCAGATTTTTGTATCGCTTCTAAATCGTTTTTCAAAAATATCTCACAAAATTTGCAATATGCTCCTTCGCGAATACTATCGAAACAAAGCCATTCGTATTTTGATTCCCACTTATTATTATATTTTGATTTAGTTTTCTTGCTGATATCACTGCTTTTAAGAAAATGAGCTAAAAACTGTGATTATGTGTAAAAGGATATTAATTAAAAATATTAATTATTTGTTCTATCCTGTGTGGATAGCTAATATTCTTCTAGGCTAATGGAGAATTCAATAATACCTCTTTAAATTAGTGATACTAACTTTTTAAATAACTCTGTACTCACACAAGAAAAAAAATTGGAAAATTTCATAATCTGCTATTTCATGGTACTAATGACTAAATGTTCTGATTACATTTGTGTTTTCTGGTGACTCAGCCTCTTGGGCTATTGTTAAACCAAATGTTCTGATATTAGCTAGTTTTACATTTGTAGGATGAACCCACAGCTGATATTTAGTTATAATATAATTCCACAAAATAATATTGATTGCTCTTAGAGGTGACAAATCCATTATGCATGATGGCTGGTCATAAAAGTACTTACATGATTGACTGTCAGAGACATAGATGGGAGATATGGTTTCTATGAGCAAATTTTAAGAAACACCATATGTAGAATATTATTTTATTTGCGTTTTAATAAAGAATACTAGCATTTTTATTCAAAATAACTTTCACGTTTGACTATTAAATTAATACAAATTTTTGGGAAACTGACATTTTTCATTTTATGGCTAATGTTTGGTGTCTTTTGTAAATGCCATACCATAGTTAAAATATGGTTGACTACCTTTAAATCTGAATTCAAAGGAAAATATAGAATGATTAGCTATTTACCTACAAATTAGTTAAATATTAAGATTCTTTCATTCCATTAAACTCCTTAATAAACAAAGATACTGAGATGTTTGATTAATTCATTCGGCGAAAAAAGCAGACAGGCATTTTGATTTTTTAAATTAACGTCTCTTCAGATGATTATGTATTTACATACTCGCTTCTATGGAAAATTGGAGGAAATTAAGCTAAGAAAATACAAGACACACATCTGGGGAGTTTTCCTTAAGTATTTTTCCCATTAAGCTATGAACAAAATCTTGAGATGCAATTTCGTTTTATGGGGAAGTTATTAAAAATTTCATTCATTTCTTCATTATTATTCGATTTAATTCTCGAACTAACACCCTTCGAAGTTATTCTCAGAACAAAGAATGAGAATGCTAAATAACGGAAAAAAAACACCTGAAGAGAGACTCGTCGGCTGCTTAATTAATTAAATACCTAATTAACTGAGCGATGCATTTAAAATAACTACACCTTTATGTCCAAAGGAAGAGCAGGTTCACTTGGGAGTTATAAAGGGCCTTCATGATGGTCACGGCCACTCCCCCTGAGCCCTATTACAGTTTGTCATTGGGGCACAACCATTTCTACCTCGAGGGCCACATCTGTGGTTACAAATCCTTCGGCGGGCCGCATTGGAATTTGCCAATTCTTCTGCGGGCCAGATTAAAGTTTCAATCGGAAGTTATCTACATAATCTTAGGTGTCATTATTAAAAATCAAGTCTAAAGGGGTTTTTGTGGTAAAAATTCCACTATGTAAAATTTCATTATCAACATTTTCGTAAAAATGTATTAATTTGTGAGTCACATTTTTCTGATTGCTTTTTCATCACAGCGCGAGCCACACACAAACCCTTCACGGGCCATAGATTGGCACCACTGGTTTAAGTCATCCTTTCTGAAGACATTAAAACCTTTTATTTTCACCTTGTCATTGTTTTTAAAATGCGTCTCTTGTAAAAATACACACGCAGGGTTGAAATCAGATATTAGGATCTCCAACTCTTCCCTGTGCGAATAAAAACCATTACGGCTCCACTGTATCGCAAAAAACCAGGTTTAATAAATTAATAAATAACAATATCTCCTTCCTTGGAATTAAAAACAAGTTAGGAAAGTGTACAACGTATCACGTTTCGTGCAATGGAGTATTAGAAAGAAATTATATACCTGTACATAAGGGAAATAGCATTTTAAAGTTCTTTTCTGCATCATAATTGCAAATGCAATTTTTAGTGGCTTTTTCGCCCCACTATTGCTCCATAGGAGAATAAAAATCAATCATGATGCGCTTAGAGATGAGCTCCAGATTTCAAATTTTCCACAATTACAGGATTTCAGTAACAACCAATGAGAAGCACTGTTTACTAGTACTATAAACGTACAATAATTTTTTTAAATGGTTGTGCTTCTGTAAAAGCAGATGACAGTGGAATGCTAAAAATATGCGATCCATCTGGAATAGATTTTCAGAATTTCCACTTTTTAAAATGTATCGGCACTTACCCCAGGATCATAACATTTTTTCCAATAGTTATCAGCAGAAATTAAACGAAAATTCCCTCTAATTGGTAAAAGTTCTTTAAATAGTTTGTCCATATTAAACCTTAAAATATTATCTAAATTTAGAGTATCAATGGTACTGCAAAAATCTTGATACTTTGGCAACATATCATTACAAAAAGGAGCTAAAGTTGATAACCAATTTTAGACATACTTAAATTTTTCATTAAACAGCTCAGACACGCAGAGTAAAAAGACAAAAATTCTTTTTTCAACTTATCTGCATCGTGGGGAAGTAGCTTTTCCATTCCATATCAAGTTTGAAAACAAACAACTGCTCTTCCTCCTATGCGAACTGTAATTTTTTATTTAAATTCGGACATTATATTCCATAATTCTATGCATGTAATGTTATTTCTCTGTAATTTTTTTAAACATTTCTAGAGGAATGCTGCAAAAGTGCATATAAATTTCCAATTTACTGTCATCTGTTTCATTCACTTCATTTATCTAGAGAACATTTTTTATATGTTTGGGGCATTCATTCACTCAGCTTAAAAAGTATAATTTTAGAGCATCCCAGTTCCTTATAAGTCTTTCAATGCAAGGTTAAAATGATAACCAGCATGTAGTAATGTGTCTTAATATTTCAGTGAACTCAATGTCAACAAAATCAAAAAATTCTGAATCGCACATACATTAGGAGAAACATCATCATTGTCCTCACTCGTTGGTACTTCATTGTTAGGCTCCTGATCGAACCCAATTAAAACATAAAAGAAATATATATTTTGTCATTAAATGGACCCAAAAAGGCAAGACTGGAAAATAAACTCACATCTACGCTTATTTACATTAGTAAGGATTGATCAAAAATCACTATCATGGCAGCAGTGTTATTTGAATAAAACTTCAAAATTTAATATACCATATATTTCTATGGATATGAATGAAAATATCGGACAACATTTAAAACTAACCTCTCGAATGGTAATGCAGATTTGGTATCTATCCAAGTCTCAGGAAGTTAAGCCTGCTTTCCTTATTAGAAAAACAAAATTTACAATAAATGTTGATATAACTTGTAGAGCAAAAACAGAAAATTTATTATACCGTATTTAATACATTAAGTAATCCTGGTTATATGGCTAACATAAAGAATTAAAACTTATTAGTAAACTTTACCAGTTATCATGATATCATAAATTTAATTTCCTTTATTTTTGTCGAACAGTATGTTACATTGCCACAAAACATTACAACTTCTGTGTTTTAAGTTTAGATGCTGTCTTCTCCAAAGCAATTCACAAATTTTTTAAATTGAAACAAGTAAGATACACTTACTAAAGCAGCAGGTGGAAGCACATTTTATTAAAAATTTTCAGAATTTTGTTTTGCCTCCCTAGTTGCAGAGTGGGAAACCTGCAATGTTGGAACGTAGACCCTCCCATTCATAAAAACGTCGCTCCTCTAGCTTCAGTAGTTTGGGTAAATACCATTTCAAAAGTCACCTAGAGGAAAAACTATGAATTACATGAAAAGTACAATTGCAGTGAACTTCATGGATGGATAAGAACTATCTAATTCAAAAAGAGTTTTCTAAATACCTCTTTAAAAATGTTGATTGTCCACTGACGGACAGACAAAGTTATCACAACAACATGTTTTGGCTTTTAAGAAAATGAGCTAAAAACTGTGGTTATGTGTAAAAGGATATTAATTAAAAATATTAATTATTTGTTCTATCCTGTGTGGATAGCTAATATTCTTCTAGGCTAATGGAGAATTCAATAATACCTCTTTAAATTAGTGATACTAACTTTTTAAATAACTCTGTACTAACACAAGAAAAAAAATTGGAAAATTTCATAATCTGCTATTTCATGGTACTAATGACTAAATGTTCTGATTACATTTGTGTTTTCTGGTGACTCAGCCTCTTGGGCTATTGTTAAACCAAATGTTCTGATATTAGCTAGTTTTACATTTGTAGGATGAACCCACAGCTGATATTTAGTTATAATATAATTCCACAAAGTAATATTGATTGCTCTGAGAGGTGACAAATCCATTATGCATGATGGCTGGTCATAAAAGTACTTACAATCTAGACTCAGCAGCGTGCCAGTTTTCAAGTCATAATAACTCAGAATTCAAGGATACTTTGGCATCAAACACATTCCAATTCTCCACAGGATCATCTCCTGATCGAACACAATTTTAAAGGAAAATATAGTTTGCTTGTAAATGGACCCATAAAGCCAAGATTTGAAAATAACCTCACATCCATGCTTATTTACATCAGTAAAGATCGATTCGAAAATCACTGTAGTGACAGCAATATCATTTGAATAAAACTTCAAAATTTAATATATTACATAATTCTATGAATATGAATGAAAATACCGAACAACTATTCAAACTCTGCTCTTCTGATTGGAAATGCAGATTTGATATCTCCCCAAGTTTCAGGAAGGAAAGCCTGCTTTCCTTATCAGAAAAACAAAATTTACAAGAAATGTTGATATAACTTGTTGAGAAAAGACAGAAAATTTGTTATATTTAATTAATACATATAGCCTCACTTCACTGAACATGACCAATCTTTGATGACAGATGAAGCAGAACCAACAGTGACAAACTGCTATTCTTGCTATCCTATATTATTGCGATCTCTTAAATGCGAAGTATGAGTGGAGGAGATGTAGGGGGAAGAGGTTATAAACAGCAATGTAAAACTATGTGAATCTCACCCATTAGGTCCCGGTAGCCATGTGATTCATTAGGGCATTGCTGCCGGTAGATCTTCTCCCAAACAGAAATGTATCACAAAGTAGGACATTTTGCATCCTAATTATCGTTAGAGTAGGACAGAGGACATTTTACCTCAAAGACTTGATGGAAGAAGTTTACATTTCCTTAACTGGGACACTATTGCAATTTCATTTGTTTTTTGATGGCCAATTATGCTATTCGATAATTACACTCCTGGCAACAGACATATCCTATAAACGAATTGTAAAACTTATGTCACATTTAAGCTCACTACAGTTTGATGTATAAATTAAATTAATTGATATAGAAAATCAAAGAATCATTTAAAGTCATCTAACGTTTACTTAATTTATAATTTAAATAAATACTCATGGTAAAATTAAAACATTTTATTTAGAGAGAGTTGCATCATACATTTATTAGCCTAAAGTATTATCTTCAGATATTATACAGTGATGTAGAAACTAACAATACAAGATTTCTTTATGAAATAGAAGTCACAATTTAAGATAAACAACTATAAATTACATTTCAACAGTAGAATTCAACATAATTAATGCAGATTCAGTCATAACGTAATAAATCCTAGACTGGGAAACCTTTAGAACCTGTTTTGCATCTGATAACTGGAGGCGTTTTTAAAAATATGAATGAAATGATTTCTATACCCTTCAAGTTAAGCATATTTCCATTGGCACCCAGGAGGTAATGCTTAGGCCATCGTTGCTCATTATTTAACATGGCGAGCTCGCTGGGTTACCCCAGCCCTACACCATGCTAACGCTTGCTAAACTTAAGTACTCTCATCTGTCTAGCTAAACAATGTAATCGATGACAAAATGATTCATACATACAACCATCACCCATCACCATCACCCATCACACACACACACCACCACCACTACCCAAAGATGTGCACATCCATGCACTACCATCATACACACATTCACACACCTAAATACTACTTCTACCTACATATCTAACTTTGTCGCACCTACAAATCTAACTATGTCGCACCTGCTCATCTAAGTTTGTCGCACCTACTAAACTAAGGTTGACGAACCTACTAAGCAGAGTTTGCAGCCCCCACTCTCCTAACTAAGCAGCACCCCCCCTCCTAACTAAGCAGCACCTTCCCTCCTAAGTAATCGGCATCTACGCTCCTAAGTCCACAGTTCCCACCCACTCGCGTAGTCCTCGCTTCCCTGCAAAAAAATCAGCATGGTAGTTTCAAGAATATTTAGCACATGCTCATTTATACTATATTCTAAAATTATGTATCCGTGAGGTTTAGCTTTCGTTATGATACGTAATTCTAAAATAACAGAACCGAGTAAATGCTTACAAAAAGAAATTACCACATGGCCACATACACTTCAGGTATTGCATATAGTGCCAGTTTAACCTATACCAAATTTAAAATTAACATTGCTACAGGCTTTATATGTATGAGAAAATTGTGAAGCCTAGTTGATTTACATCTTTTGAGGTTTTAAATCCCGAAGCAAAATTGAAAACAGAAACATTACCAACAATTTTCATCTTTGAAGTCTTTAAAATAAAATACAATTAAAAAATCATCTTCTGAAGAAATATTTTTATATTTCATTTCCGAATAAACGCATCACCAAGTCTCTGTTCGTGACGTTAAAGCGCGCCGAATTTTCCACACATGCTACAGAAGAATCTGACTGCAGTACTATTCCTAAGTGGCAAATATATACTTAATCTGAAATTTCCCAATGGAGCGATCATGCTGAAATTGAACAACAGCTAAGTATCACAAACACAGTGCGATATATTCTATTCAACTTACTGACTGCAGAATAAGTACAGGTGATGCATTTATTTGAAAATAAACGGGTTGAAATAACAGGCAAAGAATTCTAAATATATATTAATAATAAATAATATCCAACAGTTACGAAAGTTTTTTCAACATGTCAACTGATGAAGTTGCCACATTCGGAAGAAATGTATTATTTGTCGTTATATCTAAGAGATATTTGAGTACCTGCATCGTCCAGACATTAGCAGAACCAAAATTGAATTTCACTCAAGATTAATGAAAAAAATACTTCCAACTTGAAGGGATGACGTAAATTCATATATATTAAAGAGCTATTGATCATTCGATATTTTAGTACGTGAAAACGTCGGGAAGTTCGTATCGCCAAAAAACATACTCGTACTTATAATCGGTTAATTTGAGAAAATTCAGTAAAATTAATCAAGACCTTAATATTTTATGGAAAAACACAAATATTCCCGTTCAAAGTCCTAGAGGTGGCAAGCCTACCAACAACAATAAACACTACATCTGAAAATGATACCGACTTAATTCAATTCGGTTCGAACGTATTTCTCGAATGATGTTCGTGATATCTTACACGAAATGACGTGTGCATTATAAATAAGGGAAATTGAGCTTACCGCGAGCGTCCATGTCTGTCCAGTGTGGCGTTGATGGTTATCTGCAATTAAGAGCAATCATTATATTAGCAATAAATATTTTAGAAATTTCTTAAAACGGTATATTATTCTAACGCACGATTATAGGTATTTTATCCGTCAGCGTTTGTCTTTATGAGGAGAACTAAGGCCTCATACAGAACTATCACAAATCATTTTTAATTACCAATTCAACGTTAAGTAATAAAACATTGAATTGCCCAAGTAAAATGACTGATATACTTAAAAAATATTAAATTAAGAATTGATTATAAATAAACATTACCGTTGCATTTAGCAACTCAATGCAACACAAAATTTGGTTCAACATGTCTACTACTTATTTGTATCTTATGCATGGACATTAAAACTTAATCACGATATTAAAAAAGCACATAAATATAATAGATCAGGATATACTGTTTAAAGAATTGATATACTTAATTTTCACTTTAATTCTGGCAATAACACAACAATTTCTTCCGCTTCAACTCATGATAAGGCAGACGAATAAACCATAGACATATAAACTCATATTGGGTAAATCCAATATACGACAGCAAAACTACAGTCGCCGTTAACGACGTCAGAGAAATAATAGAATTTAGAAAAATTGCTAATTAATTATGATTATTCTTCTGAGGCATTTTATATGCCTGAGATCAAAATACGACTACCATACCAACTGTGTCATCCCTCCAGTGAAACCATTAATTACCTCCACTAGGAGATAACCACGCCACACTGCGATGATACACCCTGTGTTGGAGAGGAGCTCTGTAAAAACAAATCACTATTAAAAAGGAGAAATTAATAAAAACAGTACAACTACATCTAAACATACTTACTCCTGCATGATGAATGGTGTCTGGGCGTCTTCGTTCTTCACTCTTCGTGCATTCCGAAAAGAAATGCACGTCTCCAGCATCACCTGTTTTCGTTCAGGGGAAAAGATATTAGCGGGACATAGGTACGTTTCGAAATTCGATTTAGCATTTATCGTGGAAAATAAACAATAATATGACATAGGATAATAGTACATGTGTCAATTGCGTAAAACATCGATCGTGTGGAAATCGTATCGTGGTTTGGGATTTTGTGTGCACACAGGGTGGGAACCTTGGCCAAGGTCGGGGCCCCGGGAGGGAGGGAGGGTGGCAAGGGTCGACCCACCTGCCATGTCGTGCGTTAGATGGGGTGGAAAGACAGACGTAGATTACAATTATGTATATATACAACCTTAAAATACTATTAATATAATATGTATAATATAGAAACGAAGTGTAGACATAATATAAAATTAACATTCGAACCGTAATTACCCGTTACCTATCCACAATCCACATTCGCACTCTGTCCTTTAGGACGGAGTACGATATGAACCGGCTGACCGCCCGCGTAACACTGCCTCGAGTCCCAGGGGAACAGGCACCTCCCGATAAGAAATATGGCGACATCTATCGTTGGGTGGTGGAAACTGTCGATATTCTTTTGGTCTATCACGACTATGAAAATGTTATAAGGCGAACATTTTCGAAGCTCAAAAGAGTATTATATTATATATATTATTTTACCAATTTCCCTTTTGAGCAATTTTAAAATGGTTCGGTATGTTATAAAATGACGAAGAAATTAAGAGATTTTCTATTTAAATAGATAAGTATTGTACATAGATGTAAACTAGCCATAGGATTGTCATACATTTATTTTTATTATATTTGCCAAAATGCCTTTCCATAAATTAGCCAATTATCGTTAATTAGGCTGCTTCCAGCACATAGGAGAAAATGCTGTAATTATTTTATATCAGTATCCCTTCTCGTCAGGAGAATCGTGCTTGCCATTTATTTGGTTATTCGTAGTCTTAATATTCGATTCTGAAATCATCCTTGTGAGCTGAAGGTAAGTGAAAAATTATAGTATTTAACATTCGCGCGCGCCTATATAACTTTGGACGTACCCCCGACCGAAAACGCTGATGATGGAAAGCGACTTTCATAAAATTCCAAGCTCATAATATATATATATAAACAAATAAAAGATCCAGAGTGTGTGCCCGGTGTCAGAAGCATAGCTCCAAGGAAATTAAAGTCCTGATAATTTGCAAACATAGTAAGGCGACTCTGGGGGTGTTCACCTGCGAGATATATATTTACTTTTGGTCTAAAAAATTATGTTCCAAGGTTCAGTCTTTGTTACGGGATGACGAGATTTGTTTACATAAAAAAAACAATGGCAGAAAAAAACCACCCACGGAAACTTCCTTTCCTCACAATAGTTTTTAAACGTTTAAATGTTAAACTTTAATAAGGTTTTGATATGATCAATGACGCAGGTTTTTGGTCTGTATTACAAAACTAAAGTAGGGTAAAACACACACAGTTTGTTAATAGATGGGAATGCGTTTAAGACATAATGAAAATATATTATTGTAAAACAATAAAATTTTGGTTATTGCAACCTATGCGGTTATATAACAAGCTGAAATTAGATAAAGAGAAGTGATTCATTGATGGCGACAAACGTTTACCATGCACCATTACACATATGTATAATATATGGCTTTATGGTTTGATCTGCCAATATAAAATACGTATCAGTGCTACTCCAGCTTGCTAAAACAACCCAAGATATTGCCTCATCACGTCAAACCAACCAAACAAGCAAACCAGGGGCGGATCCACCGGGGGGAAGGGCGATGGGAGCGGTCGCCCCCTCCTTGGATAACCCCATTGCACTCCACTGGGTGCTTTCTTCAGTTCATTCCGCGCAAATATCCTCAATTATACGCCGCAGATTAGGTCTGTATAGCAAGGGAAAGAAGGATTCTGATAGGGTTAGGGATTTTCAAAATATAGGGCAGTTGGCAGGGGCGAATTCGATAGGTGGAGTAGCGATCGCGCGCCCCCTCCCCCATGAGAAGTTTCTGGATCCGCCCCTGATGTAAACAAAACGCGAACAACTCTTAAGTGAAGGGAAACTTATGAGGCAGATTACAGTAAAATCTCGATACAACGTATCTCTACGGAGTATGAATTTTTATACTGACAGTACGGTATACTGAATATACCCATAAGGATTACAGTATTTTTTCTGGAAGCATCTCAGTGGGGGATCGGCATTCTCCCAGGTTCGGCGCAAACCGAAACTGGCGATAGTGAGTCTAACAAGAGATATATTTCCTATAACTTAAGATTATATCTCAATGCTATTGTGAAAACAACGATAGGGATAACTGATCATCGGTTCTAAATTTGTCAGCTCGGAAAATTCCTTCTTTGGGATTTTGGCAGCATTCCACAGATCTTTCCGTACTAAAGACAAAAGATGCCTTCAAAATTGGTGTAGACGACTTGAATGAGCAACAATGAAATCGTACGTTAAAGCCACAAAAATCTTTTTCGGGACCTCTGAATTTCATACGTAGTATTGAAAATTACGTCAAGTTGAAGTACGTTATTTTGAAATATTTATACAGTATTTATACGGTAAAATTGACGGGGATTTAGAAAAAGTACGTTAATTTGAAATATACGTAATTTTGAAGTACGTTGTAACGAGATTTCACTGTAATATGGTTTTCCGAAATTATTTAATTTTACCAGGTTATCCTGAAATGGTATCTGTGCCCCTATTCCACTCATCTACGTATGTATATGCAGCGCGCTTTGAAAAAATACTTCGCCGGCTTCAAAGTCATATTTGGCTCTCGTCTTCATCATTGCATTTATTTTATCGCAATTATTGATACATACTCCAAGCCATTTTATTAACGAAGGCCACTTACGCTGATAAAACCATTAACGATTACCACAAAGTGGATCGAATACAAAATTCAAAGATCAATTCTTGCCCGTCGTGGTTTAAAACTCGGTGGAAGAGAAGAAAATTATTTTTTTGAACGTGAGAAATATAATGGGCATTCATTACTTCGACGAATGTACTTTAAATAGAAATTAAGAGAAATCGTGGAGATGTTGCTTGCGATCGCATGATATTATCAGCTCATGTCATTTGCAAATTTACAATGGCCCACGCGGCATATATTTCCAACTTATTTTTAATAGTGGAAAGCATTATTAGTAGGTGCGGTTTTTATGACGGGCCGAAATAGCTATCTAAATCAGAAGTTTTTTAAAGACATTTTGTATTTTAGTCGGGGGAAAAGCTATTTGAAAATGTATTTAACTTTAAAACTTCTCCATGTAACAATTTTAATTAAATGTAATGCAAATTCATTAATTAGATTTTAAGGGTCGCGTAATTAATTTGCGGGGCGTATAAAAACTAAGGGAACTACGCTAGATAATTTCCCGATTCGTTACCTAGCGATACTATTAATCTTTGGAGAGTGGCGAAATAGAATGTTCCGTTAAACTAAACAATTAAGATTGTTAACGAAATCGCAAGCGTTTCAATTAAAACAAAAGTTTTAAAATACCACGAAGACCGCTGAAATGAAAAAATACGGTGGATTTTCCGCGGCCATAAAACACAGGCAAAGGATGTTTAGTCAATACCTGCCAGAAAACGTGGGCTTAGTTGCACTTCTTCCTACAATTTCTACCCAGCTTTATCACTCGCACCACTATTAATAATATTAATAATAATAACAAGGAGTAAGGAATCTACATTCCATTCCTTAGCGTGAGCATTTTCCCACGAGCGACGGATAGAATAAACAAGAATTTGTTAAGGGAGTGGGTTCGCGGGACAATAAGAAGGAATTTCGGAGGAAAAAGATAAGGGCTGCAAGATAAGAGGCTTACGATATTACTTAATTGGGCTTCGGATACGGTTAATCATGGTTAGGGGCAGGTTACACGTGCTGATGTGTCGGGCCCCTTCCGGAGGTCCACCTCCCGGTCGAATTGGAATACGATAAAAATTAGGGTACTTTGACTTCGATCAGGAGAGGGTCATTCGGTGGACATCTGACACGAGAGAAAGCAAGACTCATCGGACAAAGCGATACGCGTCTTTGACGTTTACACATTTAACTGGTGCCACAACTTTCAGAGATTCTAACACTCCCCAACTGTTAAAATTATAACTCGAACCTGTTTAATTGACAGTCGCCATTTTTCGTGAATTCTAACGAGATATGCTTATGTGTTCGATGCACTCTTCAAGATTTACCTTTCATCTTAAGTTTCTCAAAGTAGTACCAGTAAAATCCGTTGTTTTTTGCGTTATCTTGTAGAATTTATCCATTTTGGAGAATAAACAAATTGAACACTTGTACTTTTTCCACTTTCTTAATTTTTATATACAGATACGACCATGGTTTCACTACAGAGTGCTGTGTTCAATTTGTTTATTGTCCAAAGTAGTACCGATAAGATTAAAGAAATATATATTTCATTTCTTCGATTTTCCCCGATTCAGACACAATACATGAGATCTCGTCCACCGAGCTCATTGTTAAACTTTATCGGACTTGCTTACATCACATATATACAATATTTTCCTTAAACAATAACGCTTTCTTCACGGCACGGATTTTTAATTTTGAGCACTATACCCAAACGAAGGGATCCACGCATCCCTCGTCTCACTCATGTTGCGCTTTACTAATAAGTTTGAGGCTCAACATTCACTTTAAATGATTGCTAAAAAACTGACATCCTCCCTCTGCATTCTTACTTTTGCCGAACTCGTCTCACTGTTTACTCGTTTGTTCGTCAAACCTCCAAAAACAATGCGCTAATCAATACTCTTCTAATAATCCGCACACGTTATTTTAAACCTTCAAGTAAAAAGCTTACATTTCAATCCATTAAAGCTAGAAATAATTTGTCATTCTAGTATCGACCACTATACATAATAACTAATTTTATATCTAATATATAATATCTTAAATGAATTCTCTTTCAATGCGAAAGAATCACATGTAACAGACTTTCATTCGACATAATGAAAGTATGCCACGAAAGTTCGTTTTCACCCCCACGCAGTGGCGGATCCAAAGGGGGAGGGGAGCGATCGCCCCCTCCTTGGATAACCCCATTGCACTCCACTGAGCTCTTTCTTAAATTCATTAATAATACCATTAATGGTAAGAACTTTACAATACAATACATAAAATAGTAAATGTTACTGCAATCATCGCTTGCGTAATTAAGGAATGGGGAACGTTTGCCCCGAGCAATTAAAACCGTTTGCTACATAAAAGAATACTTTCCCGAGCGAAGCCGGGCGTTTCAGCTAGTTATGATTTCATTTTGCTTTGAGTTTCTGTACCCGCCACTCAATTTTTTTAACCGGGCATCCCGGAATTTTTCATTATCAAGGAAGTACGACCTTCCCGCTACGGAAGCCATAACAATTGTCACATAAATAACAGTACGAGCAAAAATATGACATGCGATGTCTTTAAAAGTTACTTTTTTGGGTAATCATGAAGTTTAGTCACTTTTATTATTAAGGGGTTCCAAGCTAAAGTTTACTCACTTTTATTATGTAAATCGATATGTATACTTCAAAAAACATTGAAAGAATGTATTGGCGAGCCTTCGGCTCGCTATATTTTAATGCGTAGTCGGCTCCGGGCGCTACCGCGCCCTTCGTCTCACCCGGAACCATAATATCCCTCCACGTTTTCCAGAGATTTGGTTAGTAAATGTTGAGACCGGCCAATCAGTTTCTTGTCCAGAGATTGGGTTTGTAAAAACTGATTGGCCTGTCTCGACATTTACTAACCCAATCTCCGGACAACGTGGAGGGATATCATGGTTCCGGGCGAGGCGAAGGGCGCGGTAGCGCCCGGAGCCCACTACGCATTAAAACAGCGAGCCGAAGGCTCGCCAATATTATCCTTTCAATGTTATATCATCTTGACTGTTGCGCCGCAAATGGAACCAAATGTAATTTATTAGGCGAAACGCATTTCGTGATTCAGATCTTTTCAATAGCTTTTTACTTTGTGTTATTGAGCAATATGTTTTGTAATTCACTTGAATTTATATTAAACATAAAAGTAATAAATGCTTTAAAAATTGACTTTGGGTGTTCCTGAGTGCTAAAACCGCCTTTATAATAAAAGTGAGTACACTTCATTAGCTTGGAATCCCTTAAATAATAAAAGTGACAAAACTTCATGATTACTCTTTTTTGTTCTCAGGCGGAAATGTATATGCCTATTTATCCAAAGAAAGTGTAAAATAATAAATTATTTTCCGAAACAGATATCTTAATAAAATCGTGTTTAATATCTTGTAATTGGTACCTATTGATATAGCGACTCAAGTAAATTTGTATAATCTCTATATGTATAAAAGTCTTAATGATAAATGAGTTTGAAAGTTTCCAACGCGAGATCTCCGAATCTACTGGGCCGATTTTCACTTACTGCGCTATCTACTTCTTCCCGGTGGCGATCTTAGGAACTAGGATCTTCCTCCTATCCCCGCCCTCCCCTCCCGCGCTCTCCTCTCGCGAGCTACGAATTTCATGCGTTTACATACGAGTGAACACTTTTTAATACATTCTTCTTACTTGACTAACTTTTCTTCTGATATACCTACCATACATCGTTGATGTTACTAAAATTTCTATTGTTTAATTTAAATTGCTGTTTTGACTAATAAAATTTTGTGGATATACCTTTAAGAAAAGAAGAATTGGGCGATTCATTGTAATAAAAGACCGTTCAGCACTTGAGGTGGACACTGGAATGCAACATAGTTTTACGCATAAACTCTTAAGTTCATCATATCCAATATTGGATTTCAATATTAATTTCAAAATATTATTCTGTCGTCGGATTGGACAGCATACGTAAAGGAACGAATATCGTTCCACAATGCATCGAAATTTAAATGCAGCAAACCAGATAAATTCCTAGCATCCTGTTCAGTCACAGTACGAAATGATTCTGCTGATTCCAACTTCGAGGTAATTTTGATCAACAGTATAGCGTTGTCATTGAATCGATAACTCATCTGGTTAATCATTTCATTGACAAATTTACTGGCTGTTTTAAAGCTTATTTCAGGTTTTTCGTTTTCCTTTACAGGGCGTATATTTTCAAGATCTTTAACCATGGACATGTAGTTTTTCCAGATTGTGCTTTCTTGATTATTTTCAAAGCAATCATGAAATATAGTTTTAAGGTGTTTAATAGTGGAATTAATAAGTCTGGATAAATCGAGTAAACATAAATCTTCTTCTTATAAAATCTTACTTAGATTTGAAACAGCAGGTAGTGCTTCATGTAAAACACAGAGTTTTATTAAAAAACTGGATTTTTCCATTTCTAATAAATGCCTCCTGCTAAAGAAGCAAGGTCCGCACCATCCTTATGTATCTGTTCACAAGTCATCATTATGGAATCGTAACAAAGCCTGACAGCGTCAATAGATCTAAAATTACTTAGCCAGCGAGTTTCTATGGTCTCTGAAATTTTTAATAGTAGTTCCTCAAGAATGGATTGAACATTGTGTAACATTCTTTCCCATCTAGATGATCTATGAAACAGTTTGTAAATATCTTTTAAAACATGCAGCACTCGTTCAATCACTGGATATTTGTTTCTAGCACTTGTCAAAGCTAAGGATAATACGTGCGCTCTGGAGTGTATGTAAGGTGTTTCTCGTCCAACTTTTTCTGATAGTCTCTTTTGTACACTGGAAATATTTCCTGAGAAAGTAGCAGCTCCATCAAATGAACATGACACTAAATATTTTAAATCTATTTTCCATTGTTTTAGCTGACATAAAATGGTTTGCTTTATAGTTTCTGCATCCACATTATCTAATTTAATTAAACAGAGGAACATTTCTCTAATATTATTGTTATCTACAAAACGTAATAATATCATAAGTTCTGACATATTATTAATATTTGTGGACTCATCAGCTATTACCGAAAAGTACTTATTTTTCACAACGATGCTGGAATCATGTTTATCTAATACCTCCCAATGCACGAAATAAATTCTGACTCAGTGGCTTTGCTAATATAAGTAGAGCGGCTGCTTTGGCCTTTTAACCAAGTATTGAGGATATCGTCATGTTTAATAAGAATTTTTTTTAACTAATGCTTCATATTTGGTTGTTGAGGTATTTCTTCTTTAGCTAGAAAATATAGGGCTTCTATAAGAGCATGCATTGACCGACGATTTTGGCCTTTCTGTGTTTCACTCTCATTAATTGATATGCTATGTACTGGTTTCTGCATTCCCTGGAGACGCAACGTTTCCATAGAAACACTACATGCATGCTTTTCGGAATTTGCATGTTTTTCTAGTTTACCAGTTTTTCCCGCGGCTATTGTATAATTAGTAAAAGGTACATTGATAAAAATACCACCAGATTTTTGTATCGCTTCTAAATCGTTTTTCAAAAATATCTCACAAAATTTGCAATATGCTCCTTCGCGAATACTATCGAAACAAAGCCATTCGTATTTTGATTCCCACTTATTATTATATTTTGATTTAGTTTTCTTGCTGATATCACTGCTTTTAAGAAAATGAGCTAAAAACTGTGATTATGTGTAAAAGGATATTAATTAAAAATATTAATTATTTGTTCTATCCTGTGTGGATAGCTAATATTCTTCTAGGCTAATGGAGAATTCAATAATACCTCTTTAAATTAGTGATACTAACTTTTTAAATAACTCTGTACTCACACAAGAAAAAAAATTGGAAAATTTCATAATCTGCTATTTCATGGTACTAATGACTAAATGTTCTGATTACATTTGTGTTTTCTGGTGACTCAGCCTCTTGGGCTATTGTTAAACCAAATGTTCTGATATTAGATAGTTTTACATTTGTAGGATGAACCCACAGCTGATATTTAGTTATAATATAATTCCACAAAATAATATTGATTGCTCTTAGAGGTGACAAATCCATTATGCATGATGGCTGGTCATAAAAGTACTTACATGATTGACTGTCAGAGACATAGATGGGAGATATGGTTTCTATGAGCAAATTTTAAGAAACACCATATGTAGAATATTATTTTACTTGCGTTTTAATAAAGAATACTAGCATTTTTATTCAAAATAACTTTCACGTTTGACTATTAAATTAATACAAATTTTTGGGAAACTGACATTTTTCATTTTATGGCTAATGTTTGGTGTCTTTTGTAAATGCCATACCATAGTTAAAATATGGTTGACTACCTTTAAATCTGAATTCAAAGGAAAATATAGAATGATTAGCTATTTACCTACAAATTAGTTAAATATTAAGATTCTTTCATTCCATTAAACTCCGTAATAAACAAAGATACTGAGATGTTTGATTAATTCATTCGGCGAAAAAAGCAGACAGGCATTTTGATTTTTTAAATTAACGTCTCTTCAGATGATTATGTATTTACATACTCGCTTCTATGGAAAATTGGAGGAAATTAAGCTAAGAAAATACAAGACACACATCTGGGGAGTTTTCCTTAAGTATTTTTCCCATTAAGCTATGAACAAAATCTTGAGATGCAATTTCGTTTTATGGGGAAGTTAGTAAAAATTTCATTCATTTCTTCATTATTATTCGATTTAATTCTCGAACTAACACCCTTCGAAGTTATTCTCAGAACAAAGAATGAGAATGCTAAATAACGGAAAAAAAACACCTGAAGAGAGACTCGTCGGCTGCTTAATTAATTAAATACCTAATTAACTGAGCGATGCATTTAAAATAACTACACCTTTTGTCCAAAGGAAGAGCAGGTTCACTTGGGAGTTATAAAGGGCCTTCATGATGGTCACGGCCACTCCCCCTGAGCCCTATTACAGTTTGTCATTGGGGCACAACCATTTCTACCTCGAGGGCCACATCTCTGGTTACAAATCCTTCGGCGGGTCGCATTGGAATTTGCCAATTCTTCTGCGGGCCAGATTAAAGTTTCAATCGGAAGTTATCTACATAATCTTAGGTGTCATTATTAAAAATCAAGTCTAAAGGGGTTTTTGTGGTAAAAATTCCACTATGTAAAATTTCATTATCAACATTTTCGTAAAAATGTATTAATTTGTGAGTCACATTTTTCTGATTGCTTTTTCATCACAGCGCGAGCCACACACAAACCCTTCACGGGCCATAGATTGGCACCACTGGTTTAAGTCATCCTTTCTGAAGACATTAAAACCTTTTATTTTCACCTTGTCATTGTTTTTAAAATGCGTCTCTTGTAAAAATACACACGCAGGGTTGAAATCAGATATTAGGATCTCCAACTCTTCCCTGTGCGAATAAAAACCATTACGGCTCCACTGTATCGCAAAAAACCAGGTTTAATAAATTAATAAATAACAATATCTCCTTCCTTGGAATTAAAAACAAGTTAGGAAAGTGTACAACGTATCACGTTTCGTGCAATGGAGTATTAGAAAGAAATTATATACCTGTACATAAGGGAAATAGCATTTTAAAGTTCTTTTCTGCATCATAATTGCAAATGCAATTTTTAGTGGCTTTTTCGCCCCACTATTGCTCCATAGGAGAATAAAAATCAATCATGATGCGCTTAGAGATGAGCTCCAGATTTCAAATTTTCCACAATTACAGGATTTCAGTAACAACCAATGAGAAGCACTGTTTACTAGTACTATAAACGTACAATAATTTTTTTAAATGGTTGTGCTTCTGTAAAAGCAGATGACAGTGGAATGCTAAAAATATGCGATCCATCTGGAATAGATTTTCAGAATTTCCACTTTTTAAAATGTATCGGCACTTACCCCAGGATCATAACATTTTTTCCAATAGTTATCAGCAGAAATTAAACGAAAATTCCCTCTAATTGGTAAAAGTTCTTTAAATAGTTTGTCCATATTAAACCTTAAAATATTATCTAAATTTAGAGTATCAATGGTACTGCAAAAATCTTGATACTTTGGCAACATATCATTACAAAAAGGAGCTAAAGTTGATAACCAATTTTAGACATACTTAAATTTTTCATTAAACAGCTCAGACACGCAGAGTAAAAAGACAAAAATTCTTTTTTCAACTTATCTGCATCGTGGGGAAGTAGCTTTTCCATTCCATATCAAGTTTGAAAACAAACAACTGCTCTTCCTCCTATGCGAACTGTAATTTTTTATTTAAATTCGGACATTATATTCCATAATTCTATGCATGTAATGTTATTTCTCTGTAATTTTTTTAAACATTTCTAGAGGAATGCTGCAAAAGTGCATATAAATTTCCAATTTACTGTCATCTGTTTCATTCACTTCATTTATCTAGAGAACATTTTTTATATGTTTGGGGCATTCATTCACTCAGCTTAAAAAGTATAATTTTAGAGCATCCCAGTTCCTTATAAGTCTTTCAATGCAAGGTTAAAATGATAACCAGCATGTAGTAATGTGTCTTAATATTTCAGTGAACTCAATGTCAACAAAATCAAAAAATTCTGAATCGCACATACATTAGGAGAAACATCATCATTGTCCTCACTCGTTGGTACTTCATTGTTAGGCTCCTGATCGAACCCAATTAAAACATAAAAGAAATATATATTTTGTCATTAAATGGACCCAAAAAGGCAAGACTGGAAAATAAACTCACATCTACGCTTATTTACATTAGTAAGGATTGATCAAAAATCACTATCATGGCAGCAGTGTTATTTGAATAAAACTTCAAAATTTAATATACCATATATTTCTATGGATATGAATGAAAATATCGGACAACATTTAAAACTAACCTCTCGAATGGTAATGCAGATTTGGTATCTATCCAAGTCTCAGGAAGTTAAGCCTGCTTTCCTTATTAGAAAAACAAAATTTACAATAAATGTTGATATAACTTGTAGAGCAAAAACAGAAAATTTATTATACCGTATTTAATACATTAAGTAATCCTGGTTATATGGCTAACATAAAGAATTAAAACTTATTAGTAAACTTTACCAGTTATCATGATATCATAAATTTAATTTCCTTTATTTTTGTCGAACAGTATGTTACATTGCCACAAAACATTACAACTTCTGTGTTTTAAGTTTAGATGCTGTCTTCTCCAAAGCAATTCACAAATTTTTTAAATTGAAACAAGTAAGATACACTTACTAAAGCAGCAGGTGGAAGCACATTTTATTAAAAATTTTCAGAATTTTGTTTTGCCTCCCTAGTTGCAGAGTGGGAAACCTGCAATGTTGGAACGTAGACCCTCCCATTCATAAAAACGTCGCTCCTCTAGCTTCAGTAGTTTGGGTAAATACCATTTCAAAAGTCACCTAGAGGAAAAACTATGAATTACATGAAAAGTACAATTGCAGTGAACTTCATGGATGGATAAGAACTATCTAATTCAAAAAGAGTTTTCTAAATACCTCTTTAAAAATGTTGATTGTCCACTGACGGACAGACAAAGTTATCACAACAACATGTTTTGGCTTTTAAGAAAATGAGCTAAAAACTGTGGTTATGTGTAAAAGGATATTAATTAAAAATATTAATTATTTGTTCTATCCTGTGTGGATAGCTAATATTCTTCTAGGCTAATGGAGAATTCAATAATACCTCTTTAAATTAGTGATACTAACTTTTTAAATAACTCTGTACTAACACAAGAAAAAAAATTGGAAAATTTCATAATCTGCTATTTCATGGTACTAATGACTAAATGTTCTGATTACATTTGTGTTTTCTGGTGACTCAGCCTCTTGGGCTATTGTTAAACCAAATGTTCTGATATTAGCTAGTTTTACATTTGTAGGATGAACCCACAGCTGATATTTAGTTATAATATAATTCCACAAAGTAATATTGATTGCTCTGAGAGGTGACAAATCCATTATGCATGATGGCTGGTCATAAAAGTACTTACAATCTAGACTCAGCAGCGTGCCAGTTTTCAAGTCATAATAACTCAGAATTCAAGGATACTTTGGCATCAAACACATTCCAATTCTCCACAGGATCATCTCCTGATCGAACACAATTTTAAAGGAAAATATAGTTTGCTTGTAAATGGACCCATAAAGCCAAGATTTGAAAATAACCTCACATCCATGCTTATTTACATCAGTAAAGATCGATTCGAAAATCACTGTAGTGACAGCAATATCATTTGAATAAAACTTCAAAATTTAATATATTACATAATTCTATGAATATGAATGAAAATACCGAACAACTATTCAAACTCTGCTCTTCTGATTGGAAATGCAGATTTGATATCTCCCCAAGTTTCAGGAAGGAAAGCCTGCTTTCCTTATCAGAAAAACAAAATTTACAAGAAATGTTGATATAACTTGTTGAGAAAAGACAGAAAATTTGTTATATTTAATTAATACATATAGCCTCACTTCACTGAACATGACCAATCTTTGATGACAGATGAAGCAGAACCAACAGTGACAAACTGCTATTCTTGCTATCCTATATTATTGCGATCTCTTAAATGCGAAGTATGAGTGGAGGAGATGTAGGGGGAAGAGGTTATAAACAGCAATGTAAAACTATGTGAATCTCACCCATTAGGTCCCGGTAGCCATGTGATTCATTAGGGCATTGCTGCCGGTAGATCTTCTCCCAAACAGAAATGTATCACAAAGTAGGACATTTTGCATCCTAATTATCGTTAGAGTAGGACAGAGGACATTTTACCTCAAAGACTTGATGGAAGAAGTTTACATTTCCTTAACTGGGACACTATTGCAATTTCATTTGTTTTTTGATGGCCAATTATGCTATTCGATAATTACACTCCTGGCAACAGACATATCCTATAAACGAATTGTAAAACTTATGTCACATTTAAGCTCACTACAGTTTGATGTATAAATTAAATTAATTGATATAGAAAATCAAAGAATCATTTAAAGTCATCTAACGTTTACTTAATTTATAATTTAAATAAATACTCATGGTAAAATTAAAACATTTTATTTAGAGAGAGTTGCATCATACATTTATTAGCCTAAAGTATTATCTTCAGATATTATACAGTGATGTAGAAACTAACAATACAAGATTTCTTTATGAAATAGAAGTCACAATTTAAGATAAACAACTATAAATTACATTTCAACAGTAGAATTCAACATAATTAATGCAGATTCAGTCATAACGTAATAAATCCTAGACTGGGAAACCTTTAGAACCTGTTTTGCATCTGATAACTGGAGGCGTTTTTAAAAATATGAATGAAATGATTTCTATACCCTTCAAGTTAAGCATATTTCCATTGGCACCCAGGAGGTAATGCTTAGGCCATCGTTGCTCATTATTTAACATGGCGAGCTCGCTGGGTTACCCCAGCCCTACACCATGCTAACGCTTGCTAAACTTAAGTACTCTCATCTGTCTAGCTAAACAATGTAATCGATGACAAAATGATTCATACATACAACCATCACCCATCACCATCACCCATCACACACACACACCACCACCACTACCCAAAGATGTGCACATCCATGCACTACCATCATACACACATTCACACACCTAAATACTACTTCTACCTACATATCTAACTTTGTCGCACCTACAAATCTAACTATGTCGCACCTGCTCATCTAAGTTTGTCGCACCTACTAAACTAAGGTTGACGAACCTACTAAGCAGAGTTTGCAGCCCCCACTCTCCTAACTAAGCAGCACCCCCCCTCCTAACTAAGCAGCACCTTCCCTCCTAAGTAATCGGCATCTACGCTCCTAAGTCCACAGTTCCCACCCACTCGCGTAGTCCTCGCTTCCCTGCAAAAAAATCAGCATGGTAGTTTCAAGAATATTTAGCACATGCTCATTTATACTATATTCTAAAATTATGTATCCGTGAGGTTTAGCTTTCGTTATGATACGTAATTCTAAAATAACAGAACCGAGTAAATGCTTACAAAAAGAAATTACCACATGGCCACATACAGTTCAGGTATTGCATATAGTGCCAGTTTAACCTATACCAAATTTAAAATTAACATTGCTACAGGCTTTATATGTATGAGAAAATTGTGAAGCCTAGTTGATTTACATCTTTTGAGGTTTTAAATCCCGAAGCAAAATTGAAAACAGAAACATTACCAACAATTTTCATCTTTGAAGTCTTTAAAATAAAATACAATTAAAAAATCATCTTCTGAAGAAATATTTTTATATTTCATTTCCGAATAAACGCATCACCAAGTCTCTGTTCGTGACGTTAAAGCGCGCCGAATTTTCCACACATGCTACAGAAGAATCTGACTGCAGTACTATTCCTAAGTGGCAAATATATACTTAATCTGAAATTTCCCAATGGAGCGATCATGCTGAAATTGAACAACAGCTAAGTATCACAAACACAGTGCGATATATTCTATTCAACTTACTGACTGCAGAATAAGTACAGGTGATGCATTTATTTGAAAATGAACGGGTTGATATAACAGGCAAAGAATTCTAAATATATATTAATAATAAATAATATCCAACAGTTACGAAAGTTTTTTCAACATGTCAACTGATGAAGTTGCCACATTCGGAAGAAATGTATTATTTGTCGTTATATCTAAGAGATATTTGAGTACCTGCATCGTCCAGACATTAGCAGAACCAAAATTGAATTTCACTCAAGATTAATGAAAAAAATACTTCCAACTTGAAGGGATGACGTAAATTCATATATATTAAAGAGCTATTGATCATTCGATATTTTAGTACGTGAAAACGTCGGGAAGTTCGTATCGCCAAAAAACATACTCGTACTTATAATCGGTTAATTTGAGAAAATTCAGTAAAATTAATCAAGACCTGAATATTTTATGGAAAAACACAAATATTCCCGTTCAAAGTCCTAGAGGTGGCAAGCCTACCAACAACAATAAACACTACATCTGAAAATGATACCGACTTAATTCAATTCGGTTCGAACGTATTTCTCGAATGATGTTCGTGATATCTTACACGAAATGACGTGTGCATTATAAATAAGGGAAATTGAGCTTACCGCGAGCGTCCATGTCTGTCCAGTGTGGCGTTGATGGTTATCTGCAATTAAGAGCAATCATTATATTAGCAATAAATATTTTAGAAATTTCTTAAAACGGTATATTATTCTAACGCACGATTATAGGTATTTTATCCGTCAGCGTTTGTCTTTATGAGGAGAACTAAGGCCTCATACAGAACTATCACAAATCATTTTTAATTACCAATTCAACGTTAAGTAATAAAACATTGAATTGCCCAAGTAAAATGACTGATATACTTAAAAAATATTAAATTAAGAATTGATTATAAATAAACATTACCGTTGCATTTAGCAACTCAATGCAACACAAAATTTGGTTCAACATGTCTACTACTTATTTGTATCTTATGCATGGACATTAAAACTTAATCACGATATTAAAAAAGCACATAAATATAATAGATCAGGATATACTGTTTAAAGAATTGATATACTTAATTTTCACTTTAATTCTGGCAATAACACAACAATTTCTTCCGCTTCAACTCATGATAAGGCAGACGAATAAACCATAGACATATAAACTCATATTGGGTAAATCCAATATACGACAGCAAAACTACAGTCGCCGTTAACGACGTCAGAGAAATAATAGAATTTAGAAAAATTGCTAATTAATTATGATTATTCTTCTGAGGCATTTTATATGCCTGAGATCAAAATACGACTACCATACCAACTGTGTCATCCCTCCAGTGAAACCATTAATTACCTCCACTAGGAGATAACCACGCCACACTGCGATGATACACCCTGTGTTGGAGAGGAGCTCTGTAAAAACAAATCACTATTAAAAAGGAGAAATTAATAAAAACAGTACAACTACATCTAAACATACTTACTCCTGCATGATGAATGGTGTCTGGGCGTCTTCGTTCTTCACTCTTCGTGCATTCCGAAAAGAAATGCACGTCTCCAGCATCACCTGTTTTCGTTCAGGGGAAAAGATATTAGCGGGACATAGGTACGTTTCGAAATTCGATTTAGCATTTATCGTGGAAAATAAACAATAATATGACATAGGATAATAGTACATGTGTCAATTGCGTAAAACATCGATCGTGTGGAAATCGTATCGTGGTTTGGGATTTTGTGTGCACACAGGGTGGGAACCTTGGCCAAGGTCGGGGCCCCGGGAGGGAGGGAGGGTGGCAAGGGTCGACCCACCTGCCATGTCGTGCGTTAGATGGGGTGGAAAGACAGACGTAGATTACAATTATGTATATATACAACCTTAAAATACTATTAATATAATATGTATAATATAGAAACGAAGTGTAGACATAATATAAAATTAACATTCGAACCGTAATTACCCGTTACCTATCCACAATCCACATTCGCACTCTGTCCTTTAGGACGGAGTACGATATGAACCGGCTGACCGCCCGCGTAACACTGCCTCGAGTCCCAGGGGAACAGGCACCTCCCGATAAGAAATATGGCGACATCTATCGTTGGGTGGTGGAAACTGTCGATATTCTTTTGGTCTATCACGACTATGAAAATGTTATAAGGCGAACATTTTCGAAGCTCAAAAGAGTATTATATTATATATATTATTTTACCAATTTCCCTTTTGAGCAATTTTAAAATGGTTCGGTATGTTATAAAATGACGAAGAAATTAAGAGATTTTCTATTTAAATAGATAAGTATTGTACATAGATGTAAACTAGCCATAGGATTGTCATACATTTATTTTTATTATATTTGCCAAAATGCCTTTCCATAAATTAGCCAATTATCGTTAATTAGGCTGCTTCCAGCACATAGGAGAAAATGCTGTAATTATTTTATATCAGTATCCCTTCTCGTCAGGAGAATCGTGCTTGCCATTTATTTGGTTATTCGTAGTCTTAATATTCGATTCTGAAATCATCCTTGTGAGCTGAAGGTAAGTGAAAAATTATAGTATTTAACATTCGCGCGCGCCTATATAACTTTGGACGTACCCCCGACCGAAAACGCTGATGATGGAAAGCGACTTTCATAAAATTCCAAGCTCATAATATATATATATAAACAAATAAAAGATCCAGAGTGTGTGCCCGGTGTCAGAAGCATAGCTCCAAGGAAATTAAAGTCCTGATAATTTGCAAACATAGTAAGGCGACTCTGGGGGTGTTCACCTGCGAGATATATATTTACTTTTGGTCTAAAAAATTATGTTCCAAGGTTCAGTCTTTGTTACGGGATGACGAGATTTGTTTACATAAAAAAAACAATGGCAGAAAAAAACCACCCACGGAAACTTCCTTTCCTCACAATAGTTTTTAAACGTTTAAATGTTAAACTTTAATAAGGTTTTGATATGATCAATGACGCAGGTTTTTGGTCTGTATTACAAAACTAAAGTAGGGTAAAACACACACAGTTTGTTAATAGATGGGAATGCGTTTAAGACATAATGAAAATATATTATTGTAAAACAATAAAATTTTGGTTATTGCAACCTATGCGGTTATATAACAAGCTGAAATTAGATAAAGAGAAGTGATTCATTGATGGCGACAAACGTTTACCATGCACCATTACACATATGTATAATATATGGCTTTATGGTTTGATCTGCCAATATAAAATACGTATCAGTGCTACTCCAGCTTGCTAAAACAACCCAAGATATTGCCTCATCACGTCAAACCAACCAAACAAGCAAACCAGGGGCGGATCCACCGGGGGGAAGGGCGATGGGAGCGGTCGCCCCCTCCTTGGATAACCCCATTGCACTCCACTGGGTGCTTTCTTCAGTTCATTCCGCGCAAATATCCTCAATTATACGCCGCAGATTAGGTCTGTATAGCAAGGGAAAGAAGGATTCTGATAGGGTTAGGGATTTTCAAAATATAGGGCAGTTGGCAGGGGCGAATTCGATAGGTGGAGTAGCGATCGCGCGCCCCCTCCCCCATGAGAAGTTTCTGGATCCGCCCCTGATGTAAACAAAACGCGAACAACTCTTAAGTGAAGGGAAACTTATGAGGCAGATTACAGTAAAATCTCGATACAACGTATCTCTACGGAGTATGAATTTTTATACTGACAGTACGGTATACTGAATATACCCATAAGGATTACAGTATTTTTTCTGGAAGCATCTCAGTGGGGGATCGGCATTCTCCCAGGTTCGGCGCAAACCGAAACTGGCGATAGTGAGTCTAACAAGAGATATATTTCCTATAACTTAAGATTATATCTCAATGCTATTGTGAAAACAACGATAGGGATAACTGATCATCGGTTCTAAATTTGTCAGCTCGGAAAATTCCTTCTTTGGGATTTTGGCAGCATTCCACAGATCTTTCCGTACTAAAGACAAAAGATGCCTTCAAAATTGGTGTAGACGACTTGAATGAGCAACAATGAAATCGTACGTTAAAGCCACAAAAATCTTTTTCGGGACCTCTGAATTTCATACGTAGTATTGAAAATTACGTCAAGTTGAAGTACGTTATTTTGAAATATTTATACAGTATTTATACGGTAAAATTGACGGGGATTTAGAAAAAGTACGTTAATTTGAAATATACGTAATTTTGAAGTACGTTGTAACGAGATTTCACTGTAATATGGTTTTCCGAAATTATTTAATTTTACCAGGTTATCCTGAAATGGTATCTGTGCCCCTATTCCACTCATCTACGTATGTATATGCAGCGCGCTTTGAAAAAATACTTCGCCGGCTTCAAAGTCATATTTGGCTCTCGTCTTCATCATTGCATTTATTTTATCGCAATTATTGATACATACTCCAAGCCATTTTATTAACGAAGGCCACTTACGCTGATAAAACCATTAACGATTACCACAAAGTGGATCGAATACAAAATTCAAAGATCAATTCTTGCCCGTCGTGGTTTAAAACTCGGTGGAAGAGAAGAAAATTATTTTTTTGAACGTGAGAAATATAATGGGCATTCATTACTTCGACGAATGTACTTTAAATAGAAATTAAGAGAAATCGTGGAGATGTTGCTTGCGATCGCATGATATTATCAGCTCATGTCATTTGCAAATTTACAATGGCCCACGCGGCATATATTTCCAACTTATTTTTAATAGTGGAAAGCATTATTAGTAGGTGCGGTTTTTATGACGGGCCGAAATAGCTATCTAAATCAGAAGTTTTTTAAAGACATTTTGTATTTTAGTCGGGGGAAAAGCTATTTGAAAATGTATTTAACTTTAAAACTTCTCCATGTAACAATTTTAATTAAATGTAATGCAAATTCATTAATTAGATTTTAAGGGTCGCGTAATTAATTTGCGGGGCGTATAAAAACTAAGGGAACTACGCTAGATAATTTCCCGATTCGTTACCTAGCGATACTATTAATCTTTGGAGAGTGGCGAAATAGAATGTTCCGTTAAACTAAACAATTAAGATTGTTAACGAAATCGCAAGCGTTTCAATTAAAACAAAAGTTTTAAAATACCACGAAGACCGCTGAAATGAAAAAATACGGTGGATTTTCCGCGGCCATAAAACACAGGCAAAGGATGTTTAGTCAATACCTGCCAGAAAACGTGGGCTTAGTTGCACTTCTTCCTACAATTTCTACCCAGCTTTATCACTCGCACCACTATTAATAATATTAATAATAATAACAAGGAGTAAGGAATCTACATTCCATTCCTTAGCGTGAGCATTTTCCCACGAGCGACGGATAGAATAAACAAGAATTTGTTAAGGGAGTGGGTTCGCGGGACAATAAGAAGGAATTTCGGAGGAAAAAGATAAGGGCTGCAAGATAAGAGGCTTACGATATTACTTAATTGGGCTTCGGATACGGTTAATCATGGTTAGGGGCAGGTTACACGTGCTGATGTGTCGGGCCCCTTCCGGAGGTCCACCTCCCGGTCGAATTGGAATACGATAAAAATTAGGGTACTTTGACTTCGATCAGGAGAGGGTCATTCGGTGGACATCTGACACGAGAGAAAGCAAGACTCATCGGACAAAGCGATACGCGTCTTTGACGTTTACACATTTAACTGGTGCCACAACTTTCAGAGATTCTAACACTCCCCAACTGTTAAAATTATAACTCGAACCTGTTTAATTGACAGTCGCCATTTTTCGTGAATTCTAACGAGATATGCTTATGTGTTCGATGCACTCTTCAAGATTTACCTTTCATCTTAAGTTTCTCAAAGTAGTACCAGTAAAATCCGTTGTTTTTTGCGTTATCTTGTAGAATTTATCCATTTTGGAGAATAAACAAATTGAACACTTGTACTTTTTCCACTTTCTTAATTTTTATATACAGATACGACCATGGTTTCACTACAGAGTGCTGTGTTCAATTTGTTTATTGTCCAAAGTAGTACCGATAAGATTAAAGAAATATATATTTCATTTCTTCGATTTTCCCCGATTCAGACACAATACATGAGATCTCGTCCACCGAGCTCATTGTTAAACTTTATCGGACTTGCTTACATCACATATATACAATATTTTCCTTAAACAATAACGCTTTCTTCACGGCACGGATTTTTAATTTTGAGCACTATACCCAAACGAAGGGATCCACGCATCCCTCGTCTCACTCATGTTGCGCTTTACTAATAAGTTTGAGGCTCAACATTCACTTTAAATGATTGCTAAAAAACTGACATCCTCCCTCTGCATTCTTACTTTTGCCGAACTCGTCTCACTGTTTACTCGTTTGTTCGTCAAACCTCCAAAAACAATGCGCTAATCAATACTCTTCTAATAATCCGCACACGTTATTTTAAACCTTCAAGTAAAAAGCTTACATTTCAATCCATTAAAGCTAGAAATAATTTGTCATTCTAGTATCGACCACTATACATAATAACTAATTTTATATCTAATATATAATATCTTAAATGAATTCTCTTTCAATGCGAAAGAATCACATGTAACAGACTTTCATTCGACATAATGAAAGTATGCCACGAAAGTTCGTTTTCACCCCCACGCAGTGGCGGATCCAAAGGGGGAGGGGAGCGATCGCCCCCTCCTTGGATAACCCCATTGCACTCCACTGAGCTCTTTCTTAAATTCATTAATAATACCATTAATGGTAAGAACTTTACAATACAATACATAAAATAGTAAATGTTACTGCAATCATCGCTTGCGTAATTAAGGAATGGGGAACGTTTGCCCCGAGCAATTAAAACCGTTTGCTACATAAAAGAATACTTTCCCGAGCGAAGCCGGGCGTTTCAGCTAGTTATGATTTCATTTTGCTTTGAGTTTCTGTACCCGCCACTCAATTTTTTTAACCGGGCATCCCGGAATTTTTCATTATCAAGGAAGTACGACCTTCCCGCTACGGAAGCCATAACAATTGTCACATAAATAACAGTACGAGCAAAAATATGACATGCGATGTCTTTAAAAGTTACTTTTTTGGGTAATCATGAAGTTTAGTCACTTTTATTATTAAGGGGTTCCAAGCTAAAGTTTACTCACTTTTATTATGTAAATCGATATGTATACTTCAAAAAACATTGAAAGAATGTATTGGCGAGCCTTCGGCTCGCTATATTTTAATGCGTAGTCGGCTCCGGGCGCTACCGCGCCCTTCGTCTCACCCGGAACCATAATATCCCTCCACGTTTTCCAGAGATTTGGTTAGTAAATGTTGAGACCGGCCAATCAGTTTCTTGTCCAGAGATTGGGTTTGTAAAAACTGATTGGCCTGTCTCGACATTTACTAACCCAATCTCCGGACAACGTGGAGGGATATCATGGTTCCGGGCGAGGCGAAGGGCGCGGTAGCGCCCGGAGCCCACTACGCATTAAAACAGCGAGCCGAAGGCTCGCCAATATTATCCTTTCAATGTTATATCATCTTGACTGTTGCGCCGCAAATGGAACCAAATGTAATTTATTAGGCGAAACGCATTTCGTGATTCAGATCTTTTCAATAGCTTTTTACTTTGTGTTATTGAGCAATATGTTTTGTAATTCACTTGAATTTATATTAAACATAAAAGTAATAAATGCTTTAAAAATTGACTTTGGGTGTTCCTGAGTGCTAAAACCGCCTTTATAATAAAAGTGAGTACACTTCATTAGCTTGGAATCCCTTAAATAATAAAAGTGACAAAACTTCATGATTACTCTTTTTTGTTCTCAGGCGGAAATGTATATGCCTATTTATCCAAAGAAAGTGTAAAATAATAAATTATTTTCCGAAACAGATATCTTAATAAAATCGTGTTTAATATCTTGTAATTGGTACCTATTGATATAGCGACTCAAGTAAATTTGTATAATCTCTATATGTATAAAAGTCTTAATGATAAATGAGTTTGAAAGTTTCCAACGCGAGATCTCCGAATCTACTGGGCCGATTTTCACTTACTGCGCTATCTACTTCTTCCCGGTGGCGATCTTAGGAACTAGGATCTTCCTCCTATCCCCGCCCTCCCCTCCCGCGCTCTCCTCTCGCGAGCTACGAATTTCATGCGTTTACATACGAGTGAACACTTTTTAATACATTCTTCTTACTTGACTAACTTTTCTTCTGATATACCTACCATACATCGTTGATGTTACTAAAATTTCTATTGTTTAATTTAAATTGCTGTTTTGACTAATAAAATTTTGTGGATATACCTTTAAGAAAAGAAGAATTGGGCGATTCATTGTAATAAAAGACCGTTCAGCACTTGAGGTGGACACTGGAATGCAACATAGTTTTACGCATAAACTCTTAAGTTCATCATATCCAATATTGGATTTCAATATTAATTTCAAAATATTATTCTGTCGTCGGATTGGACAGCATACGTAAAGGAACGAATATCGTTCCACAATGCATCGAAATTTAAATGCAGCAAACCAGATAAATTCCTAGCATCCTGTTCAGTCACAGTACGAAATGATTCTGCTGATTCCAACTTCGAGGTAATTTTGATCAACAGTATAGCGTTGTCATTGAATCGATAACTCATCTGGTTAATCATTTCATTGACAAATTTACTGGCTGTTTTAAAGCTTATTTCAGGTTTTTCGTTTTCCTTTACAGGGCGTATATTTTCAAGATCTTTAACCATGGACATGTAGTTTTTCCAGATTGTGCTTTCTTGATTATTTTCAAAGCAATCATGAAATATAGTTTTAAGGTGTTTAATAGTGGAATTAATAAGTCTGGATAAATCGAGTAAACATAAATCTTCTTCTTATAAAATCTTACTTAGATTTGAAACAGCACGTAGTGCTGCATGTAAAACACAGAGTTTTATTAAAAAACTGGATTTTTCCATTTCTAATAAATGCCTCCTGCTAAAGAAGCAAGGTCCGCACCATCCTTATGTATCTGTTCACAAGTCATCATTATGGAATCGTAACAAAGCCTGACAGCGTCAATAGATCTAAAATTACTTAGCCAGCGAGTTTCTATGGTCTCTGAAATTTTTAATAGTAGTTCCTCAAGAATGGATTGAACATTGTGTAACATTCTTTCCCATCTAGATGATCTATGAAACAGTTTGTAAATATCTTTTAAAACATGCAGCACTCGTTCAATCACTGGATATTTGTTTCTAGCACTTGTCAAAGCTAAGGATAATACGTGCGCTCTGGAGTGTATGTAAGGTGTTTCTCGTCCAACTTTTTCTGATAGTCTCTTTTGTACACTGGAAATATTTCCTGAGAAAGTAGCAGCTCCATCAAATGAACATGACACTAAATATTTTAAATCTATTAAGTAATGAGCAACGATGGCCTAAGCATTACCTCCTGGGTGCCAATGGAAATATGCTTAACTTGAAGGGTGTAGAAATCATTTCATTCATATTTTTAAAAACGCCTCCAGTTATCAGATGCAAAACAGGTTCTAAAGGTTTCCCAGTCTAGTATTTATTACGTTATGACTGAATCTGCATTAATTATGTTGAATTCTACTGTTGAAATGTAATTTATAGTTGTTTATCTTAAATTGTGATTTCTATTTCATAAAGAAATCTTGTATTGTTAGTTTCTACATCACTGTATAATATCTGAAGATAATACTTTAGGCTAATAAATGTATGATGCAACTCTCTCTAAATAAAATGTTTTAATTTTACCATGAGTATTTATTTAAATTATAAATTAAGTAAACGTTAGATGACTTTAAATGATTCTTTGATTTTCTATATCAATTAATTTAATTTATACATCAAACTGTAGTGAGCTTAAATGTGACATAAGTTTTACAATTCGTTTATAGGATATGTCTGTTGCCAGGAGTGTAATTATCGAATAGCATAATTGGCCATCAAAAAACAAATGAAATTGCAATAGTGTCCCAGTTAAGGAAATGTAAACTTCTTCCATCAAGTCTTTGAGGTAAAATGTCCTCTGTCCTACTCTAACGATAATTAGGATGCAAAATGTCCTACTTTGTGATACATTTCTGTTTAGAAGAAGATCTACCGGCAGCAATGCCCTAATGAATCACATGGCTACCGGGACCTAATGGGTGAGATTCACATAGTTTTACATTGCTGTTTATAACCTCTTCCCCCTACATCTCCTCCACTCATACTTCGCATTTAAGAGATCGCAATAATATAGGATAGCAAGAATAGCAGTTTGTCACTGTTGGTTCTGCTTCATCTGTCATCAAAGATTGGTCATGTTCAGTGAAGTGAGGCTATATGTATTAATTAAATATAACAAATTTTCTGTCTTTTCTCAACAAGTTATATCAACATTTCTTGTAAATTTTGTTTTTCTAATAAGGAAAGCAGGCTTTCCTTCCTGAAACTTGGGGAGATATCAAATCTGCATTTCCAATCAGAAGAGCAGAGTTTGAATAGTTGTTCGGTATTTTCATTCATATTCATAGAATTATGTAATATATTAAATTTTGAAGTTTTATTCAAATGATATTGCTGTCACTACAGTGATTTTCGAATCGATCTTTACTGATGTAAATAAGCATGGATGTGAGGTTATTTTCAAATCTTGGCTTTATGGGTCCATTTACAAGCAAACTATATTTTCCTTTAAAATTGTGTTCGATCAGGAGATGATCCTGTGGAGAATTGGAATGTGTTTGATGCCAAAGTATCCTTGAATTCTGAGTTATTATGACTTGAAAACTGGCACGCTGCTGAGTCTAGATTGTAAGTACTTTTATGACCAGCCATCATGCATAATGGATTTGTCACCTCTCAGAGCAATCAATATTACTTTGTGGAATTATATTATAACTAAATATCAGCTGTGGGTTCATCCTACAAATGTAAAACTAGCTAATATCAGAACATTTGGTTTAACAATAGCCCAAGAGGCTGAGTCACCAGAAAACACAAATGTAATCAGAACATTTAGTCATTAGTACCATGAAATAGCAGATTATGAAATTTTCCAATTTTTTTTCTTGTGTGAGTACAGAGTTATTTAAAAAGTTAGTATCACTAATTTAAAGAGGTATTATTGAATTCTCCATTAGCCTAGAAGAATATTAGCTATCCACACAGGATAGAACAAATAATTAATATTTTTAATTAATATCCTTTTACACATAACCACAGTTTTTAGCTCATTTTCTTAAAAGCCAAAACATGTTGTTGTGATAACTTTGTCTGTCCGTCAGTGGACAATCAACATTTTTAAAGAGGTATTTAGAAAACTCTTTTTGAATTAGATAGTTCTTATCCATCCATGAAGTTCACTGCAATTGTACTTTTCATGTAATTCATAGTTTTTCCTCTAGGTGACTTTTGAAATGGTATTTACCCAAACTACTGAAGCTAGAGGAGCGACGTTTTTATGAATGGGAGGGTCTACGTTCCAACATTGCAGGTTTCCCACTCTGCAACTAGGGAGGCAAAACAAAATTCTGAAAATTTTTAATAAAATGTGCTTCCACCTGCTGCTTTAGTAAGTGTATCTTACTTGTTTCAATTTAAAAAATTTGTGAATTGCTTTGGAGAAGACAGCATCTAAACTTAAGACACAGAAGTTGTAATGTTTTGTGGCAATGTAACATACTGTTCGACAAAAATAAAGGAAATTAAATTTATGATATCATGATAACTGGTAAAGTTTACTAATAAGTTTTAATTCTTTATGTTAGCCATATAACCAGGATTACTTAATGTATTAAATACGGTATAATAAATTTTCTGTTTTTGCTCTACAAGTTATATCAACATTTATTGTAAATTTTGTTTTTCTAATAAGGAAAGCAGGCTTAACTTCCTGAGACTTGGATAGATACCAAATCTGCATTACCATTCGAGAGGTTAGTTTTAAATGTTGTCCGATATTTTCATTCATATCCATAGAAATATATGGTATATTAAATTTTGAAGTTTTATTCAAATAACACTGCTGCCATGATAGTGATTTTTGATCAATCCTTACTAATGTAAATAAGCGTAGATGTGAGTTTATTTTCCAGTCTTGCCTTTTTGGGTCCATTTAATGACAAAATATATATTTCTTTTATGTTTTAATTGGGTTCGATCAGGAGCCTAACAATGAAGTACCAACGAGTGAGGACAATGATGATGTTTCTCCTAATGTATGTGCGATTCAGAATTTTTTGATTTTGTTGACATTGAGTTCACTGAAATATTAAGACACATTACTACATGCTGGTTATCATTTTAACCTTGCATTGAAAGACTTATAAGGAACTGGGATGCTCTAAAATTATACTTTTTAAGCTGAGTGAATGAATGCCCCAAACATATAAAAAATGTTCTCTAGATAAATGAAGTGAATGAAACAGATGACAGTAAATTGGAAATTTATATGCACTTTTGCAGCATTCCTCTAGAAATGTTTAAAAAAATTACAGAGAAATAACATTACATGCATAGAATTATGGAATATAATGTCCGAATTTAAATAAAAAATTACAGTTCGCATAGGAGGAAGAGCAGTTGTTTGTTTTCAAACTTGATATGGAATGGAAAAGCTACTTCCCCACGATGCAGATAAGTTGAAAAAAGAATTTTTGTCTTTTTACTCTGCGTGTCTGAGCTGTTTAATGAAAAATTTAAGTATGTCTAAAATTGGTTATCAACTTTAGCTCCTTTTTGTAATGATATGTTGCCAAAGTATCAAGATTTTTGCAGTACCATTGATACTCTAAATTTAGATAATATTTTAAGGTTTAATATGGACAAACTATTTAAAGAACTTTTACCAATTAGAGGGAATTTTCGTTTAATTTCTGCTGATAACTATTGGAAAAAATGTTATGATCCTGGGGTAAGTGCCGATACATTTTAAAAAGTGGAAATTCTGAAAATCTATTCCAGATGGATCGCATATTTTTAGCATTCCACTGTCATCTGCTTTTACAGAAGCACAACCATTTAAAAAAATTATTGTACGTTTATAGTACTAGTAAACAGTGCTTCTCATTGGTTGTTACTGAAATCCTGTAATTGTGGAAAATTTGAAATCTGGAGCTCATCTCTAAGCGCATCATGATTGATTTTTATTCTCCTATGGAGCAATAGTGGGGCGAAAAAGCCACTAAAAATTGCATTTGCAATTATGATGCAGAAAAGAACTTTAAAATGCTATTTCCCTTATGTACAGGTATATAATTTCTTTCTAATACTCCATTGCACGAAACGTGATACGTTGTACACTTTCCTAACTTGTTTTTAATTCCAAGGAAGGAGATATTGTTATTTATTAATTTATTAAACCTGGTTTTTTGCGATACAGTGGAGCCGTAATGGTTTTTATTCGCACAGGGAAGAGTTGGAGATCCTAATATCTGATTTCAACCCTGCGTGTGTATTTTTACAAGAGACGCATTTTAAAAACAATGACAAGGTGAAAATAAAAGGTTTTAATGTCTTCAGAAAGGATGACTTAAACCAGTGGTGCCAATCTATGGCCCGTGAAGGGTTTGTGTGTGGCTCGCGCTGTGATGAAAAAGCAATCAGAAAAATGTGACTCACAAATTAATACATTTTTACGAAAATGTTGATAATGAAATTTTACATAGTGGAATTTTTACCACAAAAACCCCTTTAGACTTGATTTTTAATAATGACACCTAAGATTATGTAGATAACTTCCGATTGAAACTTTAATCTGGCCCGCAGAAGAATTGGCAAATTCCAATGCGGCCCGCCGAAGGATTTGTAACCAGAGATGTGGCCCTCGAGGTAGAAATGGTTGTGCCCCAATGACAAACTGTAATAGGGCTCAGGGGGAGTGGCCGTGACCATCATGAAGGCCCTTTATAACTCCCAAGTGAACCTGCTCTTCCTTTGGACATAAAGGTGTAGTTATTTTAAATGCATCGCTCAGTTAATTAGGTATTTAATTAATTAAGCAGCCGACGAGTCTCTCTTCAGGTGTTTTTTTTCCGTTATTTAGCATTCTCATTCTTTGTTCTGAGAATAACTTCGAAGGGTGTTAGTTCGAGAATTAAATCGAATAATAATGAAGAAATGAATGAAATTTTTAATAACTTCCCCATAAAACGAAATTGCATCTCAAGATTTTGTTCATAGCTTAATGGGAAAAATACTTAAGGAAAACTCCCCAGATGTGTGTCTTGTATTTTCTTAGCTTAATTTCCTCCAATTTTCCATAGAAGCGAGTATGTAAATACATAATCATCTGAAGAGACGTTAATTTAAAAAATCAAAATGCCTGTCTGCTTTTTTCGCCGAATGAATTAATCAAACATCTCAGTATCTTTGTTTATTACGGAGTTTAATGGAATGAAAGAATCTTAATATTTAACTAATTTGTAGGTAAATAGCTAATCATTCTATATTTTCCTTTGAATTCAGATTTAAAGGTAGTCAACCATATTTTAACTATGGTATGGCATTTACAAAAGACACCAAACATTAGCCATAAAATGAAAAATGTCAGTTTCCCAAAAATTTGTATTAATTTAATAGTCAAACGTGAAAGTTATTTTGAATAAAAATGCTAGTATTCTTTATTAAAACGCAAATAAAATAATATTCTACATATGGTGTTTCTTAAAATTTGCTCATAGAAACCATATCTCCCATCTATGTCTCTGACAGTCAATCATGTAATTTGTTGAATAATTGTCTAGCTTTTGGAATATGCTAGTGTTTGGCTGAAATGAAAAGCATCATCTAAGCCAGGCATGAGCAGTGTTGAATCCAGGGGGGTACCCGGGGGGGATTTTCCCCCCCGGGTAATATAAAATCCCCCCCGGAGAAAATGGTCAATTAATTCAGTTTTTTACGGGATTTTAGTGAGTTTACGCAACTTTAACAATATGTATTTTAATTCTATTTTCTACTAATATTTAAGCATGTTTAACTAAAATTGGGCTTTAAATATTGATTGTAACATATAAGTTATAAATATCTATTTTAAAGATATTTTGACATGTAGACTGCGTCATATATTTGCTGAATTCTGAAGTGTTGATAATTTGTTGCGCGTGCAGCGTACAGAAAATATCAGTATAACGTACATTGTACAAACTTTCTCATGTACGTACTAACCCGGCGTTTAGTTATCTTTAGAAAATGAAGATCGTATAAGCCTATTTCTAGAAAATCCAATTTTTGTTCAAGTTGCACAAGAATAAACTAGCCTTATACTCAGTCATTGAGAAAAATGAAATAGGTATAGTAATATTGCAGACGTATACTCAAGTAACTGTACGAAATTTGATCGAAATCGTTCGAAACATGCAAATTCCGAAAAGCATACATGCAGAAACCAGTACATAGCATATCAATTAATGAGAGTGAAACACAGAAAGGCCAAAATCGTCGGTCAATGCATGCTCTTATAGAAGCCCTATATTTTCTAGCTAAAGAAGAAATACCTCAACAACCAAATATGAAGCATTAGTTAAAAAAAATTCTTATTAAACATGACGATATCCTCAATACTTGGTTAAAAGGCCAAAGCAGCCGCTCTACTTATATTAGCAAAGCCACTGAGTCAGAATTTATTTCGTGCATTGGGAGGTATTAGATAAACATGATTCCAGCATCGTTGTGAAAAATAAGTACTTTTCGGTAATAGCTGATGAGTCCACAAATATTAATAATATGTCAGAACTTATGATATTATTACATTTTGTAGATAACAATAATATTAGAGAAATGTTCCTCTGTTTAATTAAATTAGATAATGTGGATGCAGAAACTATAAAGCAAACCATTTTATGTCAGCTAAAACAATGGAAAATAGATTTAAAATATTTAGTGTCATGTTCATTTGATGGAGCTGCTACTTTCTCAGGAAATATTTCCAGTGTACAAAAGAGACTATCAGAAAAAGTTGGACGAGAAACACCTTACATACACTCCAGAGCGCACGTATTATCCTTAGCTTTGACAAGTGCTAGAAACAAATATCCAGTGATTGAACGAGTGCTGCATGTTTTAAAAGATATTTACAAACTGTTTCATAGATCATCTAGATGGGAAAGAATGTTACACAATGTTCAATCCATTCTTGAGGAACTACTATTAAAAATTTCAGAGACCATAGAAACTCGCTGGCTAAGTAATTTTAGATCTATTGACGCTGTCAGGCTTTGTTACGATTCCATAATGATGACTTGTGAACAGATACATAAGGATGGTGCGGACCTTGCTTCTTTAGCAGGAGGCATTTATTAGAAATGGAAAAATCCAGTTTTTTAATAAAACTCTGTGTTTTACATGAAGCACTACCTGCTGTTTCAAATCTAAGTAAGATTTTATAAGAAGAAGATTTATGTTTACTCGATTTATCCAGACTTATTAATTCCACTATTAAACACCTTAAAACTATATTTCATGATTGCTTTGAAAATAATCAAGAAAGCACAATCTGGAAAAACTACATGTCCATGGTTAAAGATCTTGAAAATATACGCCCTGTAAAGGAAAACGAAAAACCTGAAATAAGCTTTAAAACAGCCAGTAAATTTGTCAATGAAATGATTAACCAGATGAGTTATCGATTCAATGACAACGCTATACTGTTGATCAAAATTACCTCGAAGTTGGAATCAGCAGAATCATTTCGTACTGTGACTGAACAGGATGCTAGGAATTTATCTGGTTTGCTGCATTTAAATTTCGATGCATTGTGGAACGATATTCGTTCCTTTACGTATGCTGTCCAATCCGACGACAGAATAATATTTTGAAATTAATATTGAAATCCAATATTGGATATGATGAACTTAAGAGTTTATGCGTAAAACTATGTTGCATTCCAGTGTCCACCGCAAGTGCTGAACGGTCTTTTATTACAATGAATAGACTGATGATGAAATTAAGAAGTAGGTTGGGACAAGAAACATTGCAAGACCTCATGAAAATCGCTATCGAGGAACATGATGAGTTACCAAATACTTTACTAGACGGTGTTATTGACACATATGCTAAGAAGAAACAAAGGAAACTGAGGTTAATTTAAACTGTTTAAGTTCCTTATCAAGTGTCTTGTGATTAAACCATAAATTCATATAATTATTATTTTTTATTAAGGCACAGGAATCTGTCAGTTTTTGTGAAATAAAACATTTTTTGTTACATTATGTCTATTTAAAAGTACTAGAAGCGTAAATAGGTATAATTTCGTATATTTTTTTAGTTTTAGTTTATGCTTTTTTTGATCTTCCTGAGTACTAATGAATACACATTTATTTATTTCTTCTCTTCAATAAATATATATTTAGTGTTTTATAATTATATTACTTATCAAGACTAAGGTTTATTAAAGCGTTTGTTACATCTTTAATCAAATTTTCTAGGATTATTCCAAATATTAAATTTAGTTAATTTTGTTATTAAATGGTGATGTATAAAATTATATTACAAATTATTTGTTAATCTGCAATAAATAAATAAAATATAAATAAATCACGTTTCATTTTACTTAATTATTTAAACAATAACAAAAAGACAACTCCTACTAATTTTCCAGCAATATATTATATACCCCCCCGACCCATGCAGTTTCCCCCCCGGGGAAGAACGTCTGGATTCAACACTGGGCATAAACCGCTGGGCAATGTCTTTGACGGTTTCTTCCTAGCCTACACATGAAAATTTGCAAGCAAATGCATTGGGGGTCTTTTTTGCATCATTATTTCTATCCCTCTCCCCTTTACTCCTTCCAATTTCTCGAAAAGGATACCACTTCCTAGCCTTCACTTTTACTTGGCTTGTCCTCGAAGTAATACGGGTAGTGAGAGCTACGTGTTGTATCAATATTTTGTGCATTCAGTGTCAAGTTAAATATAGCAGGTTAGTACTTTCACTCGTAAGAAAATCATTAATGTGATGGCTTTGATTCTAGATGGGTGTGGTTTCTCCTTTTGATGAGCACGAGAATGAGTTTAGCATAGGTTTGATTTATATTTTAAAATAGGTCTATGTAAATTTATTTACTTTTGTTATATATATATATATATATATATATATATATATATAACAAAAGTGAATAAATTTACATAGACCTATTTAATATATAATAATATATATATATACACATATACATATATACACATATATACACACACACAGGCCCTATCACAGGGGGGGTCAGCCGGGCCATTTGGCCCGGGCCTCATATTCACGGGGGCCTTAAATTTACACAGGGACGTATAACTATGAAAAGTCAGTTAATAACATTCTAAATTAACAATTTCAAAAGAAAAAATTCTCTCTAAGCAGTAATGAATGAAAGTTGTTTTTTTTCAATGTGATCTTTTTAGAGTACCCTAAAAATGTGCTACGCATTCATTGCAGAGAGATTTCTCAGAGTGTATAGTCGTGTCAGTGTTTCCGACAAACTTTCCCTGTGTTACTTGGTTTTTTAGCTAAACCCAGTGGCGAGCTGTAGTGGGCTCGCAAGAGCCCATTGTTAATTTTTTTTAAATCTGTGAGCCCATTGTTAAAATTATCGTTTATTATACGAAAAGGACTAATTTTCCTCATATGTGCCTTATCTTGTGCAAAATCAATACGGGACTAACTTGGTGACAAAGCGCATCCTATATTATTACATTATGGCTTCTAAATTTTGACCATCTTTAAGTCGGTCCAATGCATCTTTCGTATGCGTATCTTGAAGATAATTTGAACATCTCGGACATCGCGTTGAATTTCAAAAGTCATGTCAAAAATGTGATGAAATGTTATACATTGTTGTAAAATTATTGAAGAACTATACAGTGTTGCATGAGCATTATAATATTCTTAGTTATAGAGGAGGGGAGAGACAAATGACTGAAAATTTCTGCTGAAAAAACTATATCCTATAGACTTACTTCATACTTTGTAAATTTGAATTTGAATTTGAATTTTGAATTTGAAACTCGAGACAAATGTAACATTGTAGATTATCGTGCAATGAGAAATCTAGTTACATACATTTCGTCAGTCCGACAGTCGGGCGCCAACAATATTTGGCGGAATCAGAAATGCAAGGTGTCTTGTTGTGGTTATTTTGCTCTGAGAAATAAAAAAGAATGGTGCTTTGTGAACAGGTGGCAGAATAAATTGGTGAGCCTTATTCTTTTGTGCTTCGTTGCATCGCAACTTCTTGAATAATATTAATAACAATACCTTGTTTATCATTTAGCAGATCATATTCGTTGTTTGCCACTATAGTGTTTGACGGTGCATTCAACCAAACGTATGCAAGGATTGGATTGACTATTATAGCATAACTGAACGGGTTCTGGTAAGTTATCAACTTTATTTTCGATTAACTAAAAGGAATGATAAATTGTAAAAAGCTTGAAATTTTTTGTCTCCTTGGAAAGAGGGAGAAAAAAGAATAGGAAATTTAAGTTTTCTTATAAAATATGAAATCCAAATCACGATTTTAGGGACTTGGTGGACGAGTTGAAATGCGAATACAGTAAACCCTCGATTTAACGGACTTCGGATTTAACGGACAAAATGTTAAGGTCAATAACGGACGAAATGCATCTTTTAGTTAATCGGACCAAAAAATATTCTCCGATTTACAATAGTGAAACGTTATAGGCAACCCTCAGTTTACGCAGTTTAAATATCTCTTTTTTATTAAGAATAATGCCAGTTCTAAATTTGTGCCGCGATGTTTCTTTCGAGTATGCCGTCAAAATGATGAGACATATTTATCCAAGTGTTTCGCGATGATTACGTGAAAATATATAGTTTATTTTACGGCTAATAGAGAAAATCAATTCAGATATATCCATAGGATGCAATATTTATGGTATTTTCAATGTTAACATATTTTCTTCAAATATCCAAAACAAAAAACGTTTTTAAAGGAACAGTGTAGCAGCATTGTTTTAAATTCAGTTTCATAGTGCATCTTCCAGCGAAAGCTGTATTTTATGCAGTAATTATCATTGCCATTGATAAAGGAGGTTTTCTCATGCCAGTACGCATGCGTTTTTGGTATAAAAAATTCCATTAGCCAATTAACGGACATTCGGGTTTTACGGACAACCCTTCCCCCTATTAGTCCGTTAAATCGAGGGTTTACTGTATATTAATACTGACAATAGATTTATTGTAAGTTAGAATCATTTTCATCTTAAGTATTTCGTAGTTTCATTTAATTGGGTTTTGATTTAATGGTTTTATTTAATTAGGTTTTTATTTAGTAAGAATAGGAAATAAATTTAATACAAATTGTATTTTACATATCTTTTTGCAAAATTATGAATTAATTATTTCAGATTTTAAGCGGTCCCCATTCACTACGACGAGAAGTTTTGAAAGTGGTGCAAGAGGAAACGTAAACAAGCAAGTGAAGCAGCAATTAAAGAATCAAAATTAATAACATCATTTTTAACGAAGCTAACTTTTCTTCTTGGATGGACAGTCCTACAAACAATGAAACCTCTGAAACTCCAGCAAAAGATATTTCAATGTGACTACAAGAGCGAGATTAAGGACTTAGTCAAGAGAATGATATGCCAGCAGATGCAGGCGAAGGTAATGGGTGTGATTTTGTAGAAGAAAGTACTGCAGGTAACAAACCTTCTAGAGCGATTTCTACAACAGCACATTTGAATACTTCAGTGCGAATATCTAACAATGGTGAGAGTATACAAGGAGATGTGTTAGAAATAGCTCCAACAAAGTCATCAGAAAATTCCACTTGTAATCAAGAAACTCATCAGCAGGAGATAAATGAAAATATACTTCCTATTCATCAAGAATCATTCATCACTACTACGGCTTTTTGTGTGAATGACATTGGAGTTCTTGACAAAAACAATGCTACCCAAATCCATTCGTTCCTCAGAATTCATTCTTTTGAAATTCCAGACAGCATTCCACACGACGCTGGAAACCATGCTTTTCCTAGTCGTCTACTGAAAAGAGTTTTACCTAATGGTGAAACTCGCACCAGAGATTGGTTATGTTGGAGCACAGTAAAACAATCTCTGTACTGTGTACCATGCTTTCTTTACAATAAAGTTTCTACAAATGCATCAACTCTCTCTAATGAACCAGGATGGAGCATCAAAAGAGGCTGGAGGAAGTTGAAAAACAGAATACCATCCCATGAGAGTTCAACATCACACAAAGAAAACTATGTGGCATGGAAATTAGCTGGCAGAGCAGCATCAGCTGATAAGTCAGTAGAGAAATTACTTTTGTCTGAAATCTATACAGAGGTTAATTCGTGGAAGAAAATTCTTGAGCGCATCCTAGATGTCATACTTTTTCTCCCTGAACGGGGATTGGCTTTCTTCGGTTCTAGCCAACGCATAGGCGATCATAGTAATGGAAACTTTCTAGGCATCATAGAACTGTTAAGCAAATATGACCCAATTCTAATGGAACATGTAAGAAAAGTTCGAGAATCACAAGATAATCAAGAGCGTATGCAAGTACATTACCTCTCCACACGCATTCAGAATGAATTCATTGAAATTTGTGGTTCATTTGTTCAAAATTCTATTCTCGATGATATTCAAAATGCCAAATATTTTGCATTAATTGTTGATGCTACACCTGATTGTACCAACAAGGAACAAACTTCTCTTATAATTCGATATGTTAAGATTCCCGATAACAGCTCAGCATTTTCAATTGAGGAAAGGTTTATTGGCTTTGATAATTTCAATAAAAAAACTGGAAAGGAAATTTCTTCTTGAATTTTAAGAATTCTAGAGGAACTTGGGTTGAGTTTTGAACTCTGCATTGGTCAAGCTTATGATAATGGGTCGAACATGGCTGGAAAATATAATGGAATACTAGCCATTCTTCTTGAGCGTAATTCAAATTGCATTTTCTCTAGCTATGGAAACCACACATTAAACCTTGTAGGTGTTGACTGTGCAGAATCATGCAATGAGGCTATTACTTTCTTTGGAACCATACAGCAAATGTACAATTTATTCTGTAGCAGTCCACAAAGGTGGTAAATATGAAAGCAACACCTTCCTGTATCATTGCACCAAATTTCCAAAACAAGGTGGTCTGCACGGATTGATGCTGTTCGTCCAATTGCAAATCATTTGGGTGAAATCAGAAACGCCTTAATTGAATTGAAGTCTCTCAATCTTACAGCACAGGCTCGAACTGAACTTAATGTTATCCAGAAATTCATGTCCAAATTTGAATTTCTTCTAATCTCATCTTTGTGGATTAAATTACTTACAGTGATCAACCAGACTAATTTGTTAATTGAAGCACGTAATGCTACATTTGATGTTGAGAGAGATAACATTGAAAGCCTCATTAAAGACATTCAGCAGATTCGTGAACAATGGCATACGATCTTGTGTGAGACCAAATTAATAGCTCAGAATATTGGTATTTCATCTGAGATGATCCCACATCGGAAGATTTATAATGAGTTTAATGTTGAACAACATTATAAAATTAATGTCTTCTATGTTATCATTGAGTCCATTATATCGGGTCTTAGGAGGAGGTTTGAATCTCTCAATACAATTTGCAATCTATTTGGATTTCTGTGGCAGTTTGATACCTTAAATAATGAAGATTTACGGGCATCAGCAGAGCGATTCCAAGGAAAATACACCAAAGAAATATCTACAGATCTGTATGATGAGATCATTTTTCTCAAGCGCGTACATTCCGTAAACTTCAAACCGGATTGCAAACCCAAAGAATTGCTCCAAGAACTACTTCAACTTGGACTTGCTGGTGTGTTTCCAAACATTGCAATTGCATTGAGAATCTTTCTCAGTCTACCTGTGTCAGTAGCTTCAAGTGAACACTCTTTTAATGTGCTGAAACAGATCAAAAACTACCACCGTTCAACTATGGGACAAGATCATTTGAATGGCCTTGCTACCCTAAACATCAACCATGACATTGCAAGGCAACTAAATTTTTCATCAATAATTGATGCGTTTGCACAGAAAAAAGCTAGAAAGGCTTTTTTAAAATGAAAAGGAACATTTGTTAATTTTTTTAATTATTGGAGCGGCATGTAACTGCATAGTTATATATGCCGATGTTCAATCTTGTTAAACTAATGCATTTTTATTTCTTGTGTATTAAACTTTTCCACTTTGTGTATTAACTATTCCATTTTTATTTCTTGTGTATTCTATAATTATTTCTTGTGATTAAACTTTTAAAACCTATATTTTTGCAAATTTGATAATTTAAATTATAACAGTTTTTATAACTATGGTTTGGCATTTTTAAAAATTTACCGGGGGCCTCAAAAAGGTAAGTGGCCTGGGCCACTCTCGGCCTCTGAAAGGCCCTGTATATATATATATATATGCAGGGCCGGCCTTAGGCCAATTGTACCTATTGGACTCAATCGGGCCCCACGGCTAAGGGGGCCCCACACCTTGCTCTATATTTTTTGGGAAGGGAAACAGCTTGCGGACATCGAAACTTCAAACTGCAAACTACATTAAAAGACAGTTTTTTAGTATCTGGTATCCAACGCCCTAGTAGACGAATAAGACGTTGTCGCTATCTTCCTTCCTTTTCGTAACGTTGCCGTCAAAATTCGTTTTTAGCAAATCGCTCTATATCGCCTCTAGGTTCTTTTATTTCTTTTTAGACTTATCCATAGTCCCATCCATACCCAAGTGGTCTCATGAGAGGCCATCTGATGCTCTCAGAATGCAGGAAATGCGTTGGCGGCCTGGGATACACCCCGGATCCCCACCCCCTGGCTCAGCCTTTTAGGTCTTGTTGCTTCGGTCCTTTGGACCTCGCTTGCTGTGCCCCTCCCAAATCTTTCTTTTCAAACTATGCCTTTTAGATGTAGGAGCCCCGCCAAAAGTTTTCTAATTGGGCCCCGCAATTTCTAGGGCCGGCACTGTATATATATATATATTATATAATATCAATATAACTGGATGGAAAAAGAGAAAGATGTAGGAAAAGGTTTCAGCTGATGGATGACTTGAAAGGGAAAGAGAGCTATCAAGACATGAAGAATACAGCAGAAAATAGGAGCATATGGAGAACCAAGTTTAACCATGAATAATCACAGACCTGTCTACAGAAATGATGATGATGATGATAACCTTGTATTAATTTCTAATTAAAATCTTGGAAGCATTGGATTCGTGGATGGAAAGGGGGGAGGCTGAAAAGTTTGTGCACCACTGCTTTAACACTAGGAGTATCGGGTGCCGTCAATTGACGGTTTTCGGTTTTCGCAGAGCTGTAACTCTTGTATGATTGATCGTAGATTTCTTAAATTTTCTGACTTTTAATATTTTAGGCTAATGTTCTTTTTGCACTGTGTTGTAATTTTTTCTCCACTTTAGATTCTTCATAATAGGATCTTTTACCTACTAGTACCACGACCCGTCAATTGACGGGTAGGCTATTTTTCTACCCTTTTTGCCTTTTTATGGAGGAATTTTGATGCTTGAACATTGTTCACCATCTGACAATGTTCCATAACGTATTTTGGTATGCAAAAAAATCGTATTTGACTCTAAAAATGACGTATCTTGCGTTATTATTAGTAATAAAGGTGTCTTTTCAAATGGTAATTCGGCTTTTTTATGCAAGCTAGAGCAAGGAAGTATCGAGGGGAACTCTTCTGGGCGGGAGGGTGAGAACGTGAGGCCGTCCCAGCTTCCATACTCAGCTCCCGCAAGCAATGCCAGATTGGGCCCTGCAACAAAAACAGAACAAAAAATTTGTGTGAAAAGTGCAAAAAATTAGTGTGCGGACAATGCCGCAGTAAGATTTGCAAGAAAACTTACCTGCCTAGAGTCCGTCCTCTACTTACCTGTAAAGAAAGTACAAAAGCTGAATATCTTCTTCTGTGACATCACAAATTATTCTTTTGATCATTAGTCATATCTGAAATGTTTTATGCACCTCTTTTTGTGAAAAAGTGATTCCTAAACTTTACTTTATGTGTAACCACAAATTCAAAAAAACAAATTTTTGTTTGTTTTATTTGCGTATTTGGATGTTATCTAAGCAAATAATATCGCAGAACATATGATAAAAGCAAGAACATTGTAATTTCATCATTCTGAATGGGCCTCGTGTTCTTTGCCACGAGAAAAATAAATTTGTTTGTTTTACTGTAAACTCTCCGTTTTCCTTGCATTGTACCTTCTCTGCCCAAAAAATAGGCTCTAATGCGGTAAGACGACTCAAATGGATGAAACTCATAAAAATACATCTTATTTATTGAAAACCAACACATTTATATTTAAAATAGGCGTCAGAAGCGAGAAATTCCTCCACCCGTCAATTGACGGTACAAGGTACTTGCAGGCAGGCCGCTGACTCCGGTACCCCTAGTGTTAACCAGTGTTTCTCAGTTGGTGTTCCTCAAGCTTTATTTAGTTTGTATTATGGTTAGAAACCCATAAAGTCAGTAGTTTGACTATTTATACATCTAAATAAAGTTGAAAACGATCTTTTAAATCTCATAAAATTTTGAAACTTTCTATTCAAAGAATATAATTAAGACATTAGATTTATTGAGGGTTCCACTTTCTAAAAAGGTTGAGAACCACTTCTCTAAACTATTTACAACTGGAAACTTTACATTGGCATATACTGTAATTTTCCGATTATAATACGCATTTTTTTCTTGAAATAGTTGACAAAAAGTTAAGGTGCGTATTATATATGGTGATAAATGCATACAACTTTTTTCAATATAGAAATAATTTATATTTTCGAACATATTTTTACCAATAAATCGTACATTTTGATAATGAACATGTTTTTACAAATAAATTGTACATTTCAATGCATATCAATTACATTCCTTTAAATATTTTTTTCAAAACAAAAATAAGAATATTTATTTATTTACTTTAGCTGTCAGAATTACTAAAGCCAAGGAATTCATTACCTCTCCCCTTACTGTTGTGTTCTCTGTCATCATCTACGTAAATTGCAACAAATAGTATTTTACACACCTTGACCAGCTTGTATGAACTGGACTTGATGTTCACGTAAATGATGTCACTGGGCAGCAAAGGACGAACTGTTATTCCAGCCGACCAGGTTAATACAAAAGGCAACATTGAGACTGAGGTTTTTATACGTTGTATTGATCTTTAATGGGAGTCAGAACATAACGTGATATTTTTGTAAACTCCCTCACACATGTCTAGTTTGGCAGCAAAGCGCCAACTTGTATTCCAACCGACGAGATTAATACAAAAGACGGCATTGAGACAAAATGTTTTTATACAGCATAGCAATCTTTAACGGGAGAGTCAGAACGTAACGTGATATTCTTGTAAACTCTCACACGTATCTCATTTGGCAACAAGGCGAGAACTGTCCCAATACTGCACAAAGTCAAGTAAAATTACAAAAAATTGGTGTGTATTATACATAGTGATAAGAGAATTTTCACATTTCACTCGTGAAAACATGGATGCATATTATATAGGTTGTGTATTATAATCGGAAAATTATGGTACTTTGTTTGTTCTTACACTGCAGTAAATTAATTAGAGACAGCAAATGGAGAAGAAGTAGTAGGATAAAATGAGCAGGAAGTGCTAAGAGCAGAAGAAGTGGAAAACTTTTTTATTAACAGCCAACAGTTAAAGACTGAAATATCAGTTACCTCTTGTTATGATACAGCCATAAATTTCAGTGACCCAGCAACTTGGCAATACCCGTATCCATGAAATTTCTTTTCCACAATAGGAGAACATGGTCCTGAACAAGACGTTGAAGCTGATTACATTCAGTCAATGTCAGAAGATAGGAGACATTTCAGTAAGGAATGGTTTAAAAAGATTCTGAATAGAGAAAAAGTTGAAAGAAAATGGTTTCTATATAGCAAAACTAAAGGATCTCTTTTCTGTTTCCCTTGTATATTTTTTCCAACCTCAGCCATAGGAAACCCAGAAAAAGGGTTCTGTAAATGGAAAAAATTAAATCCCAGGATTGATGAATGCGAAAATTCCATAGAACATCGCAAATCATACATGAATTGGAAAGACTTAGAAACACGACTTAGAAAAGGCTATACAGGTGAGCCCCGCTTAACAAGGCCCCGGCCAACGCAGATTTGTTATAATGTGGATTTTATTTCAAATTAATTTTTTTAAAATATAGATATCTTATGCACAGTGCGACCGCAGTGTAATATCTTATGATTTTATAAATTTTGCACTAATCAAATTTCATAAAGTATGCTAAATATTGTGATATTTCAGCATTTTCTGGTGGCAGATTTTACTCTTTTCCCTGTATATTTCACGGGTCTAACACAAAAAATCTTCTAAGGCGGAAAACATTTGAAAAACGGAAATAGAAATATGATTCATATTTCGTTTCTTTGGCATCATTGGATCTTAAAGAATGTTTTTGATGATTTGTATTTTTAAAATCTATAATTTTTGACAATTATTTTAATATAATTTTAATTTACCGTATTAACATATCATTATAAATAATAATAAAACAATAATGCTACACATCAAAAAATTATATAATTTTGATATACGTATGAAAAAACATGTGGTACGCATGGAGGGATCTTAATGTTTGAATGTATATAATGTATAATAATATATAATCAGTGATGAGCTGGAAAAAAATTAAGAAAGGGCTCTTTAAAAAATAGTAAGGAAATTTGGATAAGGATGGTAGGGGAGGTCTATTTGCCAGGGGCACCATATCGCTCTGGTTTTTAATAGCGTTCCACTAGCTTAACAAGTGTTCGGTTCATAATATATTCCATTTCATACACTGTTGGTAATTGACTATCAGATAGGGCAAAATGTACTTGAAAGGACACAATCAATAAATTTCCATATTTTCTAAAAATTTAACAACTGGCTCGCAAATTCAGAAAAATTAACAACAGGCTGGCGCGAGCTGGCTTCAGCTCATCACTGTATATAATGATATATAAATTGCAGAAAACCCAACATGCACTATGGGTTTGATCTATAAGCGGAGCTGCAGGAGCATCGTCGATCAGTGAATGACTTTGTTGGAGGAGCACAATGACTTCACAGAGTGAGTGCCGTTAAGCGGGGTTGCGATGGACTATTTGAATGCTACGGACAAGTTTTACGTAATAAGCGAAAAAAAGCTAAGCAGTCGACCCTGGACTCTTTTTTTAATAAAACTTTGTAGGTGTTCTGAGAAATATTTTGAAATTATATACGTCTACCAAAAATTCCATTTGGGAAGTTAGTTCCCTCTGGGCACCTAAAGGTTATGGTGCCCCGGTGAACGCTGATTTTCGCTTAATGCGGAGATCTCAGGAACGCATCCCCCACGTTAAGCGGGGCTCACCTATATATATATCATCTAGAACTGGTTTTAAAGAAAGAAAAGAAAAAATTGAGACTTTCTGAAAGTTGCAGTTGATGTTATAACGTTCTGTACAACTAATAACCTTGTTTTAAGAGGTTCATCTTCATCTCATGAAATCGGTTCTTTAAACAGCTGTTCATATTGGAAGCATGAAGAAAGGTCTTGCAACTTTAATGTATTTTTTTCCTGATGTTCAAAATGAAATGATCAATTTACTGTATTCAAAAGTGAGATAAGAAATTATTTCTCAGGTAAAGAAGTCCAAATACTATTCACTGTTGTTTGACTGTACACTGGACGTATTGCATAAGGAGCAAATGACACAGATTAAACGATACGTCAAGATCGATGAAGATTGCAATATCGAAGAAAGTTTTATTGACTTCATCGTTTCAAAAAATAAAACTGAAGAAATAGTTCTAAAAGATGGCTTAGATTTTAAGGACTGTAGAGACCAATGCTATGATAATGGAGAGAATATAGCTGGTAAATATAATGGCGTTCAGGCATGATTATTAGAAAAAAATGAGCTTGTGAAATTTGTTCCATGTTGTACTCATTCCCTAAATCTTGTGGGGGTTCATGCTGCGAGTGTCACACAAACAATGGTTACTTTCTTTGGAACAATATAGTGTTTTTTCATATTCTTTTCAGGATCAACAATGAGATGGAATAGTTTAATGACCGTATTGAAAATTAAATTCTACCTCTTTTACCCCCAAAATTCTTCACATAGCCGATAAAGGTTTCAGGTTAAACATACTGGAAAAAATGGAAATTTAAATGAGAAACACAACCCTGATTTTCTTCTAGTCAACGAATACCAATTCCTTTCCTATTCCCCTTTTCTCATGTCAGTGCTTCCACCTCCTCCCACAATCACAACCCCTCCTTCCTCCCACCCCTCCCCATAAGTAATCTCGTAATTACTTGTTACTTGATGATGGTGATTATTCACCGAAACCGATAGTGTTTTGCAAAATTTGTGTGGAATCTGTAATAGTTTATTAAATTGTTTTATTATACGAATTATTCGTACTAATAATTCATCCCATCCTTTTATGATGGAATTCCACGAAGTCTCAGCCTTATCTATTAGTTTTAAATCATAAAATATCTAGGTAGAGGAAAATAAAGTGGATTAATGGGCCTTACCAAAAAATTTTCTTTTCAACCCATGCAAACAAAATACATAATGGCATGTTTGGAAATTTCTCGAATTTCTATTGCCAAAACTATTAGTTTTAATTAAGAGCTCTTGCTGACATTTCTGTGGCAATCATAGTATTTTCTCCAAAAAAGTTTTCAAGCAGAACTTAACAGATTATGGAGAGGAAAACATGGTTTCCCAATTGTCTGCACAAACAATCTTATAGCAAACAGTGTTAGCGATAGTGTTAGATTTACTCGGGAAAGGTTGGGTACCTCATTTATTAAAAATTAATTAAGAAATAATAAAACAGAAATGATATTTTTTTAGGTTAGGGAGGTGCTGCTACATGGTTTATTATGTTAATTGGGATAATTTAGTTATTTTCTATGATGAATCATTTAAAAATTCAAGTTAAAGTTCATGTTATATTTGAAGTCACACATCTTGTTAATGTCTTAAATTGAGAAATTTTAAAAATTAATCAACAGGGATTTCTGGGAGGTGCTTGAATCTTTGCCATTGGATCTCCAAAAGAAGTTTCTTCATTTTACCACTGGGAGTGACCGTGTTCCTGTAGGTGGGATGTCTGAAATGCCTTTCAAAATCACAAAACTTCCCCCAATTCCCAATCGAGGTTTCAACAGAATGAGAAGACGGATTGGGGGAACCAGGGGAAACAAGCAAAGCGAGGCGTGGGAATCTGATGAGCAAGAAGAACAACTCCCTGAAGCTCATACATGTTTTAACCAGCTTGTTTTACCCCCTTATCGCAACCAAGAGAAACAGACAGAAACTGATCATAGCAATCTCTAATGCAGAAGGATTTGGATTGGAGTGACTGGGAGCATATTTTCATCTGCTTGCTGCAAAAGTTATTTCATTCTTGCCAGTTTTTAAAAAGACACTTGAGCTTATAGTAAAACATACAAATCCAATCTCAGTTAAATGAGAAGCAAAATTTATGAATCATTGTTCTGAATTATTTTAATATGTTTACATATACTATGTTGAAAATCATGTGTGCAATTTGAAGATTTATAAAATAAAGATTTTCTATTTGAGAAATGCGTAGACATTTCATTTACTTAATCACCTACATTCAAGTAAAAACAAATGCTAGCATAATAGTCATATGAAATGGTAACATAAAGATATTACTTAATAACTAGTGGAATTGCCCTTTAAATATGGCGGGGATAAATAGTGTGCTTTATCATCGGGAAATGTGCATGTGTAAACATGATTATTTCATGTGAAAATATTCATTTTAGATTTTCAAAACATTCTCACTATATTACTGTCAAGTACATACTTCAATTTTTAGTAAATCTCAAGAAATGGTTTTCGAAAAAGCTATTTACATTTCACCATGACTGAAACACACATCATTTACACAAATTCCTACTTTGTTCAAGATTTTTCCCTTAGGATTTAAACATTGTTTCTCTTAGTTCAAGAATCAGCTATTTACATCCTGGTTGCTATCAGAAAAACAATTTATGATTATCCCTTTTTTAATTGTTGAAATTTACTGCTCATATGAAGAAATAAATTCCGAATGGCTTTATTTGAAAACACTTAAAGTTAAAACATTCCATAACATATCTATTTATAGGAATGCAGTGTCAAATATGTTACTGAATTTAAAATTGTAAACAAAACAAAGTAAATATGCACTCATTGTCAGTTCCATATAGTTTAAAATCCTTAAGTTTTCCAAGCATAACTCCGTGCATCTTATTTACGGCGAAAATCGTTCTCGAGTACAAACATTATGTTCTCCTTCATAATCCTGATATATTGGGACTTTGTATACGTGATTTTAAATTAATATGATTCGAATGAAATCAAAATTATTATACTTACTAATAAATAAAATGAACTTCCGTATACTCTGTAGCTAGATTTATAACCTAAAACCTTTTTCTTAGTTCCTTAAATAGTTCTACGTTCGAATTCCGTTTTCTATTTCATTGATGCTTTAAAAGGATTTACTCAAGGATTGTGCTTTTACCTTCTTTCCAGTACTTAAATTTAGCTTTCATTGTAAACTATTAAATAAAGCCAGTGTTAAAATTTATTAATTAATTAGCTGAAGTTCCCGTTGAATTTCAACGGATTTAGTGAATCTAATACTTCAACCGTGTTACATGTAAACATCGCAAGAATAACATAGTTCACAGTTAATTTTGAATTTTTAAAAGACATCCGATAAAGTAACGATAAATTCCTACAGCTTAGAATGCTGAACGGAGATGTAGCGCGCGTTAATGGTGATTTTCCTGGAATGGTTTCAGTAAACATGCATTTCGCGAATGCTCTTTCGTTCAATTAAATCGGCGCCACGAAATTTTATTTGAAGCGCCGCCAACCCAGAATGCACTAGAAACATTGGTCACGTGAGGAAAGGGGCGTGTTGGCGTAATGCGTTATTGAATTTTAAGGTAAGATTTTCGTAGCTTATTTTCGTTCACGGTCTTGAAACATTGAATTTGACTGTAATATGATGGCATTTCTGAGAGATATTCTTCACTATTAATATTTCTTTGTGTTGTTTTTCATGCAGGTAGAAAACTGTTTCATCCGAAGCCATGCCGTTCGAATTTCCATTTGTAGGTGAGCATGTATTTCGTAATTTAATATCCATAGTCGCAGTTAGTAACAGCATTAGTTGATTCAATTACTATTGTTAATATAATATTTCTGTATTATATATTATTTATGTTATTATTAATTTGTGAAGAAAGAATCATTTTGGCAAACGTTTGATGACATTTAAAAATATTTTCAAAATATATCAGACCTTATAAATATCGCAGCATTCAACTTTTTAAAAAGTCTGGTTTTTGTGCATCCGTGGTATCAATTATTTTGGGCAATCAGCACTGCTATATTTACTGTTTTTCATGTCAGTATAAAGTTTTATGTCCCATAGTTACTATTATTCAACCATATAAATTCTGATTGAGAAATGGCTTGAGAATCTAACTGTTAATTCTATTTTGAGCATTTGGTAGAATAATTTAACATTACAAACTAGGTACCCTTAAGACACGTCATTTTGTGGCAGAAGATTATTTCTGATATAATTCTCTTGTTGTTTTAGCAGCGTAGTTTGAAGTTGATAGCTGGTTATTCTGACTTGGAGGACTACCATGTTTCAGTCATCCTTCATCAGCAAGACTCTTCTTTCATTAGATGACAAGAAATCATATTGGTGAGTGCCATTCATTCTTTGTGTTACAAAGCAGAACGAATGAGCTTACCATTTTTGCTATCAGGTTGAACATGTTTACTGAGATTTTGGACTCTTTTCTGTTTTTCATCATATTTGTATCCTAAGCATCTTTTATTGCCCTGTAATTCACTTGAATGCATAAGTTTTTTAAAGCAATAGTGCATAGTATATTATTTTAATTCATTGCAGAAATAGAAGTAAATGCATTTAGTTTATGAATAAGAATTTTTGTTGAGATAATAAAAAGAAAACTATATTGTTTTAAATTGCCTATAATGATTAATAACCAAATTATACTCCTAAAAATTTGAAAAGGAATATTTCGTACAAGTTTTGGTCCAACCTTGTGGATTAGGATAATCTTTCTTATTTAAAACAGAAGCAAATCTTTGTAGCCTTCGAGGCTTTACTCAATACAACTGTTTGTGCTGCTCTTGTGTTATCTTAGGTTGACAAATGTTACAACTTGATTTATTTAAACAGGATTAGAGGGAGAAGTAGAGAAGAGAATTTAAATTGGTAACTAATTAAAAATTACGGTGGAGAAAGTAGAGAGAGTGGGAGAGATGAAAGATAGTGAATAAAAATGAAATAAATGGTCTTTAGTGTTTAAGGTAGAAATGGAGACAGATGTGAGAGCCAAATTCCTTAGTTAAAATTACAGTTGTTTGAAATCATTCAGTTAAAAACTTTTAGATTCTAAACCTGTGATTGATGGGATTGTTAAGATTAAATAAATTATTATACTTAAAAAAATGTGAGTTCAATGATCCTATTTCTTCTAGTTTAGCCTATGAAATCTTGTTCACTCCAATTGACAAATTGTTCATGATAGAATTTAGCATTTAGAAATAATTTAGTGTGTGCAATAAGAGAATAGAGTGCAGATTTCTGAGTAGGCTTAGGAGAGTCTTGAGAGCTTAAAAGAATCATCTAAAAATCAGAGTTGATGCCAACTTAGGTTTTAAAGCGATGCAGTAAAATCTCGATACAGTGTAACTCTTCAGAGCATGAATTTTTATATTTTATACTGAAAGTACGGTGTACTGTAAATACCGAAATACATGTCTATATATATATATAACGCTAAGGCAATGTGTGGCACGCTTCAGTAGTTTGTCTATCTGCCGGCAGATGTCTCATTCTTAGGTGCGATTGCCAATAGATGTCTCATTCTTAGCTGCGATTGCCAATAGATAAAACTACTACTACTTGACTATATACTTTAAAATATACTTTTTAAAAGATACTTAACAGAGGTAATGGCTTCAAGAGCAACACATTACGCTGATTATAATGCGAGAAGAAGAGTGGAGCGAGCAAATCAATCTGTTGAAGAAGCAAATAGAAGAAGAACTGAAAGAAATCAAGCCGGCAGAGATCAAAGAGCCAATGAAGATGACCAACAAAGAGAAGAACGTAATCAAGAACAAGGAAGAAGATTGTAGTTTGGAATCGAGAGAAAATCGACTAAGCAAGAGAAGGCAAGCTAAACGACGTAGATTAAATGAATGTGCATTGAATACAAATAATTGTCAGGTTGAAGTTACCATTAAAGAACATAATTGCAGAAATATGACTCAGACCTGCAATTGCTGTGGTATGCTTTACTGGCCGAATGAACTCAACACTTCTAAAAAGATACGCCAAATGCTGTCACAACGGAAAAGTTTCACTCGAAGATTTATCGGAAATGCTCATAGAGAGAGACCGAAATGTTTCTTTTTAGACGGACCTGCAGGTACAGGAAAAACATGCGTTTACTCAACACTACATACAATCAGAGGAAAGGGAGATCAAGCTACTTCTATAGCTTCAACTGGAATAGCAGCTACTCTATTACCTGGAGGAAGAACTGCTCACTTTTCAAAATACCACTCATCCTAAATGCTACTTCGACTTTCAATTTAAAGCCAAACACACCCAAAGCAAAAGCACTCTTACAAGGGGAAGGCACTACTGACCCACAACCGATTTGGCTGAAACTTCGTAGAGATAATGTCCATGACGTCCGATTAATGAAAATATATACATATCAGGGCCAATACCCAGCTGTTTTTATTTTATTAACCCTCAAGCGGGCGCGCCCAATTATATTACACGACCGGGCACGTGGCATACTTTGTACACCGTGTAATTTTTACAAAATAACTCATTCGTTTGGTGTAATTATTAGTTTATTTTCATTAAAATGCTGTTTTATCTCTCATATCTATTAATACCAATGATAATTTTTGATTAAATATGTTGAATTCTGATTAAACATAATTTAATTGATTAACGTACAAGTCTTATATATAAATATCATCTACAACATCAGAAGTGATGTTCTTCTGTAACCACACTAACTAACTCACGTACATTAACTTTTAAATTGTCTATAGTTGTGTTTTCACTTTTCAAACCAACAATTTCCATATTATTAACCAGTTCTTTTTGCTCTAGGATATTCATTCGTGTTGTGAACTCCTCAATCACTTTATCCTAATTTTAATTCTTGTTTCAAATCAGCTACAACATCTTTGAAACACTTGATGTCATCATAAATTTTTTTCACATCTACCTTAAGTACATCATAATCATCACTGAAGTACTTTATAGCTTTTTTAAGATCTTTTATTTCAGCCACTAATTCTTTTATTTCGGAGGAGTAATCATTGTTACTATTACTCATGCTAGCCACTTCAATGTCTGTACCAGGTTCCTCTTGATTCCGGCAGTCAGCACACCAGTCTTCCTTCTTTCTGGCTGACTTACTTTTCCAGGTACTCTCAGATACATGTGCACATGCAAAGTGCATATTTTCATCACAACCACAACATTTCACACATTACCCGTCCTTTGGGAGTTGTTTAAGGCACTTCTTGCATACAACCATTTAAAAGCAGTGGTATGAGATTATTAAATACCCAGATTTTAAGTATTCTGCACTTATTATAGTAAGGAACTTCAAAAAGTGCTATTACTTGCTAACACTCACACAACGGGATGAGATTATTACATACCTAGTATATAATGATTCAGCACTTATTATCACAAAAAAACTTTTTAAAAATGCTAATAAAGGTGAGATATAATAAAACAGATGCCATTCAGTGGACATCAATATATAAGTATGTAAATACAGTGAAAACCGGTTAACACCTAATGATAGGGACCAGCACAATCATTTCGTGTTATCCAAATTTCGAGTTAACCGAATACCATGTTAATAGTTTTAATTGTAAAATTTTCATTTATCAAATATGGAATGAGGCTCGTAGGCAAATCCATGATACTTATCAATAATATGATGTAATACATAGCTGAAGATATTATCACAATCATGGGGAAAGTCTATCTCAAATAATTTTGCATGTATTTATTTTTGTGGGACCAAAAAATAATTTCGTGTAAACCATTTTGCATTAACGAATGGATATATACTGAAAGTTATAGGCACTGGAACGGATCGAGCACTTTTTTCGTGTTAACTGATATTTCGTTTTAAGCGTTTTCATGTTAAGTGGTTTCCACTGTATATTGTTTCCAGAGTGTGGATGTTGTCATGATTGAGTATGGAGGCAGAATTAACAGCAGCTGATGTTTAAGGTGGATTCAGAAAAAATAGTTAAGGGGAGTGATGGCAACCAAAATTTTTAACAACGGGTTTGTTTTAAAATACATTTTTATAATTATTTGTTACATTCATATAATTATTTTAAAAGGAATTTATTGAGAAAATTAAAAAGAAAAAATCAATTTTCCATTCAATTTATTTCTGTTTTAAATGTAATTTTTTAAAAAAACTTCACGAAGCAATATCATTTTCCGAATATTTTTTTGCTACGGATTTTCTAATTCTTGCATCAACTGCTGTATGATGATCTTATCATAGTCACTTTTTAATGAATAGTGTGGCATCCCATTCTCAAGTTGATGGTCCAAACAAAGATATAGTCATTACATCGGCGATATTTTCTACAAGAAGTAAATTTCTTTTTTCAGTAGCATATTATTCATGAGACTAAATGCTATTTCAGCTTCTGGTGAACTGACAGCAATCACTTTCATAATTTTTTTAGCTTTTCTGATGCCTTGAGGAATTTTGCTGTAAGTGTTATCTTTAACTTTATCTTACAATTAGCTTAAGGGCATTAGAAATTTATAAAGATTAACTATTATATGGAATTGTCATTTTTTTAAACAGGAAGGTATTCAGCCCTGTCAGGGCCGGTGATACTGTTAATAATCCTCCATGCTTCTTTGGAATTATTTGGAGCATTTGCAATCCTTGCATCATTTGGTAGTTTTATTAGATTTCTGTATTGATTATTTTTGGTGGAATATTGCTGATGGGTTACTAAGTTGCCAGAATATTTAATGTTATAGGATAAAATTTTGATATGATGAGACATAGTTAAGGTGACCAGAGATCCTGCTTTTTTTTAACTCTTCCATCAAGATTGACACCAGTATATTACAAGGGTTCATTGAGGAGTACAAAAGAAAACAGTTTTGATTAACCTAAAAAACTTTAAGATTTAGTTGTAAACATTCTTACATAAAATGTTTGTTAAATCTTGGATGCATATATGTTACATGAATGACTATATATAGTTTTCTGACATTCAACTGCTTAAATGCAAATGCAGTTCCAAAGGCTAGATAGCATAAGTTGAGAGTTTGAATTAGGCTTTTTCAGAGGGGTAATTTAATTTTCTGCGCTGGTGAATAATTTATTTGCATTCGAGAATTATTTCCGTCGGCCCTGAATTATTGTTTCAGGTGCGAAATTAATTAGTAATTAATTTTTCACACATGATTTTTTTTGTGCCAGTGTATTAATTATTTATGGCTATTTACTTATTCAGTTGTGGATACTTTTCACGTTGGAAAATATTTTTTTGTCGTAAGTCAATTTTTTGATTTCGCGATTTTTTTTAAGCGCTGAACGTTTTTTTTCGCCGGCGAATTATTTTTATTCGGCGTTAATCAATTTTTCAATTTTCTCTCTGCCGAATTTATCTTGTGAATTTATTTTAAATTTTCCCTCGCATCTCGTTATTTTGCAGGGGAATTTATAAGTACATAATAAGAAAAATAATAATTAGGAAAATGGGCGCCGAGTGCGAGATGAGCCCACTACGGGCGGCTTTCTTTTCGGAGACGACTTTTTCTATGGCGTCCTTACTTTTTTCGGTTTCGACTTATTTTACTCGGCGGCGATTTTTCTAGGCGGTTTCCTCGTCCGCGACTTTTTTTCGGCTGCGATTTACATTTAGATTTCCCTTTTTCCCGTTGCAAATATTTTTCGGTTGCGATTTTTTTCTGTCGGCAAAATTTGCTAATTTCTTTCCGATGGCGAATATTATTTTCCGACTACGAATATTGTTTCTTATTGCGATTTTCTCGGCGACGACTTTTTCTCGCCCTCGACTATTTCTTTCGGCGTCAAGTTTTTTCTCCCCTGCGACTTATTTTCTCGATTGCTACCTTTTTCCTTAATCGGCTAGTTTTTTCTCGTCGGCGTCTATTTTTTTCCTTTCCTTTCTTTTGGCTGCGACCAATTTTTTTAGGTTATGCATTTTCTCCGATTGCAAATATTTTTCGATTGCAATTTTCATTTCCTTGGTTTAAATTGTCTAATTTCTTTCCGATGGCGAAAATGCTTTTCCGGTAACGATTCTTTTTCTGCGGCAGACTTTTTTTTTCTGCGGGGGACTTTTTTCCGTTCTTCGACTTTCTTCTCCGCTGTATTTGTTTTTCTCAGCAGCGACTATTTTTTCGGCGTCGACTTTTTTTGCGTAGAATTTTTTCCTCGGCGATGGATTTTCCTCGTATGTCATACATACTCTGCCGTGAAATTTAAAAAAGTTGTCAGAAAAATAACTATTAAAGAAAACGGAAGCAAAACCCGCCGAACAACACCACAATGGGAAAGTGCTTCCCCAAACAATGCAAAGAAGAAGCGGATTCGACCACGGCGGCGGATCGACAGAGTGAAAAAATACCTTGTACTCTGGGCGGGGGGAACTTCACAGTTCACGCAAGGTAATTTTTTCACTCCGGCCGGCCCATCGGCGAACGGTCAGCCGCCGGGATCGAACCCGCTTCCTCAGCATTGAGGGGAAGATACGCCGCCTTCCCCACTGTGCTATCGAGACGACGAAGAAATGTAGGAAGTTTAAGCTATTTCCCTTTCGGCAGGCATTCGGAGGGGAGTGGATAGAAGAGGGGAGGGAGGTAGAGGGAAGAGAGGGGAGGTTCCCCCTGGAGTAGGTGAAAGAGGGGAAATGAAAGGGAGTTGGTATGGTAAGCGGGAGTCGTTCGATTCCGATAAGAAAATTGCAGTTTCTCATGACGTATAAGCAACAGAATTTCCTTCGTAAATGTAGGTGACTATAATATCACTGCTTCGCATCTCTTATCGAATAGTTCTGTATTAGAGCGTTATTCTCGTGTTGTTTATAGGTAATGGCGTCCACATAGTCATTTCTGGCAAAGAAATTTGACGTTTGCATTATAAGAAACCGGGATAATGTATTTTTTGCGTGGTTGAAGATTCTCAGATACGCGTTTTTGGTATGATGATCTGTTTTATGTAACGGTAACGATTTTTTCAAGAATTTTATTCATTTTTTTGCACGGTTTTTGATTTGTTAATAATTCATCACATTAAACTTAGGTGCTATTTTAAGTCATGCTTGACTTGCCGCTGCTTTTTGATCACATGCAAATTCTTGACACAAAACTAACATTTCACTGTATATAATTGATTAATTTTCGTTGAACTACTTCGGAGATAGAATTGGTATATTTCACAATGTCCTTGTGCATTCTCATAATGGCTTCGTAAACCTGTTAGGTCTTTCGGAAGCGTGTTTACGCTGTTGCACGATTGTATCTTCTCTTTGAAATGCCTTTCAGACTACGTTCGCTTTACCATCATTCTCGAATACCGACCGGCCAATATGCTTTAAGTTTCAGAAAAAAAGATCGATAATCTGAATTTAACTGTTCGTGTATGTGAATAATCGATGTCCTTCCTTTCTAGGATTTTCCGGAGTTAGAATTCTCGAAAAATACCAATATCGAGTTGTGAAATAGCGTCTATCGAAATGCAGTCAGTCTGAACGTCTGAAAGATTTCTTGCGGCTACTTTTTTTCGACAGCTGAATGTGTCTTTCGGCGGCTAAATATTTTTTTCGACGTCTAATGTGTTTTTCGGCGGGTAAATATTATTTCGGCGTCAACTTTTTAGAGGTATATACTTTTTTTCGGCGGCTAAGCATCTAAGCATTTATTTCGGCGACTAAGTATTTTTTTCGGCGGCTGAGTAATTTTTCCGGCGGCTACATTTTTTTTTCGTTGGCTAAATTCTTTTTAGGCTGTTAAATATTTTTGGCGGTTAGTTTTATTCGGTGTCTATTTTTTTTCGGCGGCTAAATATTTTTTTCGACGGCTACATTTTTTTTCGGTGGCTAAATTCTTTTTATGCGGTTAAGTATTTTTTCGGCGCCTACTTTTATTAGTTGTCTACTTTTTTTCGATCTACTTTATTTTCGCTGGCTAAGCATTTTTTCGGCGATTAAATAATTTTTTCAGCGGCTAAGTATTTTTTTCGGGGGCTAAATATGTTTTTGGCAGCTAAATATATTTATCGGCTTTCTCGGCGACTAAATATATTTTTCGAATATTATTTTTGACGGCGAAATATTTTTTTGTGGCGACTAAATATATTTTTCGTCGGCTAAATATCGCATTTTCCTAATGCGATTTTTCTGCAGGTTAATTTTTTCCAAAGTCGTATTGCTTTTCGGAGGCAAATTTTTCAGATAGAAATGTTTTCCGCGTCCTAAGATTTCTTTTAGATGGCTAATTTTTGGAGTCTTTTGTGAAGAGGAAGCATTTTTCACAAGGCGAATTTTTTATTCCGAAGGTGAATTTTTTCCGAAGGCGTGTTTTTTGCAATAGCGAATTTCTTTCCTATTTCGCATTCTTTTCCGAGGGAGGACTGTTTTCTGATAGATGTTTTTTCAGATTGCTAATTTTTTGCGAAGGATATATTTTCTTATGGCGAATTTTTTCCGTTGTCAGACGTTTTCCAAGTGTCGGTTTTTCCTGGGGCTACTTTTTTTCAGCGACTATATGTTAATTATTTTTTTGGCAGCTAATATTTTTTTCGGCGGCTAAATATTTTTTCAGCGACTTAAATTATTTTTTTGGTTACTAAATATTAATTTTTTTTTCTGCGGCTAAATAATTTTTCGGTGGCTAATATTTTTTTCGGCGTCTACATATTTTTCCGCCGGCTCAATATATTTTTTCGGCGGCTCAGTTATTTTCACCGCGACTAAAATTTTTTTCGGCGAATTTTTTTCCCTGCGGTGATTTTCTAATTACGAGTTTTTTCTGATATTGAACTTTTTCATGTGTCGGTTTTTTCCTGTGGCGAATTTTATTAGATCTTGTTTTTCTCCGATTTAAGATATTTTGCGATTTCGATTTCTTCTTTATTTACTTCTTTTCTCTGCGGTTATTTCATTCCGCAGCTCCATTTTTCCGGTAGCTATTAATGTTTCCACTGGCTAACATTTTTTTGGTAGCAAACGTTTCTTTCCTGCTGCGAGTTTTTTTTCGGCGGCAAGATATTATTTTTGCGGCGAGTTTATTTTTCGGAGGCTAAATTTATTTCTCTGGCGTCTTTTTTCACCGGATAAATATTTTTTTCTGTGGCGAGTTTTTATTTCAGCAGCTAAATATTTTTTTTCTACGGCGCGCTTTTTTCGGAGGTTAATATTTTTTTTCTGCGCCGAGTATTTTTTTCGGCCGCAAAATATATTTTTTCTGCGACGATTTCTTTTTCGGCGGCAATATTTTTACAGTTTTCCGATTGCCTTCGTGTAACCGCAATAAAATTTTAAAAGCTGAAGTCAAGTATCTAATTAAGTAAACGGAAGCTAAATATTTTTTTCGGCGGCTACATTTTCTTTTCGACGGCTAATTTTTTTTAGGCGGCGAAATATTTTCTTGCGGCGACTAAATATTTTTTTCTACGGCTACATTATTTTCGGTGGCTAGATTCCTTTTAGGCGGTAAAATATTTTTCGGCGGCTACTTTTATTCGGGGTCTACTTTGCTTTCGGCGGCTATATATTTTTTCGGCGGATAAATATTTTTTTCGGCGGATAAATATTTTTTTCGGCCGCTTAATACGTTTTTCGGCGGCTAAATTCTTTTTAGGCGGCCAAATATTTTTTTCGGCGGTTAAATAATTTTTTTCGGCTGCTAAATTCTTTTTCGTCAAAAAAATATTTTTTCTCCGTCGCATTCTTTTCTGACTCGATTATTTTTTATGCGGTAATATATTTACAAATTTCCGATTTTGCTCTTGTAACCGCAATGAAATTTAAAAAAGTTTAAAGGAAAATAACTAATTAAGTAAACGGAAGCAAAACCCGCCCAGAGGCCGAGCGGCACCACAGTGGGCGAGGGCTGCCCCAAACAATACAAAGAAGCGGATTAAACCACTGCAGCAGAACCGACAGAATGAAAAAGTACCTTGTACTCTGAGCGGGGGGAACTTCACAGTGTTCGCGCAAGGTAGTTTTTTCACCCTGGCCTCTTTAAGGCGGACTCTTTCTAATCCCCTTAGGCGGAGGTTTCCGCCAGACATCTGAGGGTGATTGTACTGGAGTAATCGCCCGTGGGCGAACGGTTCTGCTGCAGGGATCGAACCCGCTTCCTCAGTATTGGGGGGAAGTCACCTTCCCAACTGTGCTACCGAGACGACATAGAAAAGAAGTTAAAGCCTTTCGGAGGGGAGTGGAGGGGAGGCACATTGGAGAGGGAAGAGAGGGGTAGGTAGGTTCCCCCTGGAATAGGCGGAAGAGGGGAAATGAAAGGCGCGCACCCAGGGGGCGGGGGAGGGGGGTTGGTTTGATAGACGATTTTATGAATCATTGTGTTTCTTTTCACGGTTTTTGTGCTTAAATAATTCACCACATTAAACCTTCGCTCATTTAGATCACATGCAACTTCCTGACCCGAAAATACCAATGCACTCTGTCGAACTGTTTTGAGTTCCTTGGGAGATAGAAATGGTATTTCGATAAGTTGTTTCGTAAGTTTGTTGTCTTCACGAAGCCTGTTTACGGTGTTGCACGATTTACTATTCTCTCTGAAATGCCTTTCAGGCTACGTTTATTTGACCATCCTTCTCGAATTTCGACCGGCCAATATTATTTCTGGTTCAAGAAAAGAAGATTGCTTGTCTAATTTGAGCCCTTCTTGTACGTGAATAGGCGACGTCCTCCCTTTCACCGATTTGCCGGAGTTCGAGTTAGAATCCTCGAAATTGAGGCGAGAAATAGCGGCTACAGAAAGGAAATAACGTTTTGTGTTGAAGTGATGGCAGAAGGATACGGTTTCAAAGGCATTCCTTATGTAAGTTATGTACAAAACAGTATTGAAAGATATGCATTTCTACAATTTCCATTTAACCGGTGGATTAGTTTAAATGTTCACGTAAGGTGGAAGTTCTAATTGATGGATTTAATTAAATATTAATATTTAATTTAATCCTAATTCATCAAGCAGTTCAAGAAATTAAAATACCACTAACACTTTGATAAAGAATGTCTACAAGTTGAAAACTTACAAAATAACCCTTTTGCAGAATGAAGATAACAAATTCTGACTTGGATGGCTGCTATGAAGCTGATATTGGGATTATCTGAAACATCGATCGGAGAAGGGAGGCTTGATAATTCTGTTTTGGATTTGGTGAAGGTAATGTAACGTCAATTACTGCATAAGTTAATAAAATCTAACTATATATATTAATTTTACGTTGACGTCTTTAGACATTTGTTTACAATTTATATCGGCGTATTTCTCGAGAACCGTTCGTCGTAAAGATATGCGGTAAACGGCGTTTTGTTTCTACTGGTTATGAGGTCCCTGGAAAAATATTTTCGTTTGCTAAAGTGTCCCGGGTTCGAATCCAGGAGACAATTATATTTTCCCATAAGTTTACACGGGATTTTCGATTTTTCAGAGTGCAAGGTTTTCTTCCTTCATTCGATAAAATACGTAAAAATGGTCTGATTTTCTTTATACTATCATATTATTGGGATGTTTACACGTTACACGGTCGATATTTTCAGAAATACGAATTCTTTTTCGAAATTTTGCGGATTTTTCGTACTCATTCCGGGCGTTGCCAAGGAGACTCTCATTGTTGCCTCCGATTCATTTAATGTCAATTAAACTTTCTAATAGACGAAAGAAAAGTTATTCGCGTCGAACTGTTGTTTGAGCATCGAAATTAATGAATCATAGCCACGTAAATACGAATAATTCGTCTGTCGACTGAGTATGGGGCAGTATGGGAAGCGTTTGTAGCTGTGTGAATAACGTGTAACAAACAAGTTCCCAGCGAATTGTGTTATTTTAAATTGTGCAATTTGTTTTTATTTTGTTTAAATTGATTCTATAAAGAATTGTTTCATTTTAAATTGTGCAGTTAATTTGATTTTTATTTTGTTTCAATTGATACTATAACGTTTTAAAATGGTTACGTTGACGACTGTCAGCATTTGTTTACAATTTATTGTTAACATCTGTATAACAGCTGTCAATAACATGTGTATAAGAAATCTAACTATATGTTAATTTTACATTGACGTCTGTCAGCATTTATGTACAATTTGTTGTTAACATCTGTAGATCTACTAGAAACTTGAAATTTGGTAGGATTATAGGTTTTACGCTTACTCTTTAAATTAAGGTGAGATAGAATGCATTTTTATTTTAATACTTTGCATTTCATTTATATTTCATTAATTATTCAATAAAAATTATTTCACTAAACCTTCAGTTTATGTAAATTGCATTGAGGATCGGAGATCCGGGGCTGCCCTACTAGTGTGCATTCATTTTGGGTTACATGTAGATAAAAAATATCCTCCCTTATTTATTCCTAATCAGGTTAAATTGTTCATTTAACCATTGTTAGTCATATTGTAAAAGTTGGCCAAATATTTCTTCTGCAATCACTTTATATGCTAATAGGTAATAGTTTCTCAATCAAACCCTAAAAAACTCTTTCTTATAAATTTCATTACAGCCTTTTTCATGTTCTTTTAAATTAATTTCATTACCATTGCTCTACATATCATTCTGAAATTTTAACCATTTCTTCACAACTTCTATTCTGTATGATAAAATGCCTAAGTACGAGATTTCATTTATTTTTGCTATACCGTTTAGGCTTTAGGGCCACGAACAGACAGACAGATGGAATTGCAAAAGTCGGACTTGGGTACACCTAAACCATATATTTCCATCAAAATTTCGAGACCGAATTTTTTCGCGATTGCAATACTTGCTCAATATACTTCGCATATGAGAAAATAGAAATATTTGCTATTAACTTTCTATTTCGACTCCAGTTATTCCAGCTTATGGATTATTACGTAAATGATATGTAGAGCAATGGTAATGAAATTAATTTAAAAGAACATGAAAAAGGCTGTAATGAAATTTATAAGAAAGAGTTTTTTAGGGTTTGATTGAGAAACTATTACCTATTAGCATATAAAGTGATTGCAGAAGAAATATTTGGCCAACTTTTACAATATGACTAACAATGGTTAAATGAACAATTTAACCTGATTAGGAATAAATAAGGGAGGATATTTTTTATCTACATGTAACCCAAAATGAATGCACACTAGTAGGGCAGCCCCGGATCTCCGATCCTCAATGCAATTTACATAAACTGAAGGTTTAGTGAAATAATTTTTATTGAATAATTAATGAAATATAAATGAAATGCAAAGTATTAAAATAAAAATGCATTCTATCTCACCTTAATTTAAAGAGTAAGCGTAAAACCTATAATCCTACCAAATTTCAAGTTTCTAGTAGATCTACAGATGTTAACAACAAATTGTACATAAATGCTGACAGACGTCAATGTAAAATTAACATATAGTTAGATTTCTTATACACATGTTATTGACAGCTGTTATACAGATGTTAACAATAAATTGTAAACAAATGCTGACAGTCGTCAACGTAACCATTTTAAAACGTTATAGTATCAATTGAAACAAAATAAAAATCAAATTAACTGCACAATTTAAAATGAAACAATTCTTTATAGAATCAATTTAAACAAAATAAAAACAAATTGCACAATTTAAAATAACACAATTCGCTGGGAACTTGTTTGTTACACGTTATTCACACAGCTACAAACGCTTCCCATACTGCCCCATACTCAGTCGACAGACGAATTATTCGTATTTACGTGGCTATGATTCATTAATTTCGATGCTCAAACAACAGTTCGACGCGAATAACTTTTCTTTCGTCTATTAGAAAGTTTAATTGACATTAAATGAATCGGAGGCAACAATGAGAGTCTCCTTGGCAACGCCCGGAATGAGTACGAAAAATCCGCAAAATTTCGAAAAAGAATTCGTATTTCTGAAAATATCGACCGTGTAACGTGTAAACATCCCAATAATATGATAGTATAAAGAAAATCAGACCATTTTTACGTATTTTATCGAATGAAGGAAGAAAACCTTGCACTCTGAAAAATCGAAAATCCCGTGTAAACTTATGGGAAAATATAATTGTCTCCTGGATTCGAACCCGGGACACTTTAGCAAACGAAAATATTTTTCCAGGGACCTCATAACCAGTAGAAACAAAACGCCGTTTACCGCATATCTTTACGACGAACGGTTCTCGAGAAATACGCCGATATAAATTGTAAACAAATGTCTAAAGACGTCAACGTAAAATTAATATATATAGTTAGATTTTATTAACTTATGCAGTAATTGACGTTACATTACCTTCACCAAATCCAAAACAGAATTATCAAGCCTCCCTTCTCCGATCGATGTTTCAGATAATCCCAATATCAGCTTCATAGCAGCCATCCAAGTCAGAATTTGTTATCTTCATTCTGCAAAAGGGTTATTTTGTAAGTTTTCAACTTGTAGACATTCTTTATCAAAGTGTTAGTGGTATTTTAATTTCTTGAACTGCTTGATGAATTAGGATTAAATTAAATATTAATATTTAATTAAATCCATCAATTAGAACTTCCACCTTACGTGAACATTTAAACTAATCCACCGGTTAAATGGAAATTGTAGAAATGCATATCTTTCAATACTGTTTTGTACATAACTTACATAAGGAATGCCTTTGAAACCGTATCCTTCTGCCATCACTTCAACACAAAACGTTATTTCCTTTCTGTAGCCGCTATTTCTCGCCTCAATTTCGAGGATTCTAACTCGAACTCCGGCAAATCGGTGAAAGGGAGGACGTCGCCTATTCACGTACAAGAAGGGCTCAAATTAGACAAGCAATCTTCTTTTCTTGAACCAGAAATAATATTGGCCGGTCGAAATTCGAGAAGGATGGTCAAATAAACGTAGCCTGAAAGGCATTTCAGAGAGAATAGTAAATCGTGCAACACCGTAAACAGGCTTCGTGAAGACAACAAACTTACGAAACAACTTATCGAAATACCATTTCTATCTCCCAAGGAACTCAAAACAGTTCGACAGAGTGCATTGGTATTTTCGGGTCAGGAAGTTGCATGTGATCTAAATGAGCGAAGGTTTAATGTGGTGAATTATTTAAGCACAAAAACCGTGAAAAGAAACACAATGATTCATAAAATCGTCTATCAAACCAACCCCCCTCCCCCGCCCCCTGGGTGCGCGCCTTTCATTTCCCCTCTTCCGCCTATTCCAGGGGGAACCTACCTACCCCTCTCTTCCCTCTCCAATGTGCCTCCCCTCCACTCCCCTCCGAAAGGCTTTAACTTCTTTTCTATGTCGTCTCGGTAGCACAGTTGGGAAGGTGACTTCCCCCCAATACTGAGGAAGCGGGTTCGATCCCTGCAGCAGAACCGTTCGCCCACGGGCGATTACTCCAGTACAATCACCCTCAGATGTCTGGCGGAAACCTCCGCCTAAGGGGATTAGAAAGAGTCCGCCTTAAAGAGGCCAGGGTGAAAAAACTACCTTGCGCGAACACTGTGAAGTTCCCCCCGCTCAGAGTACAAGGTACTTTTTCATTCTGTCGGTTCTGCTGCAGTGGTTTAATCCGCTTCTTTGTATTGTTTGGGGCAGCCCTCGCCCACTGTGGTGCCGCTCGGCCTCTGGGCGGGTTTTGCTTCCGTTTACTTAATTAGTTATTTTCCTTTAAACTTTTTTAAATTTCATTGCGGTTACAAGAGCAAAATCGGAAATTTGTAAATATATTACCGCATAAAAAATAATCGAGTCAGAAAAGAATGCGACGGAGAAAAAATATTTTTTTGACGAAAAAGAATTTAGCAGCCGAAAAAAATTATTTAACCGCCGAAAAAAATATTTGGCCGCCTAAAAAGAATTTAGCCGCCGAAAAACGTATTAAGCGGCCGAAAAAAATATTTATCCGCCGAAAAAAATATTTATCCGCCGAAAAAAATATTTATCCGCCGAAAAAATATATAGCCGCCGAAAGCAAAGTAGACCCCGAATAAAAGTAGCCGCCGAAAAATATTTTACCGCCTAAAAGGAATCTAGCCACCGAAAATAATGTAGCCGTAGAAAAAAATATTTAGTCGCCGCAAGAAAATATTTCGCCGCCTAAAAAAAATTAGCCGTCGAAAAGAAAATGTAGCCGCCGAAAAAAATATTTAGCTTCCGTTTACTTAATTAGATACTTGACTTCAGCTTTTAAAATTTTATTGCGGTTACACGAAGGCAATCGGAAAACTGTAAAAATATTGCCGCCGAAAAAGAAATCGTCGCAGAAAAAATATATTTTGCGGCCGAAAAAAATACTCGGCGCAGAAAAAAAATATTAACCTCCGAAAAAAGCGCGCCGTAGAAAAAAAATATTTAGCTGCTGAAATAAAAACTCGCCACAGAAAAAAATATTTATCCGGTGAAAAAAGACGCCAGAGAAATAAATTTAGCCTCCGAAAAATAAACTCGCCGCAAAAATAATATCTTGCCGCCGAAAAAAAACTCGCAGCAGGAAAGAAACGTTTGCTACCAAAAAAATGTTAGCCAGTGGAAACATTAATAGCTACCGGAAAAATGGAGCTGCGGAATGAAATAACCGCAGAGAAAAGAAGTAAATAAAGAAGAAATCGAAATCGCAAAATATCTTAAATCGGAGAAAAACAAGATCTAATAAAATTCGCCACAGGAAAAAACCGACACATGAAAAAGTTCAATATCAGAAAAAACTCGTAATTAGAAAATCACCGCAGGGAAAAAAATTCGCCGAAAAAAATTTTAGTCGCGGTGAAAATAACTGAGCCGCCGAAAAAATATATTGAGCCGGCGGAAAAATATGTAGACGCCGAAAAAAATATTAGCCACCGAAAAATTATTTAGCCGCAGAAAAAAAAATTAATATTTAGTAACCAAAAAAATAATTTAAGTCGCTGAAAAAATATTTAGCCGCCGAAAAAAATATTAGCTGCCAAAAAAATAATTAACATATAGTCGCTGAAAAAAAGTAGCCCCAGGAAAAACCGACACTTGGAAAACGTCTGACAACGGAAAAAATTCGCCATAAGAAAATATATCCTTCGCAAAAAATTAGCAATCTGAAAAAACATCTATCAGAAAACAGTCCTCCCTCGGAAAAGAATGCGAAATAGGAAAGAAATTCGCTATTGCAAAAAACACGCCTTCGGAAAAAATTCACCTTCGGAATAAAAAATTCGCCTTGTGAAAAATGCTTCCTCTTCACAAAAGACTCCAAAAATTAGCCATCTAAAAGAAATCTTAGGACGCGGAAAACATTTCTATCTGAAAAATTTGCCTCCGAAAAGCAATACGACTTTGGAAAAAATTAACCTGCAGAAAAATCGCATTAGGAAAATGCGATATTTAGCCGACGAAAAATATATTTAGTCGCCACAAAAAAATATTTCGCCGTCAAAAATAATATTCGAAAAATATATTTAGTCGCCGAGAAAGCCGATAAATATATTTAGCTGCCAAAAACATATTTAGCCCCCGAAAAAAATACTTAGCCGCTGAAAAAATTATTTAATCGCCGAAAAAATGCTTAGCCAGCGAAAATAAAGTAGATCGAAAAAAAGTAGACAACTAATAAAAGTAGGCGCCGAAAAAATACTTAACCGCATAAAAAGAATTTAGCCACCGAAAAAAAATGTAGCCGTCGAAAAAAATATTTAGCCGCCGAAAAAAAATAGACACCGAATAAAACTAACCGCCAAAAATATTTAACAGCCTAAAAAGAATTTAGCCAACGAAAAAAAAATGTAGCCGCCGGAAAAATTACTCAGCCGCCGAAAAAAATACTTAGTCGCCGAAATAAATGCTTAGATGCTTAGCCGCCGAAAAAAAGTATATACCTCTAAAAAGTTGACGCCGAAATAATATTTACCCGCCGAAAAACACATTAGACGTCGAAAAAAATATTTAGCCGCCGAAAGACACATTCAGCTGTCGAAAAAAAGTAGCCGCAAGAAATCTTTCAGACGTTCAGACTGACTGCATTTCGATAGACGCTATTTCACAACTCGATATTGGTATTTTTCGAGAATTCTAACTCCGGAAAATCCTAGAAAGGAAGGACATCGATTATTCACATACACGAACAGTTAAATTCAGATTATCGATCTTTTTTTCTGAAACTTAAAGCATATTGGCCGGTCGGTATTCGAGAATGATGGTAAAGCGAACGTAGTCTGAAAGGCATTTCAAAGAGAAGATACAATCGTGCAACAGCGTAAACACGCTTCCGAAAGACCTAACAGGTTTACGAAGCCATTATGAGAATGCACAAGGACATTGTGAAATATACCAATTCTATCTCCGAAGTAGTTCAACGAAAATTAATCAATTATATACAGTGAAATGTTAGTTTTGTGTCAAGAATTTGCATGTGATCAAAAAGCAGCGGCAAGTCAAGCATGACTTAAAATAGCACCTAAGTTTAATGTGATGAATTATTAACAAATCAAAAACCGTGCAAAAAAATGAATAAAATTCTTGAAAAAATCGTTACCGTTACATAAAACAGATCATCATACCAAAAACGCGTATCTGAGAATCTTCAACCACGCAAAAAATACATTATCCCGGTTTCTTATAATGCAAACGTCAAATTTCTTTGCCAGAAATGACTATGTGGACGCCATTACCTATAAACAACACGAGAATAACGCTCTAATACAGAACTATTCGATAAGAGATGCGAAGCAGTGATATTATAGTCACCTACATTTACGAAGGAAATTCTGTTGCTTATACGTCATGAGAAACTGCAATTTTCTTATCGGAATCGAACGACTCCCGCTTACCATACCAACTCCCTTTCATTTCCCCTCTTTCACCTACTCCAGGGGGAACCTCCCCTCTCTTCCCTCTACCTCCCTCCCCTCTTCTATCCACTCCCCTCCGAATGCCTGCCGAAAGGGAAATAGCTTAAACTTCCTACATTTCTTCGTCGTCTCGATAGCACAGTGGGGAAGGCGGCGTATCTTCCCCTCAATGCTGAGGAAGCGGGTTCGATCCCGGCGGCTGACCGTTCGCCGATGGGCCGGCCGGAGTGAAAAAATTACCTTGCGTGAACACTGTGAAGTTCCCCCCGCCCAGAGTACAAGGTATTTTTTCACTCTGTCGATCCGCCGCCGTGGTCGAATCCGCTTCTTCTTTGCATTGTTTGGGGAAGCACTTTCCCATTGTGGTGTTGTTCGGCGGGTTTTGCTTCCGTTTTCTTTAATAGTTATTTTTCTGACAACTTTTTTAAATTTCACGGCAGAGTATGTATGACATACGAGGAAAATCCATCGCCGAGGAAAAAATTCTACGCAAAAAAAGTCGACGCCGAAAAAATAGTCGCTGCTGAGAAAAACAAATACAGCGGAGAAGAAAGTCGAAGAACGGAAAAAAGTCCCCCGCAGAAAAAAAAAGTCTGCCGCAGAAAAAGAATCGTTACCGGAAAAGCATTTTCGCCATCGGAAAGAAATTAGACAATTTAAACCAAGGAAATGAAAATTGCAATCGAAAAATATTTGCAATCGGAGAAAATGCATAACCTAAAAAAATTGGTCGCAGCCAAAAGAAAGGAAAGGAAAAAAATAGACGCCGACGAGAAAAAACTAGCCGATTAAGGAAAAAGGTAGCAATCGAGAAAATAAGTCGCAGGGGAGAAAAAACTTGACGCCGAAAGAAATAGTCGAGGGCGAGAAAAAGTCGTCGCCGAGAAAATCGCAATAAGAAACAATATTCGTAGTCGGAAAATAATATTCGCCATCGGAAAGAAATTAGCAAATTTTGCCGACAGAAAAAAATCGCAACCGAAAAATATTTGCAACGGGAAAAAGGGAAATCTAAATGTAAATCGCAGCCGAAAAAAAGTCGCGGACGAGGAAACCGCCTAGAAAAATCGCCGCCGAGTAAAATAAGTCGAAACCGAAAAAAGTAAGGACGCCATAGAAAAAGTCGTCTCCGAAAAGAAAGCCGCCCGTAGTGGGCTCATCTCGCACTCGGCGCCCATTTTCCTAATTATTATTTTTCTTATTATGTACTTATAAATTCCCCTGCAAAATAACGAGATGCGAGGGAAAATTTAAAATAAATTCACAAGATAAATTCGGCAGAGAGAAAATTGAAAAATTGATTAACGCCGAATAAAAATAATTCGCCGGCGAAAAAAAACGTTCAGCGCTTAAAAAAAATCGCGAAATCAAAAAATTGACTTACGACAAAAAAATATTTTCCAACGTGAAAAGTATCCACAACTGAATAAGTAAATAGCCATAAATAATTAATACACTGGCACAAAAAAAATCATGTGTGAAAAATTAATTACTAATTAATTTCGCACCTGAAACAATAATTCAGGGCCGACGGAAATAATTCTCGAATGCAAATAAATTATTCACCAGCGCAGAAAATTAAATTACCCCTCTGAAAAAGCCTAATTCAAACTCTCAACTTATGCTATCTAGCCTTTGGAACTGCATTTGCATTTAAGCAGTTGAATGTCAGAAAACTATATATAGTCATTCATGTAACATATATGCATCCAAGATTTAACAAACATTTTATGTAAGAATGTTTACAACTAAATCTTAAAGTTTTTTAGGTTAATCAAAACTGTTTTCTTTTGTACTCCTCAATGAACCCTTGTAATATACTGGTGTCAATCTTGATGGAAGAGTTAAAAAAAAGCAGGATCTCTGGTCACCTTAACTATGTCTCATCATATCAAAATTTTATCCTATAACATTAAATATTCTGGCAACTTAGTAACCCATCAGCAATATTCCACCAAAAATAATCAATACAGAAATCTAATAAAACTACCAAATGATGCAAGGATTGCAAATGCTCCAAATAATTCCAAAGAAGCATGGAGGATTATTAACAGTATCACCGGCCCTGACAGGGCTGAATACCTTCCTGTTTAAAAAAATGACAATTCCATATAATAGTTAATCTTTATAAATTTCTAATGCCCTTAAGCTAATTGTAAGATAAAGTTAAAGATAACACTTACAGCAAAATTCCTCAAGGCATCAGAAAAGCTAAAAAAATTATGAAAGTGATTGCTGTCAGTTCACCAGAAGCTGAAATAGCATTTAGTCTCATGAATAATATGCTACTGAAAAAAGAAATTTACTTCTTGTAGAAAATATCGCCGATGTAATGACTATATCTTTGTTTGGACCATCAACTTGAGAATGGGATGCCACACTATTCATTAAAAAGTGACTATGATAAGATCATCATACAGCAGTTGATGCAAGAATTAGAAAATCCGTAGCAAAAAAATATTCGGAAAATGATATTGCTTCGTGAAGTTTTTTTAAAAAATTACATTTAAAACAGAAATAAATTGAATGGAAAATTGATTTTTTCTTTTTAATTTTCTCAATAAATTCCTTTTAAAATAATTATATGAATGTAACAAATAATTATAAAAATGTATTTTAAAACAAACCCGTTGTTAAAAATTTTGGTTGCCATCACTCCCCTTAACTATTTTTTCTGAATCCACCTTAAACATCAGCTGCTGTTAATTCTGCCTCCATACTCAATCATGACAACATCCACACTCTGGAAACAATATACAGTGGAAACCACTTAACATGAAAACGCTTAAAACGAAATATCAGTTAACACGAAAAAAGTGCTCGATCCGTTCCAGTGCCTATAACTTTCAGTATATATCCATTCGTTAATGCAAAATGGTTTACACGAAATTATTTTTTGGTCCCACAAAAATAAATACATGCAAAATTATTTGAGATAGACTTTCCCCATGATTGTGATAATATCTTCAGCTATGTATTACATCATATTATTGATAAGTATCATGGATTTGCCTACGAGCCTCATTCCATATTTGATAAATGAAAATTTTACAATTAAAACTATTAACATGGTATTCGGTTAACTCGAAATTTGGATAACACGAAATGATTGTGCTGGTCCCTATCATTAGGTGTTAACCGGTTTTCACTGTATTTACATACTTATATATTGATGTCCACTGAATGGCATCTGTTTTATTATATCTCACCTTTATTAGCATTTTTAAAAAGTTTTTTTGTGATAATAAGTGCTGAATCATTATATACTAGGTATGTAATAATCTCATCCCGTTGTGTGAGTGTTAGCAAGTAATAGCACTTTTTGAAGTTCCTTACTATAATAAGTGCAGAATACTTAAAATCTGGGTATTTAATAATCTCATACCACTGCTTTTAAATGGTTGTATGCAAGAAGTGCCTTAAACAACTCCCAAAGGACGGGTAATGTGTGAAATGTTGTGGTTGTGATGAAAATATGCACTTTGCATGTGCACATGTATCTGAGAGTACCTGGAAAAGTAAGTCAGCCAGAAAGAAGGAAGACTGGTGTGCTGACTGCCGGAATCAAGAGGAACCTGGTACAGACATTGAAGTGGCTAGCATGAGTAATAGTAACAATGATTACTCCTCCGAAATAAAAGAATTAGTGGCTGAAATAAAAGATCTTAAAAAAGCTATAAAGTACTTCAGTGATGATTATGATGTACTTAAGGTAGATGTGAAAAAAATTTATGATGACATCAAGTGTTTCAAAGATGTTGTAGCTGATTTGAAACAAGAATTAAAATTAGGATAAAGTGATTGAGGAGTTCACAACACGAATGAATATCCTAGAGCAAAAAGAACTGGTTAATAATATGGAAATTGTTGGTTTGAAAAGTGAAAACACAACTATAGACAATTTAAAAGTTAATGTACGTGAGTTAGTTAGTGTGGTTACAGAAGAACATCTCTTCTGATGTTGTAGATGATATTTATATAGTAAATAGAAATCGGCAAAACAAAAATACTAACGTTATTATAAGATTTAAATCCAAAGATATTAAGAAGAAAATAACGGCTAAGAAAGTTGGTTTGCAGCAGAAAGAAATAAAAGGTATAATGCTAATATTTACTTTAACGATCATCTAATTGGGTATTACAGTATGTTGCTTTGAAAGGCAAGCAGTAAAGCTATTAGGTTATAAATTTGTTTGGTATAAAGCCGAAAAAATATCAAAAAGGATGAAAATTCCCAAATTAAAAAATCCTAAATGAGAAGGAATTGAACAAAATAATTTAAATGTATATCCCTTCTACTTGCTTATTGTTTATAGTTTTGATATGGATTTGATTAATCTGCTAAATGTTGAGAAAATAAAGTGTAAGACATATAACTCAGTAACTTTCTACTCTTTTGTACCATTTAAACATTAGATCTTTAAGGAAACATTGGACAGAAGTTTTGTTAAATATTAATGTTATTATAAATAAATTAGGAATAATTGTATTAATGGAGGTAAATATAACACAATTTGAATAACAATTATATAAAATACCAAGGTTTAATACGTTTTTTAAGTTAAGAGAAGGTCACAGGGATGATGGTATTATAATTTATGTAAATGATGAAATAAAATGCAAGGATGTGTTAATTAACACAACCTATTTTGTGTCAAAATGTTTAAATGTCACAATAGATAATAGTGATATAATTATTTTGTGTGTATAAAGAACACCAAAACATAGTAAGATATTATTTATGCATGAATTAAGTATTGTGTTAGGAAAGTTCTGTAACAAAGAAATGATTATGGTGGGTGATGTAAATATAAATGTGAAAGACAAGGACGAAATACAGTCTTAAATATCAGGATGCCTTGGCTGCACGAGGGTTTAGTCAAGTAATACATGACTATACAAGGGAGTGTGTCTGTGATGGAAGATTGGATAAATCTTGTATAGATCATATTTATTATAAAGACAAATTATTTAATACTGTGGGTATAATTATAAAATCTAACATCTCAGATCATTATGAAATAGCAGTAGATCTATCAAACTTGAAAAGAAAAAATAAAGCTAAAGGGATATACAGAAGAGTTATTCTTGTATAAATAAGGGAAAAATTAATAACCTGATAAAAAATAAGAATTGGGAAACTGTACTGGAGATTGAAAATCCAAGTGTGCAATATGACTGAAACAATAGAAGGGGACTTATGTGCATCTTACAAGCAGTGCACAAAAGTTAAACCTAGGAAATTAATTCAAGCTAAGAAAGAATGGATGTCAGAAAGTTCTGTAAACCAGGGCGATATCAATCAGACGGAGTGAAAACGATCATCTATGCACTTGCTTACCTGCATGGTTCTGCCACCTAGAGACCACTTGGAAACTACGTCTAATATCATTTTCCAGATGTGATGTAAGACTACAGACCAGATGTAATGTAGTTAATATCCTAGTTTTGTCAGAGTAAGTCATCGTGAATTGAGATACACGTTGTCTGGTTTTGCTAAAAATTAGAAGTATTGTTTACGTTCTATTGGCGGGACTACTGATTTCATCAGAGACCCCTTGTAACATCGCTACATTAAAGTAAGTTTTATTTGCGAACTCCAACCTAATTTTCAGATTAATACTTCACGTTTTGAATTTTTTACAGATTTTAAAAGATTTTTTTGCTTATTCAGAGATGATACTGATCATGCCACGAAAATACCTAAGGCAGCTAGGACCAAACATGAGACATAAATACAGTGAGGAAAATTTGCGGAAAGCTGTGGAAGAGGTTAAGAAAGGAGTTATTACAATAAGAAAAGCATCTGAGAAGTATGGTGTGCCTTTCACATCTACTTGTGATAATGTAAAAGGCAAGTATAGCAAGAGCATGGGGGACAAACAGCTCTCACCAAAGCAGAAGAGGAGAGACAGGTGGAGAGATTAATTTTGTGTTCCAAGTGGCATGTTCCTCTTACAGCAACTGACATTAGAGAAGTTGTCTGTGCATATTTGAAGCATTCAGGTAAGACTGAAGGTTGTTTTCCCCTGGGCCCATTCTGGATCTCGGTGGTCCTGGATGCAGATATAAAGTTTCCTGACGAATTTCAAGCAATTATTGAAAATGGTGAATACCCCCCCAACATACATACAATAAGTAATTTACGCGTAGATTTTAGCGCTGCAGTGACGAAAATGATAACTCGCAGAACCTAGCGATCTATACATAAATGCGAGCACCGCCGCAAAAGATTTAAAATTGTATTAATATTGATTTTTAATAATTAATATTAAATAAATAAACAAAGAAACAGCGAACCTTGCAATTTCGCGAACTGATCACTACTAAGTACATGTTATAATCAGTTTGTTTAGCGCAAAGACTGTCCGGAACATATCCTTTGCTCTAAACAAGGCATGACTGTACTTGGTCCCATTCTCTTCATTATATATGTAAATTAAATGTTTTATGTGGTAAAACATTATAAAATACTTTTATATGCAGATGATACAGTTTTAATAGCCCCTCATAAGAATGTTATTGAAGCTAAAAAACACATGCAAACTGATCTAAATAATATATTGATGTGGATGCATGATCATAAGTTAAAGAAAAGAAAACAAAGTTAATGTATTTTATGAACAAAACTTGTGATCGTGTAAATATCAATATAGTTATTCATAACCATGATTGTATGTATAAAAAATTGACAGCCTGTGCTTGTAAAACTTTGGATCAGGTAAATGAATATATACGTATTTAGGTACAGTTATTGATGAAAATTTTAGATTTAATTCACATATTAAAAATCTGAATTCTAAGTTACAGAATGTTTCTTATCTACCGTATTCACCCGAATCCAAGACGACCCTGAATCTAAGACGACCCCCCATTTTGATGATTCCAAAACAGAAAAAAGCTCAAATTGACCTTCATTACTACAGAAATTATAAATCTTGTGAAATATTTATTTTCTCTTATACTTTTCTTGAATGTCATTGTCTTTTAACATTTTAAAATCATAAGATCACATCACAAATAGAACCATTCAGGTTTTCAAACAAATTAAATGGTAGCATTCATTTTAAGATAACATTAACAATAAAGTAAATACATTGAAAGAATATACTCATTTCAGGACAACAAAAAAACATTTCAATCAAAGTGCTGCATAAAATCATTTTATTGTGTTAGTCATCATCACTGTCTATGCAACCTTCACTATTTTCCTCATGCTCACTATCTTTATCACTCTCAACTTCATCATCAGTCTCCCACAAAACATCATCCTCACTCCCATCCATGGCATTAGATAAGCAGCATTTCTTAAATCCTTTCACTATTACTTTTGCATTTATTTGTTGCCACGATGCCTTGATCCATTGGCAGAGCATTGCAACTTCAGGTTTCTTAAGATTTCCTTTTGGTGTTAAAGTGTGAGTTCCACTCTGTAACCACTCAGAATACAAAACCTTTAAATTATTTTTAAAACACTTATTGACAGCAACATCTAAAACTTGAAGTTGCGATGTCATTCCTCCAGGTATTACAATAAGATCAATATTCATTGCACTCATTATGTTTTTAATTTCAGGAGATAAGTGTCCTTGAATGCATCCAGTGAAAGCATTGCTCTTTGTTTCAGTAAAGCTCCTGGCCGTCTATTCCACACCACATGTAACCAATCTCTCATTAGTTCTTTAGTCATCCACCCCTTTTCTTGACACCTATTATTCCACTTGGCAAATGTTTCTTAGGCATTGTTTTCCGCTTTAGAATCACATATGGTGGTAATTTAGTCCCATCTGCTAAAACCGCCAACATTACCGTGACTCGCATTTTTTCGTTGCCTGTAGTTTTAATTAGGACGGACTTCGCACCTTTTTCGTTCACAGTATAATTAGATGGCATGTAGGAGAAAACCGGAGTTTCTTCGGCATTTCCTATTTGGCTCAAAAGGTAATTATTGGTTTTTCTAAGTCCAATTACGTATTTCTGGTAAGCGAGAAGTTTTTCAACATAGTCTTCTGACACAGCGAAGTTCGTCGCCGTAAAGAAAAATTATTTCGTCGCCGTAAAGAAAAATTATTTCGTCGCATCATTCTCACGCACCAGCTTCTGCTGGCCTTGAATTCTTGCAATGATATATTAAGTCCTCTAGTAATTTCATTAGCTTTAAGTATAATACTTTCAGTCGAAACAGGCATACCGTTCTTCCTCATGGTGCGCACAAACTTGACTACTTCTTCTTCAATGCCATGAAATCGGCCTTATTTTGGACCACTGAGCGACTTCCTTGTGGCTTTTTCTAGTTCCTGTTTTGAGAGTTTCCATCGACGCACATTTGCCTCAGATACACCGAACTTTCTACTCGCATCACAGTTATTAGTTTTTTCGGCGTAATTTATCACGATCAGCTTAAAATTTGTATCTTAGCTCCGTCTAATTCCTTTGTTAACTTTCCCTTTGCACTCGTGCCACGTACTTCAACATGATCTGTCATTTTAACTTAAGGGTTGTGCATTTAAATCAAGAATGCACAACTCAAAATTACTGTCACACTTAGCGAATCGCGGTGCGTCGTTTGAAAGGGGAATCCCAATGATTTCCGCTATCATTTGTTTTGACATTGCGCTGGGCATTACGGGCAAGATGAAAGTACGTCGTCTGTGTTATGGTCGTCGACGATGATTATTAGTCTAAATAATTATTATTCCCGTCATGTTTTTCTTATTGTTATTACTATTTGTTTATTTCACTTCTTTATGTACGTACTTGAATTTGCTGTTGTGAATTGTTTACTCTAATATACCATTTGTTGTAAAAACCATTGATTAAATGCTTAAATATACTTCGTATTCGAATGTAAGACGACTCTTGATATTTACAGCTGAAAATTTGGAAAAAAAGGTCGTCTTAGATTCAGGTGAATACGGTATTTCATCATGTTAAATATATTGTTCCAATTCATGTGATGAGAATTATGTATTTTTCTCTCGTTGAGAATCTGTTGAGGTATTGCGTATCTGTATGGGGTTCTGCTGGGAAAATGTGTATCCAGTTATTAAAATCAAGTCGAGCTAGGCTTATAGAAAAAATAATACTTTACAGGAATAATAGTAAAAATGGGGCATTTAATGATGAGCCATTTCAAACAATAAATGTACTGCCAATTGATGATAATCTATTTAAGTATGTAATAATCATTGATAATTATTTCACTAACAAAAACAAGAAAAGGAAAACATATGAAACAAGCATAACCCTATGAGATATGGTGATATATGAAATACCAAAATATTATACAAAGAAAGGTAAAGCCCAGATATAGGTATTAGAAACTACTTTTATTAATGAATTACCACGCAAAATTAGACAACTAAGGACAATGAATGAGGTAAAGTCCAAAGTAAAAACATGGTTATTAGACAAGTATATTTTATAATATACCTAATAGAACAAAATATATTCGTATTATATTATACAACACACTGTATGGAATAGTAATGGATTCGTTCTGATTTTGTGAAAATTTTATTTTTTGATGTTAAGACTAAAAGATTTTTAAGAAATTAAAATGACAATAAATTAAGATAGATGTCAACGTAAATGTTAAAATCAATTAAAAATCATTATTCCAGAACTATTTAACAACATGCTAAAGGAAATCAAAATGGTAATAACAATATCAGAGGTGAATTTTAGAGTTAAAGATTGTTCAAGCTAGGTGTTTGATTGTTGTTTTACATTCCAATTCCTATTGCTTCTGCATGAATAAATAGATCAAAAAGAAACATTGGAACATTAGTTGACACCTTGCAAGATGTAACCATCACACATGAGATTCAACCTGATAAATACAACATGTAAAGTGGGAAGCTCATTCATTCTACTTTGTAACAAAAATTGATGCCACTCACACCTAGTATCCTTTGGTATCACAAAAGATGTCAGGTCCAGCAATTTAGCAGTTTGGTAGATCACGTTCACAATGGCCTGGTATATATTTCTTGGAACCATGCTTCTGAAACAACAAAAGAAACAAATCAAAAATTTAGTACAACACAATGTCATGCTGAAATTAGGGCAAACATAACAATACCTTGCCCCTTCTTACCTCCTCTCTACTATGTTCAGACATAGTTCATTGACAATATCTGTTGGATATACAATTTCCATGAATATAACCATCAAAATAAAACGGTCATAAATTCTAACAATATGAGATTTCGAATTTGACTGCTGCACATTCCAGGTCTCAATATTATGATTATTAAACAGATTGTAAATATAATTCAAATGTTTTATGCCCTCACCTACCAGCTGAACCATGCCCCCTTAAGAATGCACCCAACAGTTATGAAACCATTGCATTAAGGCACTTACAATTAGTGGTATTCTTACATCCCTCATGTTAAATCATTGCATAATTTTACAGAATTAAATTTCTAAAAACGCATGTTGCCCTTTAATTTTAAAATTTTTAAAGAAGAAATTAAGTAAAATTATTTTTTATACATCTTTAATAACATTGTTACTAAGTTGGTCAGTTAAACTACAATTTTTAGTTCCAAAACACTTGGTTATTTATTGATTACGAAAATTGATATCAAAATAAATACATAATTAATATTTATAATTCAAAGATAAATGTGTTACAATTTAAAAAGTGCTCAAGACTACGAATATTTCACTTCTTACGCAGTAGAAAAAATGTGCGATTAAAAAGTTGGGGAAAATCTGACTCAGTAAAGAGATGTGGTGTTGCATCAATTTGAAATAATTGCCACTCTAAATTAATACTAACAAAAGCTTATTCTATGACCCCATTGATATTCATCTTAGGCTATTATGTCTCTATGTAATCAATTCTTATTTTTTAAATTACAAAACTTCCAGGAACAAAATTTGCTACTATAAAAATGTATTTATGGCGACAATAATTCAGTAACACAGTGAACATGTCATACTGTCATCACTGTAGCAAGAAGTTGTAGTTAAGAACACTGCCCCAGACTTTGACAGTTATAAGAATAATTATTGCATTAGTCAAATATGTAGAATAAATATTACATTTATTATTGCATGTACAAGAATTGAAATTCAAGAAGACTATTGGAACAGAAATGTTGTGGGTCAATGTCGATCGCATTACCGTAACTCGCAAGAAAATGAACTACGTAGCACGTGAATCATAGACGTTCTTTACGCATAGCAGTTTTCAAATGGCTGAATTATCAAACAATTGCTTAGCTTCGTCACCATGACTGGAACCATATCTCCCTCCCCATCCCAGAGATACGGTGCCCAAAGCAGAGCAAACATAATACGGGTTGATAGTTGAGCAACAGTCAGGAAGTATGGAGATTGAGTCATCGCCACAGGGACGTCACCTATACTAAACTTTAGCCGGTTCCATCTTAAAAGGGTGATATGCTTATATTGCAACATTTGAAAATTGTTCCTTAGGAATAATTTAGGAATATTGACATAGTTCGTCACTCTCCCACTTGACAAATTGGTGCTGTGATCGATGTTGACCCAGAACAGTTCTAAGTCGACTATTTTATCAAACATTTATAATGAAGCATTGGCCATCCCTTGCTTGAGATAAACTACAAGATAAAATACTGAACTACTTTTCATTTGTCTAACTAATAATGAGAATTATGAAATGCTAGAAAATTCAATCACTTTTTCCCAAGAATGAGCATGGATACGATTAAGAAGTTAGCTGCCAGAAAGCCTTCTTACCAAAGGAGACATTCACATGAATGTGAAACATCAGATAAATTTTAAAGCAAAGAAAATTCTTAAAGTAAGGAAATTGAGTTATTCCATCTCAGTGACACAAAATAAATACTTGTATCAGCAATATTATATCACTAAATCCCAATTCTGCTCTATTTATCTAACCTCTTCTAAGGTAATATTACTAGTAAGGAGGGAAACTTGGGAAAATGAGGGAATAGGAAAACTTCTATGTAAAAAGTGGTAATGTTTGGGGGATAATTAAGTCCAACTGCAACTGTGATAAGTGAGATTTGTCTTCACTTAGCTTTGCTTTTAACAATGAAATATGAGGATTGATATAATATTTGAAGAAATATATTTATGTGGAAGTTACGTTTTAATTGGAAACACGTAGGTTTTTTGTTGCCTAATAATTATCTGTCATACAAAAAAATGTAGCATGCTCCAACTTCAGCCACAAAAGATAAGAGAAATGTCTGTTAGGAAGATTTTTGCCTAAAATATTGTAATGTGGAGTAAGCTGTATGGATTATAGTTAACTCTGTAGCCATGTACAAGGATTCCTCTATACAGCAGTAAACTGCAATAACTGTAATTGTTTACAAGCGATGCCATCCCTACTATGAAATACTGTTTACCCAATTAACATTCAATAAAGAGTCTACTTCAGTTTCATTACCATAGCTGAGAAAACTCATCCAGCAGTGGGATACTATTCTCTGGGGTGCAACAAATGCTCCTCTTAAGACGAACATGGACCTCACCATTGCGTCACAGCACACTAGAAATGTTCAAATAGTAGTATTGGACGTTATTATAACATTCTTACTAGCCAAAATTCCAATAACAATTTAACGAATAGTTAAACAATATTTGTGTAGAGTCTCGTGAAATGTATCCGAGTCAATACAATCTAAAAATATTTAAACTACTATCGAAATACCTGTAAAATTAATATTCGTAACGGAGAACGCCTTATCCTAATCACGAACGTCCATGCTCGTCTCGGACATCCTCGGCCGTCTCGGTTAAAACCAGGGGTATGCAACACCGTCAATTGTCTGAATGAAGTTACTCCGTTAGATCATTTCAGGTGTCACTAGTGTCGCTGAAATCAAGCGCGCGCGCCTTTTAAACGTCAGGTTTTCTATTCCTCGTAAAATGCTTAATATAATTGTTCGCAAAATTCTAAATAAAAATATGAAATTGAAAAAATAACAAAATTATTGTAGGTCAATAATATTGCTTTATTTAAGCTTCACTAGATGTACACATAAGTAAATGCCATATGTTAAAGTGAAAAACCGTAGCACTTAAGCAGATTGCAAACTTGCTTTTGCAAAAATATCACAAATTATTTGCCGATACCGTTGCAGAAATATCAATGCAGTTCAAACAGTAGCATTTCATTTGATATTGCGAACGGGTCTTTGCAAACATCACAAATTACTAAACCAAATTCACTCAGAAAGAAGGCACAGTTACATCACAAATTACTATCTGATATTCAATCAGAATGAAGGCACAGTTACATCACAAATTACTACCTGATAAAAACGCACAGTTACAGAAATCTCAGTGCAGTTCAAGCATTAGCATTTCAACAGAGATCACACAGGGATAAGTCACAAAAACTGGAAATCCACAATGAGTCATCCACTGGTATTGCATACACAGGATAAACAGTGACACCCTTAACATGATATATATATATATATATATATAGAGAGAGAGAGAGAAGATCATATCAAGGTAGTAAAATATACAAGTTGGAGTAGGAGAAGGAGTACGAGGTGGAGGATGGATAGGGGACAAGGAATGTGAAGCACTGGCAGCTGCAGCAACAGGTCCTTCTATGGATGGCACTACTCCCCGCAGTAGCCGCAACTTCAGCTCATTCTGGAAGCAAGCATCAGTGAAGTGCTTTGAGCAGACCCTTCTCCTTGTGAGCACTCGCTTGGCCCCACTCTGCAACAAGGCCATCAGGTCACTGCTCTGACAGAAGTGCACCCATTCCAAGCACCTGCACATAAATACATTCATCAATATGAATAATAATAGATTACCAGAAAAATAAAAAAATCCCAGAAGGGTTTATTACTCTTCCGAAAGAATTGGAAAATCATCTCATGTAGAAAGCATTGGAAGTTGTATCTTCGAACAAACTGGCATTATACTTCCACTCTAGGTAACTTTCAGTTTCTTTTCCTCACATAAGGATGTGTTGAAAAAGTCAATTCAGTCAATATAACTATTTGATGCCCTTTTGATTCTCTTTACTGACGCATTATAACCATAATTTGTGCTGTTAATGTTTGTATTAAATGCACGATACTTTCTCACAGTTCGAGGAGGAAATGTTATTACGTGCTAAAAAGCTACAAGAATCAACACAGTTATTCAACAACACAAAAAGATTGTCAGCTTCTAATCTTGCGCTAAGGAGTATCTACGGAAAGAATCTCCAAGTGCATACAATAATTCACATCGAAGGTGAAACATGTAATTTAAAAAACGTAAGAATTTATGCCGTACACTTTCCACTCGATTTAATTGACCAATCTTATATGACGACCAAGCCACCGATACAACAAATGACATATATATCAAAGCGAACTGGATAAATAACGTTCAAAATTGTAAGTTTTGCATTGAAAGGCAAGTATTCGTACGAAAAACATCAATTATAACTCCTAAAGCGACTTAAGAATTACATTCATAATTCACGAAAACGCTTAAGCATTCACATGAAAATATTCATTGATATAAATTTACTTACAGTTCCTTCACCCTTGGGAAATGAAACAGCCTAACGGATGAATAGGCTGCCGAAAACTTACATCCCGAAACTGAGCACAGGGAACCCTTCCCTTCGGTTACCTCCATTTTCACAGTCTTTGGCGCTCTTTGCTAATAGCGTCTCTTATTTTTCAAAAATCCGTTGATTTCAGCGACACTAGTGACACCTGAAATGATCTAACGGAGTAACTTCATTCAGACAATTGACGGTTTGCATACCCCTGGTTAAAACTGATTAGTTCCTTCCACTAACTATAAGAGGGCGCTAGTTTCCCTCTAGGATGTAGTGGCGCGAACACATAGAACCGATATTTCGACAGGAAAATATCAAATAGCTCGTAGGTCAACGTTATTCTTATCAACTGCAGTCAGCATCGCGGTTTTCGACGTTACGTGCGGTTAAACTTACCTAAGCATAGATAAATGAATCGCCTCTGAAGGAATCGCTTGAGGCATAACGCGAGATTAATGAAATACTGAATCGGTTAATACGAAACGCGAAAAATAATCGGAAATAGGCATTTAAATAGGTATCGGTCGCACTTCCTCGTTCTAGGAGGATGTGGAGGTTTAAGTATGAAGGAAACGGTTTAGTGAAGACAACAAGAGGAGGAAAGTCACAGCGGCAGTGCATGACGTAAAGGTTACGGTAGGAGTGGGTACGGTTTAGGGATCTCCGAGGGTTGTATGCGAAACCCGAGGGAAGGAAGACACGTCAGCTATGCCGAGTAAAGAGAAAGATGCGAATTATGTATTCGTCAAATGGAATGTCTGGGCGGAATTGGGGGTGATGCAGGTTTGCTTTGGAACCCCTTCTCCTCTACAATTCAGAAAACCCCAGAGCACTATAAGGAATTGTAAAGTCAAGGCAACCTGTAATTTGGCGGTCAAGCACAAAATCCTTGGTTTACGGAATCGATTTTTTCTGACTGGTTTTGTGAATATTTTTGCCCTTCAGTCAGTAAATAGCTAAAAGAAAATAGGTTTTTCGGCGCTAGAATACTAGAGTGTGTTTACGCCGGTTTGGTGGGTGATTTGGTGTGAATGGATGTGTGTGAGCGAATATGTAGGAGCGTGAGAGAGAGGTTGAGCGATAGGGTGTCCGTATGGGATTGAATGGGCGAGTGATTGAGAGGCGTATGTGTGTGCAGTGTCGCTACTAGAATATGGCGAAGATGCAGTGGCGGATCCATGAGGGGGGGGCGATCGCCCCCCCCTCCCCTTGGATAACCCCATTGCACTCCACTGGGCGCTTTCTTCAATTCATTCATCGCAAAAATCCTCAATTATACGTCGCAGATTAGGTCTGTATAGCAAGGGAAAGGATTCTGATAGGAGTAGGGATTTTCAAAATATAGGGCAGTTGTAAGGGGCGGATTCGATAGGTGGAGGGACGATCGCCCCTCCCCCCCCCCCCTCACCTCTTGAGAAGTTTCTGTATCCGCCCTTGCGAAGATGACATTTTGCCATATGCACCTCTTGCAAAAATGCAGCAAACGTTCCCGAAAAAGTACATTTTCCTATAAATATTATTTTTAATTCTCAAACTTTATTTTAAATGTAATAAAACGCTACCATTCTTTGTTTGTACGTGTGTACATGTATTGTTTAATGTTATAGAGTATTATAGAAGGATTAAATTTTTTGCTTTTAATGCGACAGTTAACAAGCTAAACCTGTGTTCAACCGTACCTTGGAAGCAGCATTAAAAAAATTTATAAAATACTTGAATGTTGAATTGCTTCGAAATATTGACATGGAGAAAATGCTGAAGATAAACTAGACAGGCAGGATGAAAAGCGAGGAAATATAGAAGAAGGATTGAGGAGAGAGTATATGATTACAGACGTATTAGGTGGAAAACTTGATGGAAAAAGAGAAAGAGGTAGGAAAAGGTTTCAGCTGATAGACGACTTGAAAGGGAAAGGGAGCTATCAAGATATGAAGAAGACTGCGGAAAATAGGAGCATATGGAGAACCAAGTTTAACCATGAATAATCACGAACAGACTACCTGTGATAATAGAAGAAAATTGAAAAATTATACATACAATAAAAAGAGCTGGATACCTGAAGAGAGAGAGAGAGGCATGGTTAAGGATGAGTTAGAAGGAAGAAAAGAAAGATGTAGGAAAGGGTTTCAGCTGATTTCAGCGATTTGATAAGGAAAGAGAGCTATCAAGAAAAGAAGATTTCGGAAAGGAGGAGTATTTGGAGAACCAAGTTTAACCAAGAATAATCTCGGACTTGTTTACCAACAGCCTACCGACGTTGATGGTTTTCTTGGATTGATTGTGTTTCTGAAGAATTTCTGTCATCATTTAATAGACCGCTGAAAGAAAAGGCTTGCCAAGTGTCACGCTGAAAGTTTACATTTCTAGTAATGTTTTCAGTACATTAATGCTACTACTTACGCTTGTTCTGTATAAAAATATATAAAAATAATAGTTAATGCTAAATAATATAACCTGAAACCTATTTAAAAGGATTAGAATTTTTCTTATTAAATATAATGTATTTGGCACTATTTGTCGAGTTGAAATTCTGTTGGACAAAGCTGTTTTATATAGTACCGATCCTCATATTCGGTATCCCAAAACCCGGAAAGTTCAGAAAATCGGTTATTTTAAAAAGAGGCGCCTCGATCTTCGTTCTCGGGCAATTTTGGAAATATTAAAGATTGATAATGGGAAAACATGAATTTATTTCTCCTTGGGACGTTTTTCAATAATCACTCTTGGCTAAACTTTTACAATTGTGTGTCAGTAAAGCCATATTTTCGTTCAAAAAATGATGATTTTGGAGTGATTACATCTACAAATTTACTAATTTTATAATTAATTCACAAAGCCATAAAGGCTGCACCGCATTCGCACAAGAATTTAGTTCAAATGTTTACCGATGTGTGGCAGACACGCAAGATTTTTATTGCAATAGTGATGCGTATTATTCTTGCCATCAGTTTTGTTGTATATTCTCAGTAATAAAATTTCTAAGGGTATCTATAGTAATAACGTGCGATTTATGGAGCTCCAGTTTAATATTATTATTATTATTAGTATTACTAACTTTATGGAGTGTTTCTCTATTGTGAATCAGTTTTCAAATGACTTTTTAGTAAGTTTTTGCAAAATTTACTCGATACTTTAATACTTCTGGAGCTCCCATTATTCGGGGGCCCGGATGCCTCGCATCCACTGTATCCCTTCTTTGGCCGGCCCTGGACCTAAATACACTAAATTTGTAGTGTTGGAGAATCATTCAAAATGTTTTTTTTTAAGAACGCGGGAAAAACTTTGACCCCGACGTGATTTGAACACGCAACCTTCTGATTTCTGATCTGGAGTCAGACGCGCTATCGCTGCACCACGGAGTCCGCCGATTTAACTCGTTATTTGATAATTTTACCTAAGGTAGTGTATAAATTAATTGTAATATCCATTACTACGATTTTCGTTAATTCTAAGGAGCCATATTGCATGGCGGAGTCGCTTGTTTTCATACATCATCATCACAGGCTATTTTTTTCAACGTATAAAACCAGTCATCATTTAATCTTTCTTTTTATGTACGTATAATTTTTACAAATTCCGCTACAGGCGTCAACATAGAATAGAGGCATCACTTCATCGGGCCTACCCGGCAATACTGGCAATAACCGACAATACTCGGGTCAAAAGCCTGCCGGATAAAAAGTCTGGTACCGCACTATAATGGGGCCCGATAGATAAAAATGTTTACAAGTAAGATTTTAAAAAAAAGTTAATCGTGCCAGATACGGACACTTCCAAAAAAGTCTGAACTTTATTTATTCAAAAATTTGGGGCACAGAACAGGAGGTCCTTACCGTCGTCAGCTTGTTCGTTGCCATTGTCCGAGATTACTAATACGTGACGCAAAATCTAGTATTTTCATACGGAATTGGTTTAAGAGAGGATCCTTGGGGCGATGTGGGAACCCAATAGAGGAAATGTGAGGAGAATATGAAGCGGGTTGAAGAATGGGAAAGCCGATAACTAGGAATGCAACCCTCGAATTTGATGTGACGTCAGTGACACTGCGGTACGAATTTGAAACCCTTGATCTGAACTAATTGAGGATGTAAATGCTTCCGATTGTTGTTTTTTTCGGATACCCCATCAGAAATAAATGCATAATATGCGAAGTTATTTAGGACAATGTAAATACGCGCTATAATGCTATACAGTAAATAGAATTAAAAACCCTGTAACATTTTATTCAAAATATAAATGGACGTTACCATGCACTAAATTTGATCGGAATATTCTTGCAGTTTAATCTCGAATTATTTTAAATATTTTATTCAGAGGTTATTTCACAAGGAAGATGAAAAATTAGTTAAAATTTATCCATAGCGTGTTTTACACACTAAAAATATCTTGAGTGTAGCTTTTAACGTCCGCGACTCAATCAATCCCCATCGGTGTTAGTGAACGTAATGTTAGATCAGAGTACAGGAGAAAATATGTCGAAATTATCGCTAGAACTGAGAAATACTACCGATCCTTTTTCCCAGACGCGATAAGACAATCCAACAGAGGAATTAGCTAGACTTCACTTGGTGTTGTGACACCCCCTGCCAAACGCTTCCAGCGGCTTGCAGGGTATTGATATAAATGTAAATGAATCCATCGTTTCAATAGAAAATACGCAATTCCTTTCCTATTGGCGACCGCATAGGCGAAGGGGATAAAAAAATAATGTATAAGGGTTACTTTTCATCCCTTTTCGACATTTATTTTTCTCCAACACACCCAGTCAATAAAGATGAATGTCGCGAAGAAAAACCAGAGCGAAACTAACAATAAGTATCGCGTGAGGACACATAAAACCATTCATCGCATCGCTTACCGAACACATCCATACGTTTTCGCATGTACCAACGCCATTTCGCGTCCTTCTCGCGGAAGCAGACAAACTTGTTGAACCGCGAGGCAATTCCGCGATTCTTCCACGCCATTTGTTGAGACACCATTTCGCAACAACGGCATTAATACATTCCTCTGCACGACCACGTCGTTTTGCCGCTTCACTCATTTTTAGGCGCGTTTCGCTTCAAGCGTGAGCGCCTATTATCGTCGATCCGTCCGTTCGTCCGCATGTTCGTTCTCGGCTTCTACTGAACGGATTTTCATGAAATTTTATATTAAGGACTTACAATCAAATATAAGAAGAAAATTGCAAAAATGAATCACGTACGCCAATCAGGGGTACCACTTTACTGGAGACAAAAAATTAAATTTTCGTCATATCTCGTAAAGTATTGCTTATATCAAAATATGTTTCAAATAACAGTTGTAGAACTAGTAAAGAATATTACATATTTTCTTTCCTATACATTTTTATCGTAGGAGTTGCCGTTATCAATGAAATCGAAAAAGAATGTCTTAATTCGAGTTGAACAGAAAATTTCTTGCATGGTTACTTCTTCATTGTTGCTATCATAAACAATCTCACAAACAAACGTTTAATTTCCTTACGCGTGCATGCAATATTTTTAAATAGCAGAATATGTATTATTTATGACGAAGACAAAACTTTAAAACGCAATTTCCCTTACGTACAGGTAGGTATATAATTTCTTTCTTATACTCCATTGCGCGAAACGCGCCCATTTGTGATACGTTGTACACCTTCCCAACTTGTTACTTTCTCCATACGTAGTAATGGGAAAGTCTTGTGTTCATGGTTCCCTCTAAGCTGCGCAACTGCGCGGCCGCGCAGCAGTTTTTGAAGTGCCGCGCACTGAAGTTTTCAAGCGCGCACGATTGTGTGTATTTTATAATATATCGGAACAGGACCGCGTCAACCCCGGTGCATATCCGCGCACTATCGTCATGTAAGCGCGCATAGCGATATTCATTCCGCCCACGGATGAAAAAAATTAGAAGAAACTACGCTTGTGTTCATGAAAAAAATCAACTTCGAGATTTCAACGGAAGTACACGTTTTGAGGTCCCTATAACACGTTTAGACTACTTTCGGAATTATGTCCGCGTGTGTGTGTGTGCATGTGTATATGATTGTGGGCGCTCTAACTCGAGAATTACTAGCCATATCGTTATCAAATTTCATATATAACACTTTAGCATGAGCATAAAGAACTAATTAGTTTTTGGACAATACAGGTTAACCGGAAGTGGAGGTTTATTCGAAACCCGATTCGGTTTTTGCGATATTTCTTCATTAAAACATCATTATTGTATATATATATATATATATATAATTCTTTACAAAGGTTATAGAGAATGTAATTTTCTATAACTTTCATTTGAAAGAATTTTCCATAGCAGTTATTGTTTAGGAATTATTTATAAATAATCGGTTTTTTTGGTTTCCGTCAAATATCTCCTTAAAAACGTCGTTATTAGTAATCTTCGTAAGGACCAAAGTTGTAGAGAATAATATTTCTTCTAATATTTCTTATAATATATTATTATAATATTTCTTACAATATCTACTTTTGCAGTATTTTCCTAACTTGTTTTTGGTTTTGTATTTTATACAAGGAGTGTAACTGCTAATACAATAAATCATTTGCACTTTCCAAAAAAGAAATATTTTTCTGCTTAACTAACTAAATGTCTCACCCACCATCCGGCACATTTCGACAATTGCATGGTAGCAACTTTCTGACAATTAAATGGATATTCTAGCAATCGCTAAGATTCGACTGATCCCAAAGAAACTCCAGCGATCGAGAGAGAAGATGATGACGAATAGAGCCTCCTTGAGCTCGCAATGAGGCCTTCAGAGCGCTTGCTTTACACGAATACCGTTATGACATGCACTGATGTAGATGACAAGGTAGTCAAAGAATGGCGAAATTATTCGATTTCATATCATATTTCAAAATAAAATACGGCCTCAAAGCAAAGGAAAATTAATAAATATTTAAAAAATCAGTGATATGAATTAAAATATTGATGGCTCATGTTTTATGTTAAAATCGCCATTCATTTTCCTGCGACACATTTTTTTTACGTTTTTAATACCTGTCCATCATATGAGGTATCTGTAATGACATGAGGGATCCTCTACGCATCGTGCGTCGAATTTTGCGATTTACCCAACCAAACCCATCCAACTACCAGGCGACGATCACGGTATCCGAAAACACGCAAGCGAACGAGGGCTTCAAATTTGGCGCCCATAAGAGCTCGCCGCCATGGGAGTATGTTATACCTGCTAATCAGTGACCAGAGAAATTATTCAATGAATGATTTGTAGGTTGATATAAAGGAATTATAAAATGATGAAAACATGGTTCAACTAATTTCACTGCTACATTGTAGATTGAGAAGTATATAGAAGAAGAGTAAATGGAATATTCAGAGATGTATTAGGTTAATTTATTCGGTCGCTTTAGTCGTATCGAAGGGATAAGACAGCCTGAGGATATGACGGAAAATTCGAACGAGAAAATGCTTTTTGGTATCCCAGTACATACGAAGAATTATGTGATGGGATGTGTACGTGAGTGAGTGAATGAGCGAAAAAGACTGCATGTAAGTGCGAGAGAGAAAACGACGGGTTGGGTGTATGAAAGTGCGTGAGTGTGTGTGTGCGTGCGTGTGCGTGAGAGCATGCGTGTGCGTGAGTATGTGTGTGCATGAGTGTGCGTGAATGTGTGCGAGAGTGTTTGTGAGTGTGTGTGCCACCAAAAACTCATTAAAAATCAGCTGGAATATATGCCACCCCACTTGCACAGCAAACACAGCAAACCTCCTAATTATTAGAGCCTAATATATATACGACCATCAAACACTTGATTGCCCCTTCAATATAGACCACCCAACACACGAAATTACCCCCTGATTTATGCCACCCAATTTGCACTTGACTGCCGCTATGACATATTCCTCCCTAGATACATCAAACTCCCCACGCTCTTCAGCACCAAACATAAACCTCTATGCTTATTATATAGCTCAGAAATTCTATAGCTATTTTCCGCGATCTGTTGGTTGGTTGGTTTGTCGGATGTAACGCTAAACCCGCTCGCTAGAAAAAATGCGAATAATGATATTTTTATTTTGACATTCCCTCGGCAGGATTCAAACCCGCGACCATAACATTGGGAGATAGGCACGCTAGCCACCCCCTCTATCGATAACTCGAGAGACAATAGAGATAGAAACTCTAAATTTGACAAGAATGCTCGATTCACATATGATAAAGTGGTGACGAAAAAAATCTCGAAAAAAGTTCTGGGTTCGATTCCAATTGAAGATACTTATATCTCCCATTAAAATAACACGTAATGAAATCGACTGTAGGCTTTCATTATTTTTACTTTCTCCATATACTTAGTATAGAGAAAGTATTATTTTCATGAAAAAAATCGACTACGAGATTCCAACGTTTTAAGGTCCCTAGAACACATTTAGACTATTTTCCGAATTATGTCTGTGTGTATATGGTTGTGGGGGCTCTAACTCTAAAAGTACTTGTCATATCGTTAACAAATTTCAAATATAACACTTTGGTATGATCATGAAACGGGAATAAGGACGACTGTATACTTTTACGATACGAAATAATAATTTTGCCTTATAATGATATTCATAAAAAGAATTTAAATATCTATACCCCAAATATGGAGAAAGTCGTGTGTTGGCCACATCAGATTTTTTAAATACGCAACCCAAGCAAAGACCGCTCACACAGAGTCGCCCTTCTTTTTTTCTCTCTACATAGCTTCTCGTTACACGGACCTTTATGATTATTAGTGCAACTTTGTTTCTCTTTACAGTAAAATACAACGTATCTCTACGGAGCATGAATTTTTGTAATTTATCCTGAAAGTACGGTATACTGAAATATCCATGAGTACAGCATTTTTTCTGGAAGCATCTCACTCAGTGGGGGGTCGGCATTCTTGCAGGTCCGGCGCGAACCGAAACCGGAGTGAATGGAAGTTTAACGATAAATTCCTATAACTTAAGATTTTATCTCAATGCTATTGTGAAAATACGAGAGGGATAACTGACCCTCGGTTCTTAATTTTTCATTTCGGAAACTTCTTTCTTTTGGAATTTTGTCGTAGTTCTGCAATTTTTTCATACTAAAGAAGAAAGATGCCTTCAAAATTGATGCATTATGACTTCAATGAACAAGAATTGGCTACACATTTACGGATGAAAGCATGTTTAAACCTCAAAAAGTATGTTAAGTTGCAGTACGTTATTTTGAAATATTTATGCAGTAGTTATACGGGAGAATTGAAGGGGATTAATAAAAGTACGTTAATTTGAAGCGCGTAATTTTGAAGTACGTTGTAACGAGATTTCACTGCATCCATAATCTCCCTACCTATTAATAACCTATATTTGGAATAAGACGAGAGAAAAGTGGAAAGGGGAAGGATTCACCAGCGACAGTGGACCGTGAGCGGAGCCTCAATTGCCTCCGTTTAGGGGTCAAGGGTGGTGAAAGAGGGGCGGGTGCGTGAGGCGTGGGAAAGCCTCCGAGTAGACGACAAGCCTCTTATCCGGCTGCGGTTTGGAAACCGTCAGCTGTTTCACAGAGCCTCGTAAAAGGGGAGGACATTTTTTTATTCATTTCACCATTTCACCTCCCTCTTACCCTCCCACGCAAACAACGGCGGGAGACCATCAGCGCCCCACGCGGTATAATAGCGAAGCTAAGAGGGTGACTCGTCCACATTGTCCACCTTCCGTGAAGCGGGAGTTATTTATCACGTGTTTTCTGTCACAAAGGTCACGGGTTATAGTTTGTCCAACTTCAGCGTGTGGCATGTAAGAGATGAGGCATATGTCGCTTTATACAGCCGTGATGACTTGGAGGTTCGGGTCATCATCGTCTTGGGAGACGGTGTGGGTTACAATTGGCAATGAAAATAATTGATGGGGTGCGTTACCTCGAGGAATTGTCGCTGCTGATAGCTTAACTCGATACATGGAAGGGATTGTCCCTCTACATCGCGTTATGGCGTGAATCATAAATAATTAAATTTATGGACAGATTGTTTGGTTTTCAAAAACTTAATGAAAGGATAAAACACAGGGGGATTATAAATTCCTTGAGCAACTTTTAGCTTTAGATGTATACATGAAAATAATAGCGTTAATGAAAGATATTCGGTAAGAAAGGAGTTTAGGCGAGTAAGGACAAATATTTTTAAGATGGTTGGTCGTCCCAAGCTATTAAAGCAGCAGTTGCAAAGGGACTCTGTGATCGCCTTGAATCATACATGACACCGTTAATTTTGATTTGAAGAATTTCCAACCCAAAATAATCTTTTATTAAAAAATATAGCTTTACTAGTTCTATCAAATGAATTTCTTAAACTTACAGTACGGTGCTAAGAATATGAAGTTTTTCATAGAATATGAATATGCATCAACTAAATTTATTTAATGATTAAAATGATATTTCCATCTTTCAACAAGATGAAAGTCTCTGTCGCTTTGATGTCCACTAGGGTTTACATGTTCAGCAAACTTTTACGGATATGTTCGCAACACATTTAGTTTTTTCCCACGTTATCCCAATTACATAAAACATATTAAATATATTATCCTTTTATAAAGCGTAATGAGAGTCTTAGGAAAGAGTTCATCCGATACGAAAGAGATAGCTTATAAATCACTTATTAGGCCAATACTGGAATATGGGGCAATGATTTGGGACCCTCACTTGGCAGGACAAATTGGGAAACTTGAGATGGTACAAAGAACGGCAGTTAGATTCGTAATGGGTAATTTTAGGAGAGACGCGAGCGTCAGTGTAATGGTTGATAAGGTGGGTTGGGAGACACTAAAATCGCGAAGAAGTAAAGCTAGGTTAAAAGGAATATATAATGCGTACGTCAATAAAACATCATGGAGGGACATATCTGTCAGAATCTAAAAACCAGTGTACTTAGGTCGTAGGGATCATGAATATAAGATAGAGCCAGCCAGGCAATGGACAAATTGGGGTAAATATTCATTCTTAAATAGGGGAATAGACGAATGGAACAATCTCCCTGCAGCGGTGCTGGAACCCTTTCCTCAGCATGTAGGCCTCTTCAAGGCAAGACTAAAAAAACCGTGATTCACAACGGCATCTTAGGATATTTAGAGAAATTCACTATTGTGAGGAGAAGTAGGGGAAAGTCTGGCGGGGTGATGTACGGTGGGGACTTCGTGAGCCCCATGACCACTACGGCAGCCGTGAAGGCCTTCCTGGAACCCTGAAAAACCCTGCAATTTGTTATCATTGTATTAGTCGGTTTAGAGGCATATGGCGCAGGTTTAGATTTGCTTTTGGTTAGTGAAATTGTAGATGCCAGTTGGAAGTGTATAGTATTGTAATATTTAGGAGGGATTTGGAGGGCGAGGACTGTGAGTGTATTGTATGTTGTAGGTGTATTAGTTGTTCTGTGTGTCTGACACTGTAAAGTTGCCACTTGGCCTAATTTCATTATAACATTTATGTAATAATAATATGTTATTCTTCTCTAACAAATCATAAATGAAACCACGCCTAATTGTTTATTATGGAATGGGAACACAACAAACGTAAATTTAAAGAAAATATGATAATTAAAAGAAAAGGATTACACACATTAGGTGAGCGATGAAATTATATCAATAACAGCAAAAGTTAATGCAAAAATATTTGGTGGATTACTTACAATGAATCTCTTTAAGTGGTAACCATCCTAATGCACAAAATACCCACTTCACAGGATGTGCATGTTAAAGAAACTTTTGAAAGAGTTAAAGGTAAGAAAGTAAAATACGAAATTAAAATGATGATTATTATGTGAAGCCATTTATCTAAAGAGCTTCAAAAATGTTTAATTTTATTGCTTTTTTGAAACCACAGAAAAACCCTTACTTGTTAGTCGCACGTGCGATACGATATATTCCATTTTTTTTTACTTTTTTTATAAAGGTCATGTTTAAGCCTCCAGACAGATTTTCATGGGAAAACCTGTTCGCTCCTTAATCTCCGGAAAACTCGATTCGTCACGCATATTTTCCTCCTCTGGCGATATGAAACCGAGATGGAACATTTAAATTTCCTCCGCATTCTTACCCCAGAGGAATCCTTTGCCGAATCAACGATTAAGATCTTTGTGAAACCATTTAAAATCTCCCTCCCGGAAAAGAAGCGTGTAGGATGAAAGCTCCCAAGGTATCCCATTCCTCCCACTCCAGAATGCGATTCGATTCAGCCGCACGGATATAAAAAGTGCCCGCGAAGTGATGAAGATGCTGGGCTAGTCCTTGCCGGTGCTGTCATGTTGCGGCAGACTTCTCAACCAAGTACGCGCTTCCCAGCCAGCAAATCATCAACCGCGGAGATTGAACTTCCGAATTACATAAGGATTAAGGATTGAGAGATGAATTTTTTGCCCATGAATTTCTTACCTACGACATTTTTGGGATACTATTTTAAATTTATGAATCGCTTTAAATATTTGTAGTAATTTTTAGTAACACTATGTCCATCAAAAACGTCATATATGGTGTGTATATCTTATAGTAGTATAGTTGTAAAACTTGTTTACTAGAACTTTTGGGAGGCTTGAGATAGTAGACAACCATAAAGTGAAATAATTTAAAATAAACGAAAATTTGGAAAAAAATATAAGTCCGAATCTGATGTTCTGACTGGATCTACAGAGCGTAGGAATCGACCTCATTGTACAATAAAATACGTAGGAATGATCCCTAAGAACGACAGTTACAAACAGTTCCTTTTCCCAGACAAGTTAATAAACATTTTCATTAGTATATGCATTACACAATGGCATTCCTTGCCATTCGCTTTCAGAGGTTCGCAGGCTATTAGGGTAAATGTAAGACTTCGACGTATGAGAATCATCAATCGGAATAGAACACGGAGAGACTACCCATACTGCGATTAGAACGCGTAAATGTGGCTCTATTACAGTCATAGGTTTAATTATATCGAGCTTGCAGACAATACAATACACAAAAATTAATTCCTACAAACCAGAGCCTCAATAGTTCTTCACTCGCGACCGCCGATTAGAAAAATATCAGGAGACGAGAAAAATTACAAATTTCAGGTACGAAATGAATTTTGTCGCTAATGTCTAAGGTTCTTATATATGTGCGCAGCTGAACACATACATTTATGAGATATCAAATTCAAATTGAGATTTCTATTAACTCGCATCCAATTAGCGTCATTTCGCATGCCCGTAATGCAAATAACTCGAAAGTGACGATAAAAAAACGCCAAGATGATTTGTAACGAAACGACCCGATGATAAGTTTACTCGAATATTGAGTCACTTTTTAATTATAAACGATATTCATATGGGATAAGTCAACCTAACGAACCTTAACAAAATATTCATCCATGATGAAGATGTTATAAAAATTTACAATCATAACAGCTTTTTTTTTAAATCGCAGGTTTATAAAAATACTGCGATTCCGTAAAAGAAAATTTAATTTCGTTTATTTTCATAACATCGATTGATTTTTTTGCAACACGACATATTTTTATAGGATTCTTCATGATCAAAACGTTCATATACAGCGCCTATTCAATTATCTGCTTTGACCACGCTTACTCGATCGAATCCCTTAAAAATGAAAATTTGTTTACCGTTGAGTGACCGCCGCGATGTGTATGCGATCAAACTTTTTATTGAAAGGGCCACGTTAGGTTTTATGTACGACAGCGCGGGCCACTTGAGACTTTTCAAATGACCGATCGGGCCGTGTGAAAGCTTCAAAGAGAAAGTTTCGAGGGGGAGGGGGTTTGGATAAGGCAGGCGGGCCGGATGTGGCCCGCGGGCCGTAGTTTGAGGACCCCTGACGTAGATAATAATTGCATTAAGAATATGGTGCAGTTACACTCTCCGCCCACGAGAAATTTTTTCGGATTGCGAGGATTCCCGAATTCGCGTTCATTATTTATAAGTTTAGCACGGTATGCGAAAGTCTGAGAGAACCCATTGGCAATATTCATCGAGTAACTTAGAAAGCACACGACGATGAGAGCGTAAAAGCTAGGGGAAGGAGGAGAATTTATTTTCCCTTTGGCGCCGCAAATAAAAAAAAAAGAATGAATTCGTTTCCTCGTTCCTCTTTATCGGTCAAGTGAGACGGATATTTTTCGGGATTAAAGAGGAATGGCGTAGAAAAAAAAAATAAAAGGTTCTGGCACATTTTTTTTTATAACTCCGAAAGGGAGTCCTTCGAACAGATATTTTGCTTCTCTCTTTTGTTTTTTTTTCTCTTCCCCTTTTGGTCAGCCAGCGTTGCCGTACATAAAACGGACCGAAATCCACCACGGAATCCGAACCCTTCTCAACTTTCCTACGATTGAACAGCTCGGATAATATTTTTTTTTAATTACACGGAAACGAGATAAAAATTTGGGACCGTCGGTGGTTGCGTACATTTCTGTAGGTGAAATTTTCACTTGGCCCTCCAATACGTGCAAATTATTCTCGGAGTTTTCAAACTTTTCCCCTCTGTTTCTCCCGCCCATATAATTATCTCTCCCTCTCATTTTAGCACGTTTCCTCAAAATTAAAATCGTCCTCTTGTGCCGAAACTCTGTAGATAATCAACTTCTTTATTTTAAGAGATAATTTTGTCTAATTAGATAGCTGGGTAAATAAACAAGCAGGCAAACAATCAAACAAACAAACAAATTATAACGGAGACTACGGTGTAATTTTACGGTTAAGGAGCCAGTTTTACTTCGATAACGAGTTAGATAGCTTTAATCAATCTATGAAGTTTCTACCGATTCGATTTTATCAACAGTTCGTAGATTTTCCACTTGTCTTTAAAATCGGAAAATTCGAAAGTCTGACATTCATGGCGCTGCGCTGCAGCCAAACTACTGAAGCTATTCATGGATGGGAACGTATAGTTCATTCCAACGGTGAGGGTTCTAACCCACTCCCCAGAGGGTTAGACAAAAATAAACTTGCTAAAATTTTTTGAAGAAAACGTGCTTCCACCTCCTCATTCGGAAACGGTGTATTACTTCTCTTTTTATTTTGGGTCGTCTTCTCTTTCTCTTCCTTCCAGCGTGAGCGCCTATTATCGTCGGTCTGTCCGTCCGTCCGTCTGTCCGTCCGTCCGTCCGCATGTTCGTTCTCGGCTTCTACCGAACGGATTGTCATGAAATTCGATATTAAATAATACAATAAAAGATAAGAAAACCGCAAAAATGAATCACGTACGCCAATCAGGGGTACCACTTTACTGGTGACAAAAAATTAAATTTTCGTCATATCTCGTAAAGTATTTCTCATATCAAAATATTTTTCAAATAAAAGTTGTAGAACTGGTAAAGAAGAGTATATCCTTTCCTATACATTTTTATCCTAGGAGTAGCCGTTATTGAGAAAATCAAACAAGAAAGTCTTACATAGAGTTGAGCTTAGAAAATTTCTTGCATGGTTACTTCATTGTTGCTAACATAAACAATCTCCAAAACAAACGTTCAATTTGATGATATTGTCAGTTTTAGGTTTCAGCTGCGTCCGGAACATGGTGGAACCGACGCGACGCCCTGAAGAGGCTACCTGCAACGTTCGCGAAGCGTCGGTTCCATCATGTTCCGGACGCAGCTGAAACCGGACGCTGACAATATCATCGAACAACCACGCTGCGAAAACCTTCGATCAAAACGTTTAATTTCCTCACGTGTGCATGTAATATTATTAAATAGGAAGAAAATGGATTATTTATGATGAAGGAAAGAACTTTAAAACGATATTTCCCTCACGTACGGATATATAGGTAATTTCTTTATAATATTCCATTGCACGAAACGCGCCCATTTGTGATACGTTGTACACTTTCCTAACTTGTTTCTTATTCTCTTTGGAGATTTTTTCCATATCCACCACCTCTCTTATGTCTAAATTTTTACCTCTCTTACTTCTCCTGTCATATATATCGTCTTCTCTCTCTCTCCATCTTTCATGTATTATATCCCTCTCCCTTTAGTCTTTCGGATGCGGCTGAAATATTCATCTCCCAGCAGTCACACCTTCGTCTGTCTCCGTGTGTGCGTATGCCTGTCCGTATACCGGTTCGTCAGCTTGTCTTGCAGTCGGTACGGATGAAACACAAAGAGGGGGGGGGGGGGGGGGGGGGGGACGTCTTAAATCGGAAAGAAAACGTAAATATTACGAGAGGTAAGAAGGGAAGAGTTTTAAAAAATTCTTCTCGAAAACCATAGCGTAAAGTTGCGTCTGACACGTCAATACGAGAGAGAAAGAGAGACTGCGAATACCTGTTCAACAGTTTTCCCAAAAACTTTGACCCCGACGTGATTTGAACACGCAACCTTCTGATCTGGAGTCAGACGCGCTACCGTTGCGCCACGGAGTCGGTTGTTCGCAATCTAAATTTTACACGTATAAAAACACTAGGAATTTACTCTTTTGTATACGGCTCATTTCACAGATACCGTGACAGGTGACAACGTAGAATCGAGACAGAAACAATAAACAATACAAGGCCCGATAAAAGTAATATGTCGCAGCAAAATGTTTTCATAGTAATGCTGTGAATGTTTCATTATGTCCTAAATTGTTTTGATCCTTAATTAAAAATAAGGAATTGACATACGATATGCACCTACATTTGTAGGAAATTTCTACTTCTATTCACATTTCAGAAAATTTTGAAATGAATGAAGGGGTCTAAAAAAAGGTTTGACACCGACGTGAATTGAACACGCAACCTTCTGATCTGGAGTAAGACGCGCTACCGTTGCATGACAGAGTCCTTCGAAGATGTTTCATTATTTGATAAGTTTTACGTAGGTAGTAAAAATACATTTGGAATCTCCATTGCTTGGATTTTACCTGACGATACAATTACAATTATGGAGACTGAAACACTATCAGTCTACAGAAAAAATAAAAAGATAAAGTTCGTCTAAAATATAAGCGTTTTCCCGTAAGAAAACAACTTCACAACTTACGTATTGAAAACAACTTACGCATTACGCCGATCGTTAAAATTCGATAATAATAAAGTTTATATGCCGCGAATGTTAAGTCGGTATACGTAAGAGCCCATCGCGAATAATCAAAAACCCGAATTTTGAAGATTTAATGTAAAATGAAATGGTATTATAGCGATTTTTGATATATCAAACTAACGATTGCAACAAAAAAACAAGTAACTGGTCTTATGAAATTCATGTGTGACTGCGTATAAATTTACTTATCGACATCTTTTTGTATCATTACGCTGATTCGAATTCGATTTTCTTTTTTCCGAAAAACTTACACAAGATTCTGCAGGACACTATTTCGGAATTTGGCATGCAATGACGGAAAATACCACCCGGAACCATTTCTAGTGTATTTACGGCGAAAGAGCGATTCTAGTCTTTAAAATTATCTCCAAGTTAAAGAATCAGAAATCGGACTTCTTTGAAGGCGTGAAAGAAGAGTCCAATCAATACAGAGTGTTCCTGCGTCATCCAGGTATTAATGCGACAACTCGCCTTTGGTTAGCGATCGACTTCAACTCGGCGCCTGACCGAAATTCTTGCGCCTGACCATTGAACCTATTGACAGAGATGGAATTCTACGCGCGTCATTATACCAATTTTATCAAACTTTAACTTTCAAATTTTAGCCATCTTCTTGAGAATAAAGTGAAAGACAGCGATACTTTTATATAACGAGAGGAGACAGAATAGAAGTGAGACAGAGAGAGAGAAATAGAGATAGAGAGGATGGGAGAGAGAGACAGACAGACAAAGGACTTTATTTAGGGCAAAATTGAGAATCTAAAGTCCCTTCTTACATCTTACAGGATGGGAGAGTGAGAGAATGGAGGAGAGACAGGGAGGAGAATGAGACAGACAGACAAACGACTTTATTCATGGCGAAATTGAGACTGTGAAGTCCCTTCTTACATTTATGAGAGAGAGAGGAAGGGAGAATGTGAGGGAGGAGAATGAGAGAGAGGAAGGAAGAGAGAATGTGAGGTGTTTCACCATATATTTGATATATATTTCAAGCATATGCATAATTATTGACTGGAAACCACACTAACATTTTATATTCCGGAATTATTTAAAAATTTAATAACTAGCTAGACTTATGGTTCATGTCATAATAATCCATACAGGCATTTTCTGTTAGCTAGGAAAGGTTGGGTGAACAACAACCCAAATTAGGAAATATCCGACGAAGTCAAGAAGCGCGCAACATTTCTTTTTCAACTTAAAATATCCTCAAGTATCCAACTAGATTTCGGAAGACTTGACATTAAAATTAAAAAAAGAAGAATACTCGAGAGTAACACGAAAAGCAACGGTGGTGAAATAGTATAAGGGAAAAAGGGATCACTTCAGGAAACAAGAGACGAACGTATAATTTGCATATCTCCTCCAGCAACACGGTTAATTTTAATTTACGGAATCGGAACGGACGTTTCAGTCCCTCTCGAAGGAAACGGATTTCGGAAATAAGGCTTTTAAATGCAACCGCTGAAATGCACACACACACACACACATATATATTCGTGAGCAGAATCTCTTTGTTTTATGGGGTCTGAGAAAGGCTTGATCGTCTTCGTGTGTCTCGCAGTAGAGAAGTATTTTTCGTAAATTGTGCACGAAACATTTTAACGACTACATATAAATTCAAACCCGGTAAAAACTAACGGGTTTTACGAGGGTCAAAGCGAATAGAATTCGAGAGCAAGTGTTTCTGACCCTCGTATTGCATCAGTAAGCATGAGGATCAAAGGAGAGGCAAAAATGTGCATTTTTTACCGGACGAGTCACTTTTCAATCGAGTAGCCCTTGTTCTTTATGGCAGTTATTTGTTTTTTCAGCGGGCCATCGCTGGCTGGTAGTAGACGTCCGAAAATGAGCAAAATGAAAGAGGTTTTATTGATGACACATAAGTCACGAAGTTTTTAATGTCCTCTGTTGGATTTGAACTACTCTACTTTAGGTCAAGTGGGAAGATCCATAACAAAGCGACACTCATGTTTTCCGGGAACCTATTATATATTCTCCCGTCTTTGGCTAGTATGGCATTAAAGCAGCTCCAATATTTCGACGCTCTTATCTGTAAATGTCGATGAAAACTAAACCAGGGATGCCCACATCTAATTAATATTCACCGCATATATGCATTCATTTCAATAAGAAGTAAGCCATTTCATATGGAAATGTTATTGCAATGTTAATAATTTTTACAATTCATTTGATGACTTTGAGAAAATTTATGTATATTTTTTCTTTATTTATTTGGATCAAGAAAAAGTGTTCTCTAGTCATTAGCAAACAAGCTATAGAATTCATCGATTCAGTTATGCATTCAGCTGGAATGTGAAGTAATATTTTAAACGCCCAAAAAGAAATACAATAAATAATGACCTCATGAATTCAAGGTCAATTTCCTTGGTTACCTTTTGTGTACGATAAAAAAACAAATTTTAGGAGAAAATCGAGTATGGATTATGTACTTATATAATAATATATATTTTATTTCTTTATCATATTGATGCAAACGATTCATCAGAATAAAGTATTCATCGAATCATTAATTATAAGACGAAAGAGATCTATCCGCGAGTAATTTTCATTGTAAAAAAGTTTATTTTTAAATTCTTTATTTGTAAGATATATTCATCAACATTAAGGGTCAATTTCTTCCATCCCTTGAGGGTATAAGGAAAAATAAATATGAATAATTAAGTATTACTTTCTGAAACGGGGCATATACCTTTCACTTTATTTATATTATCACACAAAAGAAGCAATACATTTTAAATGAGTTTTTTATGAGAAATAATATAATTTTCGAAGAACGCATTAGAGAGAAACCAAAGGCAGAATGTTTTCTTCGTGCTACAGAGCGTTCCTTAATGATACAGGATGTTTTAATTAAAAAAATATTGCAATATGTATCCTATTTTTATATTTCAATTGTAAGCATGTTTATGGTACATAGTATATAATTATTGAAAGAATTATACTTTTAAAGAAATTGAGTATAGCCGTTAATAACGTTATTGTAAAAGTTCGAGAAGGGATATTTTTTATGTAGTTATGAATTAATAAGCACTTGAGCAATGTTCACAAATTAATTAATGTTTTGGTATGCGTAGAAAAAATCCTGAACTACAAAAACGATAAAATTTCCGCAAACTGCTGAAAAACCGTAATATTTCCGATTTTTCCATCCCTCTGGCCATCCGATTGTGGATGCAGATTCTACAGAACCAGTGTGGTAGTTATAGCAACCAACATTTCAAGATATAGTGCAAGAACAATGCGCAGAAGCACACTTTTTGTGTTTATAATGTAAAAACATACAGAGAATCATTTTAATCATACGCTGAATGTATGATTATAGATTTATAAGTAAAGAAAAAAACGAGCACATTTCTGGAGGTTACAGTTTAAAATATGTGAAACGAGTGAGGAACATCGTCCCAAGTTACTATATTATATATCGGGCAATACAGAATGGGTAATCAATATATATTGAGTGATTTTATGCCTAGAAGAGTTTTTAAGAGATTTTCCAAAAAATTTAAATGTAGAAAAAATTGCCCTCACTTCAGTTTTAAGAGTCGTTCTTCTGAATTACTTTTTTCCGCATGAACTGAACTTGCTGCCAAAACAAAACAAAATGTTGACATATGCGATGTAATTTGGAAATAGTGTGAGGCTAAACTTGCGCATAAAAACAGCTACAAATATATAATAAGACGCGACTATTTAAAAAAATAATTGGGATAGAAGGATTAATTGAGACGCAATTATTTTAGCAAAATAAAAAAATATTCTCAAGATCTCTAAAAAATGATAAGCATCGAAAATTTTCGTATCTCTCGGCAAAGACGCACGTGTTTCCATTTCTTTCTACATTTCCCTCCAGACCTCTCCTTTTTTTCTTATTCGCTTACTATTTGGACATCTTTAACGTATTCCAGTTTCCAGTCCCAAAATCGGCTGCAATTGGACCCTAAATCCATCGCGCAATCCTTTTTGCCCATCCCATTGCATAAAGAAACTGTCCGCATAAATTTGCATCTGGAATAGGACGTGTGGTGTAGCGTAGGTAAAAGAGAACGCATAATTTAATCGCGCAGCATCAACGTTTACGGCCGAGCGAATTTTTTCTTTCGCTTACGAAAAGAGTCCGAAAAGACGTCTCCTACAAGATTAACGTTTTTTTCATGAGCGTAAACTAGTTCAATTAAATAAAACCGAGGCAAGGAAAAGATGTGGCGGAGTTAAAAGTTTTAAAATACGAGATGATAATCGTTTGAATCGACTAACTTGTAGGTGGTGGTGCATATTTAGTCTATTATTATGTATACATCATATATGTACATACATGTACATATATGATCGGAGGGAAACAGAAACCCGTGAAACCTCAAAGGAAAAAAAACATTTATAAAATTAATTGAATTGGATGGAAAATATCTCTGGATTAACATAAGTGAAAATTTTAAACGATGGTCTCACTCCAATAGGAAGGCGTGTTAAAAACGAACCAAGCTGCCATTCCTCTCCGAAAGCCGTGAAAAGGTTCGGAGAAATTAGATGTGCATTTCGGCTACAGAGCAGCCGTCATGTGTGGTAATTCGCCGACGGTAGAAAGTGAGGGGAAATGAAGACACGGACGCGATTTATTATAAATTTGACTTCGGCAACAAAATCGTGCTCGATAATTCTCTATTGCATCGAAAATACGACAGAACCATCAACACGAATAAACGAATACACGAATGTCAAGCTTTACGGAACGGGTTATGTGATAAAGATGGACTAAAAATTCTCAACCCGTTTACATCATCATTACTCATGAAATTATGATTTTTGCACCTATGTTTTGAGCCCAAGTTACCAAGACATTTAAAAATTGTAGGAGAGTACCTCAGGAAGGAAGTCGAATATAAAAATAAATGCACCCATCTCTCTCTTTGCACGCCCACACTAAAAAGGAATATATTTAGGAATATATTTCTATGCAAGCGATATACTTCAATATATGCTCCGAAATATATTTGCAGTTTTGTATATATTCCAAAATGTATTTCTAAATATATTTCGAAAAATATATATCAATCGATATATCAAGAAATATATTTTGAGTTATATTTTAGGACTTATCTTGGAATATATTTTTTTAAATATAACTCCGAATACAATTCAAAAATATGTTTCAATATATTCTTAAATATACAATGATAAAAAGAAGAGGAACCTATTTCTAAACAAATATGTAAGCGAGATTTTTACTAATTGAAATATTGCGTACTCGGGGGATATATAATTCATAATTACTACCCACACAGAACTAAATACTGCCTGAATATTAAAGGAAAAGGTTCAAAATATCACTACAGTTATGTTTAAACAGAAATATCCATAGTATGTTATCGTAATATTTGTATTTGGATTATCCAAGTTCTAACTTCTTAATATTTCTGCTTTATTTACGTTTAAACGACAGGATTATTTAATAATTTTCCAAATTATATAGATGACGAAAATAGTCTAAAGCTAGTGATCCAGATATAAGTTTATGCTTTGAAATGTCTTAAATCTATATACGAACTTGCTAAGTACTTTGGCTATTTGGTAACATAATTTAAATTTTGAATTTAATTAGTACTCAATCCGTGTACATATAAGGATTTAATCATGGAGCATCGACTTTTTGGAAAATTTAAGGGCCTATACATTTTAAAATTTTCCTAATTTTACAGAAACAATCAGGAGCCTCTATTATTGATGAAATCTCAAAAGTTTCCGTTTTCTTCTTCACAAAAAAGTATTAATAAAATGAGCTACATATCATTCTTCATATTGTACACGTATTTATTATATGCATATTGTTTAATCATTATTTGAATTTAAAATAACACCAAAAGTAGGTATCGGTGATGTTTTAGAAAATTCCAGCTTTTATCGCATTTACATACACTTATATCCAATGGAGTAATTTGGTTGGGTGGTTATTAAAGTAGTTCATTTAAAATGATTATGTCATAGGTTCTAAATCTTTTATGAACTTTTTTCTTATTTTTAATATATTTTTACTACAAAGAACTTGGCCTTTATCTATTGCAAAGTTTTCATGGATCAACTCAATACAATATGGACATCTTAAAACAAACACCCTAATGATATTCAAACATTACATTGCTCAAATGTACATAAGTCATTCCAGCTGGTTCCTTCTTTAACATTCGATAGATATTCAAAATATCCAAGTACAATATTGTATGAAAATCTATTTAATTTTTTATCCTATGATAATCAATCTAGAAATTTAAATACATGTACAACAACAAATTAATATGTCAACTCTACCATATTTGGTTGAAGGCATACAATGTCATACTCAAAATCACATAATGGTATAAAAACAGCTTTTCTCTAGTGTTATAAAGTAGCACTGTCTATAAAGGACACTGCTTACATCACATTGTTTCATTCTGTAACAATGTAATGTGTATGATATGATTTTTTTTAATCCTTGGGGCGCCACATGTGTTTTGCACACGGGCGCCGATACACCACGCGACGGCTCTGATAGTGTGTATAGTGGAAGAGCTTGATCGGCGGTTTTGTGTAAATAGATTGGCAGAGAAACCTTTGAGCAACTATTTCCTATAATTAATTACATTTACAATGTTCGCTGCTATTCAATGGCTGGACGGGAAGTCGAAGGACACACATACGGTGGTGCCTGTGTCGTGGATACGGGACTTCGAGTCGAAGGTAAGGAAACGAGCATGTTAATGTTATTGTAGAATTATCAGTGAAACTAAACCTTACTGAAATGGCGAGTGAACTGTAATTACACTCGTCATTCATAGTTTGCATTTATTAAGCTGAGTTACTAGATGCCTATTATTAGTATGTGTGATTATAGTAACGTAATTGTACAAATTACTAATGCATATTACTCTTTCATTAAGAATTTTACAAAAGGAGTAGTGGAGTACCATGTTATTGAGTGGCGGCGTGGAAAGAAGCCAGGCGGAGGATGGTCACTGTACGATGTTATGATTGTAGATGCAGATGGTAATAATATACTATTACGAACTTTTTTAAAGTAGTGAATATACTATAAGTAATTATGCTACTGTATTTCAGACAACAGAAATAAATTAGAGAAGCGTTTGAAAGAGTTGGATGCTGGTGTTTCCGAAGTTATTTGCAACCCAACTGCAGAGTTTCCTGAAGCCCAGGCAAAGAATTTTCCGGTATTAAAATAATGACTTTAATTGCGCATTTTACATTGAAATATTTCGAAGTACTAATAAGGACCTAATTTTAATGGTTACTTTGGCTTTAGGATAATATGGACTACTATGGAGAAATAATTATGGAGATGGACCCGGAAATTGAGTCCTTGAGGAAGCGAGTGAAAGAACTCGAGGAGGAGAATTTAAAGCTCCATCGTAGAATATCAGAAGGTTTTCTGCGATAATTTTTAGAAGTTTTGAGCTGCGTGTTTCGTTCATATAAAAAGACTCAATATTTTTATGACATTTTTTCAGAAATTCCAGCCATCAAAAACATGCTAATGGGAATGAAGGAGCATCAGAGCGGAACCATGAGTGCAAGTTGGAATGTTTCACTTTTTGAAAACAACAGTTGTGGCGACGATGATTCCAAGGTATTGGTTATATTTTATTTCATCATAAAATTTCAGAAGAGAAAATAAATATTTTAAAGTTATTGCAGTCAAAATTATTTCAATTTGGTATTTCTCGTGTGTACTTTCAGGTTGAACTCGACAAGAGCAGTGGGGTTTTTGTGAATAAATCTGCGCTGCAGTGTGCTCTGGCAGCATCCACTGCCAGGGCATTCATTGGTACTCTACTTTGCAATGTTTTCCCCATGGAAACATTGCTAAAAAGCAATTATGGAGGGGGAATGTCAAAGAGGGTAGCAGAGTTAGGAGAGGGAGAAAGGAAAACTGCTCTCTGCCCTAAAACTATGGATGCCATCTTCAGTAAGTTACATTTTCAGTTTTGAAACTAAAAGTTTGATTAATTACTCTTTCATTTTGGTTTACACTATATCATTCTCATTCTCTTACAGAAGCAACAGTTAAAAAATTTCCTTGTACATCCAAGGGGCAATTTGGTGCTGCAGTTAATGCAAGGATTGAATATTTACGGCATAAGTTGAAGAGAAGTATGCACAATTGTACAAAGTAAAATGATATAATGTTGTATATCTTGAATAGTTGTTATTTGATTTTAGTGTAATGTTTTTATAATAATAAAATTTTCTTTAATTTAAAAACTGGACTGTTTCTTGGCTTAAGTTATGCACTGGATAATTCACCTTCAAAAATGTATATCATTTCATTATAATTCTGAAATATTATAACATAATGTTAATTTTTTAAAGTGTTTTAGCTACTAAATTTAATTAAACTGTTAGATTTTAACTGCTTCTAATATTACATATTGGCCATCAAAACAACTTTTTTATTATTTTGTTAATTTAAAAGTTAATATCCTTACATGTTTTACTCCTCATTTAGTGTGAAAAATAATTTTGTGAGGTACATAAAATTAACTTGGCGAATTATGTAGTTTTTCAGTAGACTTGAAATAATATTTATTTCAGAATATTTGTCGAATATAATTAGGAACATATTTCAGACTATATTTTCGTACATAATTAGGAACACATTTTGAAATATATTTTCGAATACAATTAGGAACATATTTCATAATATATTTTCGAATATAATTAGGGATATATTTTAGAATATATTTATGAATACAATTAGGAACATACTTTGAAATATATTTTGGGATATACTTTTTGTTCCATTTTAGATATATCCAAATATATTTCAAAATATATTTCCTTTATATTTTGAAATATATTTTAGGAATACATTTCCAAGCATATTTCTTTTTAGTGTGGGCGGTTTCGGTTTAACACGATTTCTGAACGGCCTCCAAGCGTTAAAAATCCATAAAACGTTTCAACCCGACTCAGCGGTCAAGATGAAGGACGAAGGAAGAAATTCTGAATACATTAAAACTAAACTGTTGCATGATGAACTCATTGCGTGTCTCACACGTTAACTCACGCACTCTTATGGGAAAAAAAACTCCTTCATTTTGCACGATTTTGCTTTACGTGACTTTTTCCAGGAACACGACGCAGCGTTACAAGCTAGGAATGGTTGTAAACAGTGCATCCTGAGACATTTTTACACGGGCAGTTTCGCATCCTTAATTTCGTCCGACGACACATCCCTTCCAAATACCCTCTTTTTTTAAAAGTAAATCGGTGACTTTCTTCGCACTTGAAACTCTTCCTCCGAAGATGGCAAGGCAACCCCGTATACCGTTTCTCTTCCACCTCACTACCATTTCTTCTGCCACCTTCCTCATCGTCCACCCATCCTCCACCAACCTTCTGCGAATGTTTCTCATTAAAGATTACATTAAAGGGATCTCATAAACTTATAAACAGAGTCGGCGGGACCTCGCGAAAATTAAACCATTACTCAGCGGCGTTCCAACGAACTTTCATCAAGGGGAACTGCGCGAACCAACTGATTCATTTACCTCCGAAAGAGAGGGCGTTGTCAACCCACGCCCAAACTCTTTGTTCCCTCCTTCGCCCTCTTAACCTCCCGACCTCTTTATATATATATATATATATATACCTTTCCTCATACTCACTAGGGCTTAAGATTTTCCTACCACCTCCTTCGTCTCCCTCCGAAGTTTGTCACGAGTTCCCCGCCAGCGCAATCTTTGGCGAGGGGAGAATTTTAGAAAATCATAAAATGTGCATTTCGTCGTGTGTAATTAAAGGAGAATTATTCGCGCGACTACTTCCAAAACATTGCACTCAAAGAAGAACGCCTAGTGCGGTGAAAATAATTTTTAATGATTGTATACGGTGAACGTATGAATTCCACGGACAAGAAAGAAGCGAAATTCTGAAAAAATGGATGATTTAATTTCTTTCGCCGAGGTAATTTCATTCTTGAGGTAATATTTTATATTTTTGCTAAGAAGTAGGCGGTCCTACGAATACTACACACTTTGCATAATAAAGACTTCTAATATATTCAATCATTTATAATAATATTAAAATGTATCAGAATATTATAGATACAGCATTAAGTTAACATACAATTCAGCGCGTTAAAAGGCACGGTAGGGAAATAAAAAGCAGACACTCTGATGTTAGTGATGACAAAAATAAAACAATCAAAACCTATTGAAATGAATATATTTAATTCATCAATTTCGACCATAAATGTGATTTTTGCTTACATAGTTGCCTCAAAGTAATTTGTAAATTTGAACGATGTGTTTTCAATATTTTTTGTTAGTGCCAACTATCGTTAGAGTATAGGATTACAGAAATTTCATAACTCCCCTAAAGTAAATTCACCTTCGACCAACGTCACCATTTTTGCATGCAGAACACTGATCGAAAAAATCGGTGCAACACACATTGTACAAACTTTCTCATATACTAATGCGTCGTTTAGTTATCTTTAGAAAATGAAAATCGTAACAGCCGGTTTTTAGAAAATCCAATTTTGTTGAAGTTGCCCAAGAATAAATTAGCCTTATAATTAAATATAATTTCCTACATTTTTTATTTCAAACAATTTTTCATAGCAGTTATTGTTTAGGAATTATTTATAAATAATCGGTTTTTCGGTTTTCGTCAAATATCTCCTTTAAAATATTGTTATTGGTAATCTTCATAAGGACCAAAGTTATAGAGAATAATATTTCTTCCAAGTTTTGTTTGAAACAAATTTTCGTAGAACCACCCATTTCGGAAAATATTCCTATTAATTTTCTTCATACGTAATAATTGGCAAGTATTTTGTTCATGAAAAAAATCGACTTCGAGATTTCAACGGAAATACACATTTTGAGGTCCTTAGAACACGTTTAGATTATTTTCGGAATGATGTGTGTTTGTGGATGTTTGTGATTGTGGGCGCTCTAACTCTAAAATTACTTGTCATATTAACACCAAATTACACATATAACACTTTGGTATGAATACTACGAGCTCATTAGATTTTGGACAATAACGGTTAAGCGGAAGTCGAGGTTTATTCGAAACTCGATTCGGTTTTGACGAAATATCTCCGTTAAAACATCATTACTGTATATACAATTCCATACAAGAGTTATAGAGAATGTAATTTCCTACAACTTTCGTTTGAAAAAATTTTCAATACCAGTTATTGTTTGGGAATTATTTATATATAATGTTTTTTCGGTTTCCGTCAAATGAGGGATCCTCTACGCATCGTGCGTCGAATTTTGCGATTTGTCCTACGAAGCCCATCCAACATCTACCAGGCGACGACAACGGTATCCGAAAACACGCAAGGGAACGAGGGCTTCAAATATGGCGCCCAAAAGAGCTCGCCGCCATGGGAGTGTTATACCAGCTAATCAGTGACCAGAGAAATTATGCAATGAATGATTTGTAGGTTGATATAAAGGAATTATAAAATGATGAAAACATGGTTCAAATAATTTCGCTGCTACATTGTAGATTGAGAAGTATATAGAAGAAGAGTAAATGGAATATTCAGAGATGTATTAGGTTAATTTAGTCGTATCGAAGGGTTAAGACAGCCTGAGGATATGACGGAAAATTCGAACGAGAAAATGTTTTTTAGTATCCCAGTACATACGAAGAAGTATGTGATGGGATGTGTACGTGAGTGAGTGAATGAGGAAAACGACTGCGTGTAAGTGTGAGAGAGAAAACGACGGGTTGGGTGAATGAGAGGGTGCGTGCCTGCGTGTGTGAGTGCGTGCGTGTGGGTGTGTGAGTGCGTTCGTGTGCGTATGTGCGTGAGGGTGCTTGCGAGTGTGAGAGGGTGCGTGCAAGTTTGAGAAGGTGCGTGCGTGTGTGAGGGTGTGTGAGGGTGCGTGCGAGTGTTTGAGAGAGAGAGAGAGAGAGTGTGTGTGTGTGAGAGAGAGAGAGGGTGTGTGCATGTGGGCCACCAAAAACTCATAAAAAATCTGCTGGGATATATGCCACCCCACTTGCACAACAAACCCCTAATTATTAGAGCCTACTATATATACGACACTTGATTGCCCCTTCAATATAGACCACCCAACACACGAAACTACCCCCTGATTTATGCCACCGAATTTGCATTTGACTGCCGCTATGACATATTCCTCCCTAGATACATCAAACTCCCCACGCTCTTCTGCCAAGCGATGTACACTCTACTGCACCAAACATACACCGAATTCCTCTATGCTTGTTATATAGCTCAGAAATTCTATAGCTATTTTCCGCGATCCGTTGGTTGGTTGGTTTGTCGGATGTAACGCTAACCCCGCTCGCTAGAAAAAATGCGAATAATGATATTTTTATTTTGACATTCCCTCGGCAGGATTCAAACCCGCGACCATAACATTGGGAGATAGGCACGCTAGCCACCCCCTCTATCGATAACTCGAGAGAAAATAGAGATAGAAGCTCTAAATTTGGCTAGAATGCTCGATTCACATATGATAAAGTGGTGACGAAAAAAATTCTCGGTTCTATTCCAATGGAAGACATTATATCTCCCATTATAATGACACGTAATAAAATCGACTGTAGGCGTTCATTATTTTATTTTCATGAAAAAAATCGACTAAGAGATTTCAACGGAAATATACGTTTTGAGATCCCTAGAACTCGTTTAGACTATTTTCCGAATTATGTCTGTGTGTATGTGATTGTAGTTATCTATTAGGCAATTTGGGTTTGAGCTCCCAGGGCTAGACAATCTGAAATGCAGTGGAAACCCAAGATAGCTCGGAGTAATCCATTTCATTCAATGACTCCGCGGATATCTCGAAATATTTCATGGAAATCTCTAATGCGCTGAGGACTGTTAACGCCTTAGTACAATTTTTTCTCTATGCCTTTTCATGAATGTTAGTACTAGGCTTATGTGTCAAATGTTTTTTAATTTTCCATCTTAAAAGAATGCAATATATTTAAAATTTTGTTCTATAAAATTATTTAGGTATCGTGTATAAATAAACCTGTAATCATGGGTGCTTAACAACTTTAAAATTTGTCCATTAAGAAGTTAACAGGCGAAAAAATAATTGACGAAACGACTGAAGCAGAAGCCCATCAATTTGACAGCAGTGATTTATTGGAATTAATTCTTGCAAGAGCAGACTAATCGTTGCCTTTGATGTTTTTATTTGAAAGCTATTTAAAGAATAAATTCGCCATTCATCTTTAACATTTCTCTCCTTCTAATTAGGACAAGAGAAAAAAAAGTCGTTAAGAATTCTTTAAAATATCCCCAACGTAATTTTACTTTGAAATCGGCCGTGATCGATTACAAAGTCTTGTGTTTATAATTGGTTTTAAAAATATATTCCCCTCAATTTATCACAGTTTACTTACATGGCAAAAAATAATTTCTCCATTCTTTTTTTGCAAGAAAAAACCTATTTCCCTTTATGAGGGAAATAATAAAAAATATAAAAATACAAGTCATAAGTTACTGGACTGGAATCAGCAATTAAGAAACCTATCAATAAAAATATCCAAGGCAAAACTAATTTTTAAATGAGCGTTATTTTACCTTGTGGTACCAAGACACGTAATAGATCATCATTCGTAAATCAATCGAATTTGTTTATTTATTGTTTCGTCCCTTGAATTAATTTCTAACAAAAGATTTGTCTTTGTTTCTCCCTTTCCCTGTCCCTATGGTTACATTAATCTATTCAACCAATTAGCTCTTTCAGTAGGGATGGGTCGCGAACGGAGTCGCGAAGAGTCGATTCCTGCTGCCTTGGAGTCGAGAGAGTCGACTCCGGAGTCGACTCCAGTTAAGGAGGTTGTAACGGTAGGAACTAGTCATAATGGAATCTAGTTGAAAGGTTTTTATAAGGAACAAAAAAATGTTATTATCTAATAGTAATGAAATTGAACATTTTGGTATGTGTTTTAGATGCTTATGTTAGGGTTTGTCCGTTATTAATATTTTAGAAAATAAAAATAATGTGTAAATAGTCACTCATTTGACGCGAATACCAACTTGTGTTCGTAAAATGTCAATATGAGTAAATATATTTTCATTATATTTTTGATGGCGGTCTCTTGTAATGCATAAATAAGACATAAAAACTCAAAATATATTATTTGTAAATGTTTTACAATTAAAACTAAATGAATTATCTTCAAATATTAACTGTAAATAAGTTTTTGATATAATTGTTGAGTTGTTGATTGAAAATAATAGAATGAATAAGATGTAGTTTTTGCTATTAATCTGTGATTTTAAGTTTTAGAAAAGAAATAAAAATATATATAACAGTTCCAACTAGGGATTGCAATCCCGGAGGAAATTCACAATCCCGGGATTTCGGGATTCTAAATTTCCAAACCCGGGAACCCGATCCCGTTTTATTAAATTTTATAAAAATATTAAAACCATGGTTTTATCTACAGAAAATGTTTTATCCAATTTCCATAACGCATATAAACTGCTTCACTGTAATAAGTGAAGGTGGAAGACAGCAACACAGGTGAAACAGTAATAATAACACATACTATTATCTTATAAAACGCCAGTGGTTTTACTCTATGCTACTATACGAAAACGAATTCAATTTACACTTTCACTGTATAATCTGGTGCACTTATATTATGAAGCACAAGGGACGAACAGCGACGAAGATGTTGCGCCGAGCAAATTAGGTTCAAAATAAAATCCGCACCATAACAAAAACTTGCCTCTTCAACGAAGTGCGCGAGAGACGATTTTGCTACCCTTCCACGGTGACGTCATCAGAGAGTCGACTCCTCGCACGCGAAGCGACTCCGCGGCGTGGAGTCGATGGAGTCGATTCTCGCGACTCCAGTGTTCATTCGCGCACATCACTATCTTTCAGACGGTTGGACAAGAATAGATGGAGGGGAGGAAAAAAAGAGCTGAACGTCGCCGGGAGAACCGAAATAAAAGAAGCCCTTCGCAGCGGGGGGACCCCGTTCGAAAAGTAAAGCGCTATCGATGGCGAATGATTCAGTCAAGAGGTACGTGCCGTGACGCCACCGCCCGGGAAAGTAAAACTCGCGGAAAAGGAGAAGAAAGAACGCCGGGATATTTATTATCGTCTCCCATGGTCCTTTTTTTCTAATTTAATCGAAATTGGAGTCGTAGCAATTTAATGAAATTAATGCGTCATTTCCGGCCCGGGACCCAGGCGGAAAAAAAGTCGCGCTGAAAATGAACAGCGGGAGGTTCTCATTTGAAGAATGCCGCGGAGACGTTGTTTTTTGTTTATTTTATTCTCGTTTCATTTTTTTTGGGGGGAGATAATAAAAGACACCGTTAATCTGCGACTGTCTACTCCGTGAAAATGCACGACTCACAGTGCATAGCTATAGAAATCCTAAACCAAACGTCAAACTCGAAGAAGCATCAGGCCCGCATTAGAAGAAAAGAATGTTATAGAAGGTCCGGATTAAGGATTACAGTTGTTTGATGATGGCCAGAGTTGGGAAAAATAGACATCATCTAGAAGATTGTACGTCTGTTTTGTCATTAAAACGATAATTTAGAAAACGCTTTCTATTGTACTTCAAAACAGAAAAATACATCAATGCTGTGAATTATAACGTTGCAAACAAGGATTATTATTTATTTTAACACACAAATGCCGCGAGTGAAAGAACGAATTACAAAAAAATTAAAAATAAATATTAAACTCGAAGGAGGTAGGAGCTGAAAATCCTTTCTTTCGAAATAATAGGCGTTGCGATTCTAAAATAGCATATATTTTGAGGAATGGAATTTATATAAGGTAACGTTAAATTCCAAAGGGGAGCTAGGAAAAAGGAAAACATAAAACGATTTAAAAAGGAAATACAGAAGCAGATTCCAAAAGCCTTTTTTTTTTTAATGTTCCCGTAAATTTTTGAGACTTCGATCTCCTCTCCCTCCAAAAGTAAAATCTAACAAGTTAGGAAAGTGCACAACGTATCACAAATGGGCGCGTTTCGTGCAATGGAGTATTAGAAAGCAATTATATACTTACCTGTACGTAAGGGAAATTGCGTTTTCAAATTCTTTTCTTCATCATAAATAATCAGTTTTCTTCCTATTTAATAATATTACATGCACATGTAAGGAAATTAAACGTTTGTTTGGGAGATTGTTTATGTTAACAACAATGAAGTAACCATGCAAGAAATTTTCAGTTCAACTCGATATAAGACTTTCTTGTTTGATTTTCTCGATAACGGCTACTCTTATGATAAAAATGTACAGGAAAGGAAATACTTTACCAGTTCTACAACTTTTATTTGAAAAATATATTGATATGAGCAATACTTTACGAGATATGAGGAAAATTTAATTTTTTGTCCTCAGTAAAGTGGTACCCCTGATTGGCGTACGTGATTCATTTTTGAGATTTTCTTATTATATTTGATTGGAAGTCCTTAATATGAAAATTCATGAAAATCCGTTGGGTTGAAGCCGAGAACGAATATGCGGACGGACGGACAGACCGACGATAATAGGCGCTCACGCTGGAAGCAAAACGCGCCTAAAAATCAATCAAAAGTTGTTTTAAATATACCTCATCGCAGTTAAGCAGTTACATCGTGATTTTATCCTTTTTTTAGAAAATATATTGAACGTATTTACGCTTCGCTTTTATTGTTGTGGCAACGTAAACTAAACGAAACTTATCATAGTAAAGGACCCATATAGATAGATCATAAAGGTTTTTTAATCTTACTAGAAGGTAAGCGGACAGCCGGACGATAAAAAAAACGCTAAAAAGGTATCAGGCCGGCTAGTCCACTGTACTACGGCTCCTTATTATTGATAAGGTTAATGCACTTAATGGCTACATCTTTTAAGTAATATTGTTGTGCTCTTTGCATATTTATCCTTTTGATTATGTGTTTCACATACTGAGCCAGGAGCTAAATTTCCTTATTCCTATTATTATTATTTTTGATATCCGTGGTAATGGCGAATAAATGAACGCAGATATGTCATTCGCGTTAATGTGGAATAATGTTTTAATCCCAGTGGATGTTGAGGGTATACTTTCATCAGCACATTTTTCTATTCTTATAATCCGCCTAGCCTCAATCTCGCCGTAATAGGTAACAACTTTATCGCACTACTCTCTCCATATATACACACACAGTTACATACATTCACACATATATACGACGAGCATGAATTTTACTGTGATCACCTATCCAAATACATTTTGAAAATTTAAGAAAACCAAACTTCTTTCAAAATTATTTCAACGCCCAATTGCAACGCTACGTAAAATACTATGCAACTCCAAATCATTACACACGTGTTTTTTATGTTTCCATGGTTTCTTACAAGTTTACGCTTACAAATTTACCAACGTTGATATTTGTACGATGTGAGAAGTTTTTGGGGGAAAGATATCCTTCTCAAAGGAAAACCGCGTCCATCCAATATCTTCTTTTATATTGCCGAAAAAAATGGAGGCTGGAAAATAAGGAAGGCACCCACGTTTTTTTTTTTAACTAGAAAGGACACATTTCACAATTAGCGGCGTGATATACGAGCACACCGAACACGATTACGCTTTATTCCTTATAGTTGCGTCTTAAAATTATCTCGTGCCTACAATTTCCGCCAAGAACATTTTTCCGCGACCCAAATTTCGGGCGTAATTTCTTTCTGCTCGAGTGAGAGAAAAATTCCAGAAAATGCAAATCGCGAGTCTTAAAAAAAAAAAAAAAGAGCGAGCTGCCGGCTCACGCCAGCGCTCCCGAGCGTTTATTAAGGAATTTCCAGGAAAAATAATCTGATTGAAATAAGAGAGACGACGCAAGAAACTGGTGAAGCTGAATGCAACGCTTGTCTGAAAGCGTTCCGAAGGGCATGAAAAGTCTTTCTTTTTCAATAAGACCCAAGTAGTTATTTCTTCGGCGAAATCAAGGGGTTTTTTTTTTCCGGATTTAGATTTGTGGTTTCCAAATTGATGCATTGCGGCGATGTAGCACTTTTATGTATCCGTAATTGGATTTCTTTCAACTGAATGCATAGGACAAGGTTGCCAGTGCATGCATTCGCGAATTGTAAACTTGACGCTGAAGGACGATATATCTCAATCGAGTTGATATTCTCTATGTCACCCATTAGCCGACGTTAGGCGTCCAACGGCGGTCTTTTCCCCTAGAGACGTGACCATTTTAACGTCCTCACACTTTGATTTACGTTTGCGGACTACTGTTTACAAGCACGCACAGGATCCCACGCAGACGTGTGACATCGTCACGGTCATTAGTGATCATCCCGTGTATATAGTTCCGAGATAATACGTTAAGTCGGGTTCTACGCATTATCCTATTCCGTGCAACCTTCTTCGGTCCGTTCCCATCCAAGTCGATCATCAGCTGGAAAATTTTCTTTCTTTTATCGCATTCAACTTTTCTTTCGGTCGCATCTTAAACTCCTCAATCCGAATTTTTTAAAATCCCTGCTCGCCCTTCAAAGCGGCCACTTTAATGTATTTTGTCATCCTCAGCGTTTACGTCTATTTTAAAGCTGAAAAGGGAAATAGATAGCTCAGAAATTTAGGTTTGAGCGAAGAAAAAGAGCCAAGATCAGTACACGTGTACGGACGGTCGCTACTGAGGATAAATTGTACGGTCGGTACTAATGTAAACCAAACCGCATTGTAGGTTTAATCATGGAGTGTTTTCAATCCAGTTTACCTTACTCTATCTAACCATTCGTTTAATCGATCTATTCTCTCGCTTTATTCTTAATACTTACTTATTTTTTACTCCAACCGTCTTTTAAAATATTTTTTAGCATTCTTCTGCATTCCAAAATTTTCAATTATGCATTAGAAAATTTTCCTATTTACATGTTTACCCTCCGTAGATTCATAGACGCGTATTCAATCAAACCACAGGGATATGATTTGTTGCTCACTTGTTACATAGAATATAACACGTTCACGAGAAAATTTATTCCTCCTTGTTTTAAAATACAAAACGGTAATGTTTTGATCGACTAGTAAGAGGCAAAATGCATCAATATTTTTTTAACGTTCTACGCAAAACGAACCCTTTTTTGAAAAGTATTTCGCCATTTGCGCTCAATGCGACGAGAATTTATCTCGCGAACGTTCGGAGCAGAAAATAAGCGCTCGAAGCGCATCCGTTTTTGACCAGAGGTTCCCAACATGGGGATCGCGAGCACTGCTGTGCTCTTCTTCTGTGCTTAAAACGGCGTTTCTTTTGACAAATAATTTAATTCGCTCAGTTGATTTCTCTCTAAACGTATCCAAGAACGTTAAGAATAACCTTGACGCTGGTTTGATTTTATTCACGATCATTCCTATTCATTCAGTTGTGGTGCTCGTTTGATATTCTAGATTACAACTTGGTGCTCGCTACATTGAAAAGGGTGGGAACTCCTGGTTTAGACAGGAGAGAGCTTAATACGTACGTTTGCGGACGGAAAAACCTCTCATCCTAGTGATCAGTGCTCAGCAGATATGAGAATTCTGGGAGGTATTTTAAAAAAAACAAAAAAGTAACGTTTTAACTATATGGAAAAAGTTTTGAAAAGATGGAGTTTTCGCTTCCAAGCGAACAAAAAAGAACACGGCGTTCTGTTCACAAATCCCACTCCTCGCGTTTCTTCGGGTGCGATTTATCATCAAAAACTTTTGCGACGCGTATATTCGCCACATTTTTTGCCCACATTATTATCGCTACAGTTTTGTTTTCATTATTTTTTGTGAAATTTCACCATCTCGCAAATCGATCAATCGACATCTCCCACGCAATCGCACCGGCATAAATTAAAAACGCCTCGTTCCCGTTCAGAGAGCGGACGACGAAAACTCATCCGTCAGCAGAAAACCACGCATCGTTTAAAACACAAAAGAGACGGCCGCTCCGAAGAAGATGATCGATTTTCCCTCCTGAGAAATTCCGCACGAACGAAAGATTCGAATGGGAATGAAATTCGTCTTAGCGAGCACGCACACGCAAGCAACGTGTACATGCACGCACGCGAAAATACTACAGGTGCTCTTAGCGAGAAGTAGAGTTGGGAGGTTTTTTGTGTCTTCTATGTCCGACTAAACCGTCTTTTTCCCGCCTCTCTCTCCGCCTCTTTCCCTCCGTCCCTCTCCGTTCCCCTCTCACTGCCTCCGACTCTTTAAATAAGCGAACACGTGCGGAATGGAGTGTGTTATACATATATATAATACATACATAAATACAAAAATACATACCTACATATATATGTACTCGTATATATAAATACTTACGGAAGAGGAAATGTAAATGAGGATATTTAGGGCAACTAGGTGTTGAAGTGTGAACACTTACCGGAAGGAGATCCGCTGGGGTGTTGGAGAGACTAAGGGATCATCCCAAAAGCTCCAATAACTTCTACAAATGTGACTCTCCAACACCCCAGCGGCTCTCCTTCCGGTAAGTGCTCACTGGGTTTCCTTCTACACTTAGATGCCCTATATATATATATATATATATACCTATATATATATGAGGATATTTAGGGCAACTAGGTGTTGAAGTGTGAACACTTACCGGAAGTGTGTGTGTATATATATATATATATATATATATATATATATATATATATATATATATATATATATATATATATATATATATATATATATATATATATATATATATATATATATATATATATATATATATATATATATATATATATATATATATATATATATATATATATATATATATATATATATATATATATATATATATATATATATATATATATATATATATATATATATATATATATATATATATATATATATATATATATGCACACACATACATATACACACACACACACACACACACACAAACTCACACACACACACAAACTCACACACACACACAAACTCACACACACACAAAACTGGAGCAATGTTTTAAGAGGGCGCCCTTGACCCTATACGAAAAAGCGTTAGGATATCGATATGGACCATTTGAAGTGGTTGGGGAGGGAGACGGAGGAGGAAAAAAATTTTAAATTTAAGTGGTAACTTGTGTCAGTATTTTTTTCATTATTTTTTTTACGATTTACTTTCATCCTGGAGAAAGAAAATTGGCGTGAAAGAACTTTTGTTCCGGGTTATGAAAAGAATATGGTCGCCAGGGGAGAAACAAATGAACAACAGTTGTTTATTTTTCTTCCTCTTTCTTTCTCTCTCTCTTCGCGAATCCTTTGAATTCTCTGGTAAAGCCGTCCACTTAACAGTTTTATAGCTTTCTTTAAGTTTTTTATAAGGGATAATAATACCGCATATTAATGGTTTATTTTCTTTCTCTCTCTCACACGAAAAAATTAACAGTTGGGCCGAGAATTGCTTTTTTTATTAAACGTATGCGACGTAATTTTGCCCTAGAAACGAGGAAAAAAGAAAAGAGGATTAAGGAAGGCGTCGGAAACTCTTAAAACGAATACGCTGCGGTTCTCTTCTCCGACATTACGCTCCTATTTTCATATGAAATTTGCTGGAGGGGGGAAAACCCTTGGCTCATTTCATTCCGAAACAAAAGCAAAAAGAATAAGTTTTCTCGCAAAGTTTAATCCAACACAAGTGAGAATTTTGGCACTCTTTAAATATACGGTCCATATTTTGCATTTTCCAGGTAAAATTATTTTCCTGACGGTCATCTTTGCATAATGAGCGTAATGAAACAACTCATTTGTCTTTCTTTCGAACATCCGAATATCGTTCTTCGACTCTTACAGCGAGAGAGATCATTTTTCATCGAATGGACTTCAAGCAGTTTTAAATAGCTTGTCCTCTATTCCTCAATGAGCTTCCTGCAATATTATTCTTCCACGACGCAAATCGAAATGAAAACTGAACCGTCCTATTATTTGAACGCATATCATATTAATGGCGGAGGATGTATCGCGTAAGAAACAGCGTCCGGCAGAAGTTAAATTTACACCTGGAAAAAGTAAATGATCTAAATGTTTACACTAGCATTTCTACGAATCAGTGTTATACAGGAAATACACCGTGTCCATTTAAAAGAATAGTTTCCAATCAAACTAACATTTGCTGTCACAATCAACGAATCCATCTGCTAATTTCGTTGTTTATTTGTTTATCTGTTGTTAGAATTATAATTTCAAATAAAACCATTATTTTTACGGACTTATCCCTTTAAAAAGTTTTTTTAGATTACAGAAAAGGCTGTGGACATATACAAAAGTGGACAAAAAAAACAGTGGACGAAAAGGCTGTGGACATATATAATAGTGGACATTAAGGCAGTGGACAAAAAGGCTGTGGACATAAACAAAAGTGGACATAAAGGCAGTGGACGAAAAGGCTGTGGACATATAAGAGTGGACATAAAGGCAGTGGACATAAAGGCAGTGGACATAAAGACTGTGGACATATATTACGGTGGACGTAAAGACTCTGGACATAAGGGCAGTGGACATAAAGGCTGTGGACATAAAAGAGTGGACATAAAGGCAGTGGACATAAAGACTGTGGACATATCATCTGGGAACCGAATGTTCGTGTGAAAAAAGGCTCCAGCGAATATCCCGAATTTCCCAGTACCTTTTCTCGCGCGAGCCAGTTTTAGAAAATATGAAAATTTATTGATTGTGTCCTTTAAAGTACATTTAGCCCTATCTGACAGTCAATTACCGACAGCGTATGAACTGGAATATATTACGAAGTGAAAACTTCTTAAGGTAGAGCGATCTGTTGCCCCTGGCATGTAGGCATCCTTCCACCCTTATCCAAATTTCTTTTTTTTTAGAGCCGGTTCTTAATTTTTTCCCAGCTCATCACTGCATATAGCCTATGTTACCCTCGGGGTAAAATTATATACCTACTAGTGTAATGCCCGTTGAAACATCAACGGAAGAATTATATATAGATTATTATTTTCATTTAAAATAATTAATATCACACTTTTAAGGCCACCGCACACCGGGCGCTAAACTATATAGCGCAATATTTTTGTGCGATGTTATAGCCAGCGATAAGATATATGTAAATATGCGCTCACCAGATACTATAATATGTTTTATTTTTTCCCGGGAAACTCGCTTAGTTCTACAAGATGGCCAAGAGAATAAACGCCGAGGCATTGCTGTTGTTAATATTGGCTTTAACCCTTAAACCAAAGTATGTCTGACAACCACATACGATTTTTCATTTTGTTAGTGTGGCTGCACTGATTGAGCTGGCGGCCCAAACCTCACAGTACCTTCCTCAAATTACTTCCTGTTGCGGGTGATACATTGTTTTTGCAGTCGCAATTTCTCAACCGTTTGTAAGAAATCATTTTTCAAAAGATACAGTATCGTGGACACCTACATCTCATAACGTATATTTTTTGCCTGTCTGGTGGACACATACTTCGAATTACGGAGAAATTTTCTTTGGTAAGATAGAAACAAATTATTATTATTACAAATAAATATTATTTTCATTTCTTTTTTTACCAATTTTTAGAATTATATAATTATAATTTAGATTTATTACAGAAGTAAGGATGGATGCAGGCCCTAGCACCTCGGAAGGCAGTAGTACATCAAAGAATTGGTGCAAATATTATGAGAAAAAAAGCTAGCATACGTAGGAACACTGAAGAGAAAAAATCTGATGTGGCCAACACATGACTTTCTCCTTATTTGGGGTATAGATATTTAAATTATTATGAATAATATTACGAGGCAAAATTATTATTTCGTATCGTAAAAGAAGACACGTCCTTGTTGCCGTAAATTACGTATATTTTGAATGTTTACAGAATTCACCGCTACATGGTGTTGGCGCTGTAGGCTGGTATTAAGAAAAAGCGAAATATATCCGAAATGGATGGTTCTACGAAAATTAGTTTCAAACAAAACTTGGAAGAAATATTATTCTCTACAACTTTGGTCCTTACGAAGATTACCAATAACGATGTTGTTAAGGAGATATTTAACGGAAACCGAAAAACCGGTTATTTATAAATAACTCCTATAGAAAATTGTTTCAAATGAAAACTGTAGGAAATTACATTCTCTATAACTTTTGTTTAGAATTGTATATACAATAATGATGTTTTAACAAAGAAATATCGCAAAAACCGAATCGGGTTTCGAATAAACCGCGACTTCCGGTTATCCGTTATTGTCCAAAAACTAATCAGTTCTTTGTGCTCATGTTAAAGTGTTATATATGAAGTTTGGTAACGATATGGTATGTACTTTTTGAGTTAGAGCGCCCACACTAACATACACACACAGACATCATTCTGAAAATAGTCTAAACGTGTTCTAGGGACCTCAAAACATGTATTTCCGTTGAAATCTCGAAGTCGATTTTTTTCATGAATACAATACTTTCCCATTACTACGTATGGAGAAAGTAAAAAATGAAAATCCCAAAAGAGTTTTTACCATCGAGGAAAAGAGAAGTTAGTTCGACATTGTATGGATTTAGTAATGATATCACATTGCTCAGTTACGTTCCAAAAAAGAATAAAGAGGTGCTGATGGTATCAACTATGCATCGACACAAATAAACCGGAAATAGTGGGATTTTACAACCGAACAAAAGGAGGCATCGATGTAATGGATCATAAATGCACTAATTATTCTTATAACAGAAGAAGTCGTCGTTGGCCATTAGCAGTATTTTATATGTTTGTAAACATATCTGCGGTGAATAGTTACATAGTCTACTTACGTTTCAAAAATTCAGAAAAATATAAAGAGATTCAATTTTTTGAAAGAATTAACTCTAGTACTTTTGAGGCCACACCTAGGAAACAGACTTCCTGTTCCAAATCTGCGTTCAGACTTGAAAAAACTCATTGAAAGCGTTTTACAAGAAGCAAATAAGGATGGCACACCGAAACCAAAAGAGAAATCTGAGAGCAACAGACCTGAAAGAAAGAGGAAGTATAGCTAACGTCCGTATACACAAAATCAAAATACCAGGTATAAATGCATAAAATGTCAAAGGCCAATCTACTTACGTTTCAAAAAGATTTGTGACATACGTTGTGGAGATTTGTAAGCGCAAACTATTTTTTACATTACGTATACTTTCAATGCAAAGATTTTAAAATATTAATATGTAGATATTACATTGGTATATGGCGAATATTAATTGTATGTAATAAATGAATAAGCTTAATGTATCATTACACTTAATTTAATAAAAAAACAATAAAAATTGAATATTTTTATGCGTGTCTGACATGCACATACTACTAATAACAGACAAATAGTAGATACTTCGGTTTAAGGGTTAAAGCCAAAGAAAAGGAAGTGGATTCATGAAATTAATATTAGTAGAGAGCAACTTGGAGAGTTCCATCATTTATTTCAGCATCTACAAAATGATGAAGAAAAGTTCCGACAGTATTTTCGTTTAACAAAAATGCAGTTTAAAGAGATCTTGCGTGTCTTGCATGTCACACACTGTATAAGAAAAAAACAAGCAGCCCGATACTTGCTCAAGTAAAGACTTCAACTATATGACGCTAGGATCACTGTACACGTGGTCGCCCGTGCATTCTGCACACGCGCCAGTTCTGCTATATTTTGTTAAAATAGCCAAGACCACAACGTGTGCTATACAGCGGGGTTTTATAGATTATAGCACGCTATATTTTTCCTTCAGTCTGCGGGCTTACATTGAATTACATGTTGCACAAAAGTTAGAGATATATCTTTATATCTTCATAGTATAGCGCCCGGTGTGTGGTGGCCTTTACATATGAAATATTATGTCATATACAACATTTCTAGTGAATATTGTTGTTGATGGGTTATCTTTAGTTAAACTTAAAATAGTTCCCTCTCCCCCCCTCCTCATTTCTCACCCTCCCCCTCTCCCCATCCCTCTCGTTCTCCCCTCTACCTCCCTCTCCCACTCTCTAGTGTTAAAAGCATTCAAAGCACGTTTATACCCATAAGGATTGAAATAACAATATGAGATAGAGGTTTAACAATGGAATTGGTAGGCAAGGCAACATCCCATTAAAATGGCAAGATTTCCTCAAACTGTGTGAATTAAACGTTTACATTGAGAAATTTCGAACTGTAGGCAGAAAAAGATGACCAGAATAAGAAACTTTATAATGTTTTCTTAAAAATGGTTTATATCCAAAGATTGTAGGCCAAATCTTTCTAATTTTAATCTAAAAAAGAATGAAAGCCTGCACGTCGTAAAGCTGATTTTTACATGTTAACTTATTGTAAATGAAAATTATTCCCTCGAGTCGAACCTGGGTCTTTGAACTCGTTTGATACATTAAAATGTTGTGCTATTATATCATAATGCTATCCTGAAAATTTCATATTAGATTCGAAAAGCATTACACACAAAGTGACACTGTCTTTTGTATATATTACTAGCAGAATTTCCTGTTGAATTACAACGGATTTAGTGAAGCTACTACAGCACAACACAAACTCTTTAAAATACCTATATAGTAGATATTTTTAAAATTACAATTAGCTTTTCTTAACAATTAATCATATTTGCTTGTAACAATCCGTTTCCGAATGTATTGCATTCAAATATAACAATAATTGTATTTCCTATCATATATATCACTTTCGCCAAATCCAGCTTCATTTCTTGTGTAATTATGCCTCGCTGAAATATTTACTTTTGTCTTGTAATCAAGAAAATCGTGAAAAAGCAACGTACAGTTGTTCATGATTGAACACTGACACCGGTAAATGTACACCAGATACGTGAGCCTATTTACGTTAATAAACATTATAATGTAGAATATAATTATTTTACTTACAAAAAATGTAAGATTCCAGTATTCAATAGACGAAAGAAGGTTCAATTACTGTCATCAATTGTTATAAATGCTTCATGAATAATAATCAGTATCTATTTACGTTGCTATCCATAAACATTGATCGTTTCGTTGCTTAAACAAAAGTGCGAAGCGAATAACGCTAAACTTTCGTCTATTTGTAAGCTTCATTGAAGTTAATTGAATCGGAGGTAAAATTGACGGCCGCCTTGGCAACACCTGGAAAGAGTACGAAAAATCCACAAAATTTCGAAACAAATAGCATATTTCTGAAAATTTCGACCGTGTAACATGTAAACTTCGCAGGAATAAGATAGTATAGAGTTTTATTCTAGTTCTGGATTTTATTTAGCCCACTTAAGTGTATATATGCCTACTGCATTTCGGGTGACAATGTTGCCATTCTTTTGATTTTCGAGGGCTCATTCCAAAACATTTCCTCAATATCAGGCTAATGACTGCTGCCGGCTCTCATTGCACATTTTGTTTTTGGCATCTTGATCATTGTAGATTCATTCTTTCTCCAGTCTCACACCAGCTTTTCACTGACACCAAATTTCCTCGCTTCAGCACAGTTATTTGATGATTTAGTGAATTTCACTACGTTTAACTTGAAACCAGCTTTGTATTTCATTCTTTTTGCAAGTGAAGCCATGATTTTAAATGGCCAATTAATATTATTATTATGGTAATTAATTTACATAAAAATTTCACATTTTTAATATCAATTTCAAAACAAAGGGAGCATGGAAATTCGTATGGAAGGGGTAGAGGGAGGAAGGGGACCTCTAACAACAAGTACGTGGTAAACGGGCAGAAACTATTCATTACTTATCGCTCTGCTCACCAAACTTCGTTATATATGGGGTATTTCTTTGCCACGGGACCAAACATTTGTTCGTTACAGCCGAGAATTCGTAAAATGCATGTTCGTTACATCCGAGAAATTTAACCAATGCCCTTATGAAGAAGTTCCCGGGACCGAGACATTTCTTCGTTATAGCTGAGATTTTGTTTTAGGAGTGAACGTTATAAATGAGTTTTAAATAGGTTTTTATATCAAAAATCCATTTTTTTACATTGAGACAAATCACCTGTACAAGAAAATTCTAAATTCATAAAATACATCAAGAACATGAAATTCATACTTGCCAAAGTATTCCAGTAGGAAATTTACATAATTAATTAATCTATAATCATAAGAAAACAAATATTTACTAAGTTAAGAAAAAAGAATAAGTAGTTAATGCTTTATATTTGATATCATTTGTTACTATATCAGTGTTAATTAAAAATCATATATGCTCTGAATAAAATAAACAATAATGCTTCTCCTATTATTAACTCCAAATATTTAAGAGCTATTCATCTTCTTAACAATCATTTTCAAACAACACCAAGAACTCATGATTAACAGTTCACAATTATTCACATCAAGGATGTGTGTTTAGTCTTTAACATCACAATTTCTTATATCTAGAAAAACTTTGCTTATAACACTTTGTTTAAAAAGTAACAAATCATTATGAAATCAGCTAGGATCATATCCTTGCTTGATAAACACATTGTGGTGGATCCACTTCTTAGCATTCCTTTGATTTACATTATCAAGATGAACTGCAGCTTTTGGTTAAAACATTTATATTAGAAGAAAGTCCAAGTTAGAATTTTCAGGATACTCCTCTGGAGGATTCCCCCTTTAAGAAAAAGATAGTAGTTCTAAATGTTTTTCAATTAGACTACAAATGCCATTACTTTGCTTTCCAAATAAATTTATATTAAGTTGAAATGTTTATGGAAGAATCGATTAATGCATATGTCTTATTACTTGATTTAAAACTATTAAAAAGATATACAAGTAAAGAGCGTAAAATTATTCAAAAACTGAATTAATGATAACGTAGACCAGGGCTGTCCAACTGGCAGCCCGCAGGCTACATTGTGGCTCTCGGTCAAATTCCAAAATACTATGTTAATGCTGTTGGGGTGACACATTTATTTTCCTAATGCAGCTGTTCTCAAACTGTGAAACGAAGTATAACAAAGTTGTTTACTCAACCTTGTTTAGTGTGAGTGAGCTGATAATTTGCACTACAAAGACGTTATTTCTGAAATTTTTTACATCTTCCGGGAGGCATTGTGCTACATAGTTTCTTCAGAGGAGGCATTATGCTACAAAATTTCTTCAGGGGAGGCAGTATCCTACTAAGTTTGAGAACCACTGTCCTAATGCATACGTAAGATGCGCTACCCCTGCATTATTGCTAGGTCATGCCGGCAGATGCTTTGCAAAGTGTGACCCATTGCAGATATCACAGGAGCAATGCTGCCCACGTGAGGTAAGAAGTTGGACAGTCCTGAAGTAGACTATAGCATAATTCAATGAAGAGATCAGTATTTTGTTGAAACCCCACGATTTTTTCCCCTAAGCCATGAAAGTTGGCTATAAACAAAATATTTTCCGTTAAAATTGCCAGTGGTGTAAACTAAGGTTCATTAACACGTTCGTTGTGGACGACATCATATGATGTCGTCCCGTCAAGCCCGCAGACGAGCGACATCATATGATGTTGCCTCTAAGTTTTTCTCCGCATCCATTCTCTTCCTTCCGTGGAAGGCATTGGACTGTTTGGGAAGGGCCACAGAAGGGTTTAGACTCAGTCTCTTTTGAGCTTCCTTCCTGTGCACTTCGTTTACACACCGAGTGCATCATTCGGAAGAAAGGAAGACTTTTCATCTTTCACAAGATATCCAAGGTAAGGCTTATTATTTTTATAGAAATTGGTTTTTATATTTACTTCGTTGTTTTAGTTAATCAAAACATTCACGTTTGAGAACTTACATAAATTCTTTTTGTAATTTCAGATTTTGCGAACTTCAAGAATCGTCGAAGTATTTCGAACCTCATTGAGTAACTCCTTTCGAGTATGTTTTGTTTTTATTGTATATTGTCTAGTATTTAGTAACAAATATTTAATATAAAAAGATATTCATTCTTTTAATAGATTCTGCGTATTTTTCTACTGCTGAGTATACCACTACGTAGAGGAGCAGAGTTTGGAATTTTTGTCAGAGATTCGAGGTAAGTCCTATTATTTTTATAGAAATTTGGTTATAATTTACTTCGTTATTTCAGTATGTCAATATAGTCACGTTTGAGAACGTAAATAATTTATTTTTGTAATTTCAGCTTTTACTAAATTGAAATATGGATCCCCAACCCTCGACGTCTTATGCGCAGAATATTCCATCTCCTGGTATGTTTCATTTTATTACATAAACAATTTAAGTTAAGTTTTAGTTTTGTTGATCTGTTATTTTCAAATGAAATTTTTATTGTAGATGCCCCACCATCAAAGAGACGTAAATTAATTCAGGAGAAATTTATAATTTCTGAGCTTTCTCCTGCGAAAATTGAGGAGCTCCTTGAAGAGTACGATGGGGATTCTTCGGACGTCGAGGACGAAGGGATCCACGATTTCGAAACAGAAGGTGATGACCCTTCGCAACTCCAAGCAGAGGTTTCTACTTTTATTACTTTAGAGGCCCAAACACCCGTTGCATGTCCCCAAGAACTGCTGCCAGATGTTGGTGCAATAGATTCCTCTCCCCCTGTCCTTCACGAATTGCAGCCACTTTCACCAAACCAACCATCTTTAGACCCTAGACCACCTTCACCTACCCCTTCCATTCCTCCTCCTCCGCCTTCTCCTACACTTTCAATTTCTTCTCCGCTTAATCCAGAATACCTTCCATCCCTTTTACCTACGTTTGCATGGATAGATACACCACAGGATCCACGCTGCTTTACTTATCTTGAGCAGAGTGGTTTGAAAGTCCTCCCAGATGGAAATGATCCTAAAAATTACTTTGATTTTGGTATTCAATGACGATTTCTTCCAATTGGTTCTGCGGGAAACAAATAAATTTGCCGAGGAGCTCTTCCTCCAAGGAGTGACTCCAAGATCCCGCATAACTGATTGGAAAGATCTTGAAATTGAGGAAATCAAAGTATTTTTAGGACTCAAGTTTCATATGGGAATCCTTCAACTGAATAGGGTTGTCGATTACTGGAACACCAATGAGAAATTTAACCTAAATTACTTTTCATCCTGGATGTCTAGGGATAGATTTCTGAATATTCTCCAAACGTTGCATTTCGTCGAAAATCCAGTAATGGACGACCCTATCTCAGCAGACCCTCTGTTCAAGATAAGACCTTTTATGGAATTTTTCCATAAAAGAATGCAGACGATCCACTACCCACACAAACATTTATGTATCGATGAATCTATGGTGCCATGGAGGGGACGATTGTCGTTCCGTCAATTTATAAAGCTGAAAAAACACAAATACGGCATAAAGCTTTATATGTTGATGGAACTGGACAGGTTGATTCATAGGCTTTTGATTTATGCGGGGGCAATGGATGAAAATCTTTCAGGGAAAGGCCACGCTAATAAAGTTGTCCTTAAACTGATGGAAGGGCTGGGGACTGGCCACTCATTATATATGGACAACTTTTATAATAGCATCGGCCTGACTCGAGAGCTCCTAGACAATGAGCAGTCTAATTGTACTGGGACTCTAAGAGCCAACAGAAAAGGCAACCCTCCAAAGGTTGTACAGAAAAAATTACGGAAAAACAAAATGGTGCAACAGTGGACATCTGATGGGATTAACGTTTCGAAATGGAAGGATAAACAAGATGTTTTAATGATATCCTCTGAATTTTCAGGGGATCTCATTGAAACAACCTCTCGTCGTGCCCGATCAATAAAAAAACCTCAATGTATTGTTCATTATAACAAATACATGGGAGGTATTGATCGGGTAGAGCAGTATTTATCTTATTATATTTCGGAACGTAAATCCCTGAAGTGGTACAAGAAATTAGGACTTCACATCATCGAAATGATGATGTTGAACTCTTATTTCTTGTATCAGCGATATGGTGGAGAACAAATGGATCTGTACTCATTTCGTTTATCCGTAACTGATTATCTCTGCGGAAATTCTCCACACCCCTCGCTTTCGAAATCCATGACTCAACCGTCCACCTCCTCCATTATCACCATAGATTCGCATTTTATAAAAGAATATCCACCAACATCTGGCGCAAGGAGGAAGCAAAAGGCTTGCAGGGTGTGCACAGCCAATAAAGTAAGAAAAGTAGTTTCGACCTACTGCGGAAATTGTGAAGGTGAGCCAGGACTCGGTTTAAGTAACTGCTTTCAGGAGTGGCATCGCAGATTAATGTCAAATTGTACATACATATTTTTGTTAATTTTTTTGCTTCTGCCTTTGTAAATAGTAATTTTTATTGTGAATAGTAGGTTTTATTGTAAATATTAGTTTTATTATAAATAGTAGCTTCTATTGTACATTGAAACTTTTATTGTAAACTGAAAATTGTATTTAATTTGAAACTGTTGTAATTTTTATTATTAATTATTTTAATTTGTAAAGTTTAAGGAATGGAAGACGATGTATGAAACAATGCATGGATGTGTTTGAAGCGAAAAAAGTATGTAAGGATAGAAAGGTGTGGAGAAATATTGTGAACGGTAGAGGCATTTAGCTTGCTTACCCCATAAGGGAACAGCGTGATTGGTATGTATGTAATTTGTAAATAGTGAAAGTTATGGAAATAATGATAAAATTTATAATTGTAAAAGCAAGTGATATATTTTATTACGAATATATACTGTTTTGAAAGTGAATTTCAACGTTATTTTTGAAAAATCACCCATGTATTTATAAGTATTCGTTTGAATTTAAGCCAAACCTTCGTCCAAGTTTACAAACCTTGATAACTTGAAATCATCTTCAGAACAATTTTTTTTGTGATATAGTAGAATCCTGATGATTATCAGAGATAATTTGGACTGAAATAAACTCGCACAATCGAAAACATGAATAAGCTGAAAATAAATAAATATATAAGTAACTAGTAACTTTCGAATTTTCTACGGGGAATTATATTACGGATTAGGAAGTCTCAAATATTACCTAAGACAAATAATCCCACATTCTCCAGCAAGCAATGAAGATTATCTCAGCGTGCTAAATTTTTTATTGTATTATACCTAAACATAGAAGCATACTCGTATAAACCCAAACTGCACTGTATTTTAGATGTAATAAAACGGATAGCGTAACTTAGGATTTTCCGCGTGTAAGACAAAATATGATATCCTCGCTCCTTTATTCCAACATAAAAGTTAGGAAGGAGTGTATTTATTAAATTGCTTTAAATATGACACGGAAAAAAAATATATCCGTTATCTAACAAGGCTAGAGCTCTCAGATTGCCAACAGAACAAACCGGGACAAATTAAGTTGAGCAGGGGAGGGGGGGGATTTAAAACAAAAGTGTGAGAAAAATGGTGTTACCGTATTTGACCGAATATAGCCCCCCCCCCCCCGAATATAGCCCCCCTACCCATTTTTCTCACACAAATCTAGAAAATATTTTAATACCCTGAAAGGACGATTATTTTTAGGACTTTAATGTCATGAAACATGTTGTATAATTTGAAGAAATATCAAACTTGCACTCATTTAATAAAAAAGTACCAATTAGCGAGTGATAAAACGCCATGCTAATTGGAATTTTAAGGTTTTCAGATTTGTACCTCAGAATTCAGAGGGTATACTAACGAAAGAGATATTCGACAAGGAAATGAACAAAAATACATTTTTAGGGAGTAAAAATAAACTTTAAAAAGTCGAAATAACATAATAATTAATGCAGCAATATTAACAAGTCGAAATAACATACCAATTTATGCAGCAATATAAATTCGCACTTTGCTCATATTTCGATGCGCAATGCTAATCTATCTTTCGTTTGTGTAATTAACAATTCCAGCTTAGCCAGGCAATTAGTCCATTCTCGGGTAGGGTTAATTTTATTGGTATTACCGTATTTGCTCGTGTAAGCTGCGCAACTTTTTTCCCAAAACGCCGGTGGAAAAAAGGGGTTGCGTCTTACACGAATTCTTTTATTTGCCGCTCACCTTTTTTCCCAAAATGTCGTGTTGGTAAACAAATATACGTTAAGCTAGCACCCATGCCGCATCTATTATTCTATTTCTAAATTTCCGTGTATTTAGTCATTTTCATTCATTGTATAAAAATTTTAAATGAGTTTTAAGTTTAAACGTGTGCTCCCCAAACTCGACGGCTTTCTGCTGCAATCGTCACGGAGGCCACGGCGCATGCGCGACCAGTTTGGGTTGGTGGGGGTTTTGTTCTCACGGCAGACGACGCCTACCATGTTCAGATACGGCATGCTTCCTTTATTCTATGATACGTCTATGAAAGTCATAGCCACCGTGGTGATCATTGAATGATCATAATTTTAGTTCGCCAAAAAAATGACGACCGCTACGATAGGGATCAGTGACCATATGGCTGGAAAATTACGTACAGCAGAATGATCGCTACCGGAGCGATTTCTGCCGAACATGACCAATATGACGACAAAAACAGTTAAGTGTTTAACAAAAGAGGACTACCGAGGATATTTCTGCTAGTACCGATATAAAGAGATCACCCAATAAATTCGTCACGTAGGAGTGCGAAGATGCTTAACTTGAGCGTAGCATTTTTGAGAAATAGGAATTGGTGATTTAAAAAACCCTTTTTCGGCTCAAATTTTTTTCCCTAGAGCTGGCCCAAAAACCTGGGTGCACGGGATACACGGGGGCGCGGCTTACACGAGCAAATACGGTAAAACTTGCAATTTGAAGATAATGAGAGCGATCAGGCAATTGAAAAATCCTTCCTATATGGTGACGTCAATCAGCCTTGCAAATAAATATTCGCAACCGGAGTAGTTTAGTCGTACAATGGATAGAAACACTTACTGACTCGAATGAAATTCATCATTATTGAAGCTTTGCACACTCGTTTGTACCCACCTAATTTTTAGTGCCCGAAAATAGCCCCCCCCTCAACTTTTGCACTTCACTTTTGGCCAAAAACAGGGGGGCTATATTCGGTCAAATACGGTATATGAACCTAATGTTTTTGTGTTGGTATAATAATATGTTCATTTTCATTAATAATTTGTTATATTTTTAGAAAAACAAAATAACATTTAACACAGAAAGAAAATGTCACATTTTCCCCAAATCACTTGTATAAATCAAATAGAAATATAAAAAATCAATACATATTTGGTTTCTTATTACAAAAAAATCACAGTAGTTGGTATATAAATATTTACCACATTATACCTATTCATAAAAAATTAACATATTTATAAATATTTTCCATTTGATTTGGCTGCTTTTAACAAGTCTTTTTTTGTTAGAATGTAATCATACATTTCAGTACAATTAAAATCAAAATTTACCAAGCACTGTAAAATAGCTTCTACAGTGTTACAAGATAATGAATTACGCTCGTCGGTCCATTGAATTTCCATTAGGGAAAAAATACGATCGACGTTCGCATTGTGTCTGGGAATAGAAAAACCATATTCGCAGATTTTTAGAATATCTAAATACTGTTCTGGAAATTCTATCAACTGATGGCAATAAAGAAAGCCACCTAGTTTTTTAATATGATAGCAGCTTTTGATATTCAATGGACACGAAGTCACAAAACTCGTTTAGCCACTCAGTTCTGACAGTGTATATCGAAAAATAATTAAATAATTTCAAAGTAATCATGCTTATGTCACAAGATAGTTGATCAGAAGCTGTCTGCATAGTGTTGTGAAGAATATGCACCGGGCAACCAATACCTTCCAATTGCAGACCTATTTCTGATTTTAACTTGCTGAAAACATTATTTGTACCTGTTCTGGTACGTCCACCAAAATTAACATTTGCATTGTCACCGCCAAAAGCTACACACTTTTTCAAATCTAAATTTATATCGTTCAGTGATTCAATGCAAAAATTAGCTATCACTTCGGATGTTTCACCTTTTAAATTTCTGAGTTTAAGCAGTTTAACTTAAATTCCTGATGTTGTAAATTACTGCACAACCAATGGAAATATCTTTTCAGCTTTGTGGTTGCTTGCATCCATACTTAAACTATAAAAGAAACATTTCCAAATTTCCTCAACGGTACAGGAAATTGAATGCGTTGCAAGAGCTTTTGTAATCATACGAGTTGATTTTGTTGCTGCTGACGAATATTTTTTGGCGATGTTTGAATGACTGAATATTTTTGGGATCAACTTATTGACACAACTTGCTGTTATAAATGATTGGTGATGCTTAATTATGTGGTAGGAAAAACATAATTCAGTGGCAATTACTTGACCCTCATCTTCTGTATTCTTTTTTGAAAAAAATGCAGTAATCTTTTCGCATGAACTTGAGGATGCAACAGCATTAATATGTTTTGTTGTTTTGACATGATCTTTAATATCCGAAATACCACCATGCGCCACACTCAAATAACTTTTACAGTGGACGCAATACCCTTCAGTTTCCTTTCTGCCCCTCTTAATAATGGGATATTCTTCGGTATATTTATCCAAAAATTTGCAGGTCCTTTTCTTTGACATTTTTAAATTTGATGGATTATTCTGAAATAAATATTTTTAACTGTAATACAGTGGAACCTCGCTTAACGAGCATAATTCGTTCCAGAATCTTACTCGTAACGCGAAACACTCGTTAAGCGAAACAGTTTTTCCCATACAAATTAATGTAAAATACGATAATGCGTTCCATGCCGAAAAAATACTCAAAATATTTTATGTATAACGTTTATTCAAAGAAAATTATATATACATTGTTAAGGAGCGTGATTCATCTTCATCTTTTCTTCTATCGCGGAATGAACGAACCTGGAATGAGAATTCGATTTGTAGAAAACAAAAAAAAATCGAAATAATTAATTTACTATTTATGATACATACCTAATTCTTTTTTACTAGAAAGCTGTCTAGAGACATTTGTTTTTGCCGACGCTTCAGAATTTGGTGGAAATGTGACAGCATTATCATTAAATAAATTAGTAGCGCGCATAGCCACTGCCTTATTAGGGTGATGCTTCTCAATGTACGATGCAACAGTTTCCCATGCTTTCAGCATTTCTCTTATTGCGCCAGAAGATTGTTGGTTTGCTGTTACCTCCTCCTCCTCCTCGGACAAACTCTCCTCCACAACTTCTTGCTGTGAAACACAATGTAACTCCATAAGCTCTTCGGTGGTCAGCTCTTGGCTGTGCTCTTCCACAAGCTCATCGATATCTTTGTTATCCACCTCCAGTCCCATGATCTTGGCCAAAGACACAATCTCGTTGACTACAGGCTCCACAGGTACTGTCTCAAACCCCTCAAAGTCACATTCGACAACGCTCTCCGGCCAAAGCTTCTTCCAAGCAGAAGTGAGGGTTCTCTTGGTAACCCCTTCCCACGCCTTTTCGATCATCTTGAGGCAGGCAACGATGTGGAAGTGATATTTCCAAAACTCTCTGAGAGTGAGATTGGTCCCTTCAGTCACCTCAAAACAGCGCTCGAAGAGCGCTTTAGTTTAGAGCTTCTTAAAGTTAGAAATAACCTGCTGGTCCATAGGCTGGAGTAACGGAGTGGTGTTGGGAGGCAGAAACTGGATCTTGATGAATTTAAATTCTTCAAGGAGGTCATCTTGTAGTCCTGGAGGATGGGCAGGAGCGTTGTACATAACAAGCAAGATTTGGAGTGGTAGATTCATCTCAAGCAAATATTTTTTCACAGAAGGACCAAACACTTCATTGATCCAATCAGTAAAAAGGTCACGTGTCACCCAAGCCTTGTTGTTGGACCTCCACATCACATTTAGCCTGCTCTTCTGGACTTTACACTTCTTGAAGGCTCGTGGAGTTTCTGAATGGTAAACAAGCAGCGGTTTAATTTTCAAATCGCCGCTTGCATTGGCACAAAATAGCAGTGTGAGACGGTCTTTCATTGGCTTGTGGCCGGGTAATGCATTCTCTTCTGCTGTTATATAGGTTCGCTTCGGCATCTTTTTCCAGAAGAGACCCGTTTTGTCACAATTGAAAACCTGTTGCGGCAGGTAACCCTCAGAATCTACGAGCTTCTTGAAGTCGCCGATGAAGTTCTCTGCTGCCTTTGCGTCGGAGCTTGCTGCTTCACCGTGCCTCACAATGCTGTGGATGCCGGTTCTTCTCTTAAACTTCTCGAACAGGCATGGACGGTTGACTAAGAGGGAGGGGGGACGGACAGAGTGGAAATCCAAGCATGCTGTCAGCAGCAGGCTTGCAGCTAACGCATCCGTTCCTCGGATTGGCTGATTTCGAGACGTCAGGCGACTGCAGCGCTGGCCCTATATAGAGCCCCCCGCACCGCTCTGTCCGACCCCCCTCGCCTTCCGACCCTCGCTGTTGCAGGCGCACAATCCGGGACTTCCCCTCCCCTCGTCACTCGTTATGCGAAACGTCCCTCATTCAGCGAATCATTTTTTTACAATTTATTTTGCTCGTTATGCGAATTACTCGTTATGAGAGGTGCTCGTTAAGCGAGGTTCCACTGTATAATAATAATAGCCAACCAAAATTAATAACCATACCTTAGCCGAGTAAACCAGTAAATGTACACAAACATTAAACAATACACAACAAAAATAATAACACGACAAACACAAGACCAACAAAGCACGCTACGTCTCTCTTATAGTCTGTTCACTATCTAAAGTCTCTTGGCCTTCATAGAGCTAGTAGCCAATCACAAACGTTTCCCCTTCCATCGCCCTTCACAACTTTCGCGCGGGAGGACAGATACCCAATCACGAACAGCAACAGCAAGGAAACGGTGCTAGAAATGGCAACGCAGACCGATGTGAATGCTTCTTCAAGGCCAAGAGACTTTAGATAGTGAACTATGGCTACGCTCCCATGCAGGTTATGACAAGTAATTCCCACACCCACCAGCCAGCGACCAGATGCTAAAGCATGGCGCGAACTGCTAAGATCAGTTCCGATCGGCTCCGCTAGGAAAGGTACCTGATACCGCACAGAACGGCATTCACAAATTATATTAATTTTTTGTTTGTAAATTTAAATAATTTTCTAAATTTAGTCAAATTAAGTAATAAATTATTGAAATTCGTAAATCTGGGACAAATAGACATCCTGAAAGACCCTCTCGGGACACCGGGACATAGGTCTAAAAACCAGGATAATCCCAGTTTTCTGGGACGCCTGAGAGACTTAAACAAGGCGTATTTTTCTATTCCAAACCATGTGATGCGGGGTAGTCTACTTTTCGGCATTTCCCGCTTACAGATAACATCATATGATGTTCTCATTCCAAAAATACAAATTAAAGGTATTTTCATTTGTTTCTTATATAACATCATATTTTAAGCTAAAGTACGAAGGTATTGCGAAATTTTCCAAAAAAATGTCTCCCATTAGCGGGAGTGTGAAAATTAATTATGCCGCAACGAAGGTGTTAATCAAGTTTCCTATGAAATTGTCAACCATCTCCTGAAAGATGATTTTCAACTTGGGGAGACAAACTATTCCAAGCTGCAATAGATATAAATCTAAACCTGGAGCAAAATTGCAAATTTGGGAGGAAATTAGCACCTATCGTGTCTACCTAATAGGAAATCTACAAGGAGAAGCAATGTGCAGTAAAACACCTAAAAAAGATATTTCAGTAAAGCAGAGGAGCCATCTTCTTCACTCAATGAGTCTCCCATTGCAAGATTATGACCCTGATAATCCACTATCCCCCTCAAAGAGTAATGCTTCACCTCGCACAATACTACAATCATGTTGCAGTGCAAATAAAAGCCAAGCTTTTTCAATAAGTATTCATATTATATTGATATATTACTTGTATTCGGTATATCAGATACTGAGAAATCTTGGATGTATATCTGAGTCTGAAACGTATTTCCACCAATACTGTATTTAAAATTGTTTGCTTTAAATGATTTTTATCGAAACACCTTTTCCTAGGAACGTATTCCTTGTTCAAAGTGAGGGAATACTTTATATACTTTGACGTATGACAGTGTCTGAAACATATCTCCACCTGTGCTATACAGTAAACCCTCGATTTAACGGACCTCAGTTTAGCGAACTTTGGATTTAACGAACAAAATCTGATGGATCTGAGTTTCAGGCAATAATGTACTTCACCCCAAACAATGGGGCGTTGTTTGACAAATCAGTCCGGACAATGTAGTACACTATAGTGTACACAATACAGCTGACTCAAACAAAGTGGCTATCACAGCCTCTTTGTTTGAGATCTCTCTGTGTGTAAAGCATAAAGCTTCATTCTATGCTCAAACAACAGTTCAAAATGAATAACACTTTTCTTTTGTCTATTTGAAGGTTTAATTGGCATTAAATGAACCAGAGACAACAATGAGAGTTTCCTTGGCAACACCCAGAATGAGTACAAAAATCCACAAAATTTCAAAAAAGAATGCATATTTCTGAAAACTTCAACCATCTAAAATGTAAACATTGCAAGAATAAGATAGTATAGAGTTTAAACGTTGAATAAAGCAAAAACAAAGAAAATCGGTCCATATTTACGTATTTTGATGAATGAAGGAAAAAAACCTTGCACTTTGAAAAATCAAAAATCCTGTGTAAACTTATGGGAAATATAACTGTCTCCTTGATTTGAACCCAGGACATTTTATCTAAATAAAATATTTTTCCATGGACCTCATAGCTAATAGAAACAAAACGCCGTTTACCACATATCTTTACGACAAACGGTTCTCAAGAAATTTGCAGCTGTAACGCTTCACGTATGTACCATTAGAATTTTAATATTATATGATTATTATTATTGTTGTTGTTATTACAGTAAAGTATTATTTTAGAGAGTAATTATCATTATGTACTATCAATAAAGTAGGTTTTCTCATGTAAGAGTGTTTTTGGGCTCGAAAAATCCCATTCGCCATTTAACGGACCCTTCCCCCTATTAGTTCGTTAAATGAGGAAATACTGTATTAAAAATGGTTTCAATATAAATGCTATTATCTATTACTGCATCCCCTATTTAAAGCTGCATTGTATACTCTGAGAACATCTGACTGACTAACATTCAAGTGTAAGCACAGAAATGTTTGTCATAGCTATATTTAAATGATTTTTGGATTATCTATGGGTTTCACTTTTAAATGCTACCGTTCCTGTCTTTACTCTGGATAATTGGGAGTCATCTGAATCCCAATGAACACACAATTTAAATGTTTATATTCATGTTTTATTCAAAGATTTTGTTTAAAATTACTTTTTATAGAAAGGTGAGCCCCGCTTAATGCAGCCCCAGCCAATGCGGATTCGTTATAATGCATATTTTATTTCAAATTAAAATTTTTTAAAAAAATATAGATATTTAATGCACAGTGTGACTGCAGTCTACCTTATGATTTTTTTAAATTTTCCACTAATCAAATTTCATCAAGTATAATAAATATTGTGATATTTCAGCAGTGGTGGATAATACTGCATCGTCTGGTGGCCAATTTCACTCTTTTCCCTGTAAATTTCACGGGTCTAACACAAAAAATATATCTCCTAAGGTGGAAAACATTTAAAAATTGGAAATAGAAATATGATTCATGCTTCATGTTTCTTTGGGATCATTGGATCTTAAGAATGTTTTTGATGATTTATATTTTTTAAATCTATAATTTTTGTCAATTACTTTATTACAATTATAATTTACTGTATCAACAAGTCATAATAAATAATAATAAAACAATAACGCTACACATCAAAAAATTATATGATTTTGATCTACATATGGAAAAACATGTGGTACTTGCGGAGGGATCTTAATGTTTGAATTCATATAATGTATAATAATATATAATCAGTGATGAGCCGAAAAAAAAAATTAAGAACCGGCTCTCTCAAAAACAAGTTAGGAAAGCGTACAACGTATCACAAATGGGGCGCGTTTCGTGCAATGGAGTATTAGAAAGCAATTATATACCTGTACGTACGGGAAATAGCGTTTTAAAGTCCTTTTCTTCATCATAAATAATCCTTTTCTTCTTATTTAATAGTATTACATGCACATGTAAGGAAATTAAACGTTTGTTTGGGAGATTGTTTATGTTAGCAACAATGAAGTAACCATGCAAGAAATTTTCTTAAGTTCAACTCGATATAAGACTTTCTTGTTTGATTTTCTCGATAACGGCTACTCTTACGATAAAAATGTATAGGAAAGGAAATACTCTACTATACTAGTTCTACAACTTTTATTTGAAAAATATTTTGATATGAACAATAGTTTACGAGATATGACGAAAATTTAATTTTTTGTCTCCAGTAAAGTGGTACCCCTGATTGGCGTACGTGATTCATTTTTACGATTTTCTTATTATATTTGATTGAAAGTCCTTAATATCAAATTTCATAAAAATCCGTTCGGTAGAAGCCGAGAACGAACATGCGGACGGACGGACGGACGGACGGACGGACGGACGGACAGACGGACGGACGGACCGACCGACGATAATAGGCGATCACGCTGTAAGCGAAACGCGCCTAAAAAAAAGGGTTAGGAAATTTGGATAACATGGCAAAAAGCCTATATGTCAGGGGCACCATGTCACCTTAGTTTAGTAATAGCATTCCACTAGCTTAACAAATATTCGGTTCGTAATATATTGCATTCCATACACTGTTGGTAACAGACTATCAGATAGGACAAACTGTACTTGAAAGGACAAAATCAATAAATTTTCATAGTTTCCAAAAATTTAACAACCGGCACGCAAATTCTGAGAAAAATTAACAACAGGCTCGAGTGAGCCAGCTTCAGCTCATCACTATATATAATGATATATAAACTGCAGAAAACCCAACATGCACTACTATGGGTTTGATCTATAAACAGAGCTGCAAAAGCATCGTCGATCAGTGCATGACTTTATTGGAGGAGCACAATGACTAAACACGAGTGAGTGCCGTGAAGCAGGGCTGCAACGGACTAGTTGAATGCTACCGAAAAGTTGTATGTAATAAGCGAAAAAAAGCTAAGCAGTCGACCCTGGACTCTTTTGTAAATAAAACTTCGTAGGTGTCCTGAGAAATATTTTGAAATTATGTACGTCTACCACAAAAAAGCTTTTTTGTCTTACTGTTTACTAGGTAATTTTATAATTTGTTTAATAAAATACTTTCTAAAGGGCCAGAAGAAATATGTTTTACTAGCTGAAATGCCCGGCTTCGCTCGGGAAAGAGTTTTCTTTTAAATGGAAAACAATTTTTATTGCTCGGGGCAAACGTTCCCCATACCTTAATTACGTATACGATGCTTACACTAAAATTTACTATTTTATGTACTGTACATATTGTAAAGTTGTACCATTAATATAATTACGCATTAACGTCTTACTTAATATTCACATGGATAGATGCACCGAAGCCGTTAAAGCTGCAATAAAATTACGTGGATTATGTCAATACTATTAGCCAAAACGTAAACAATAAACAACATCTTGGTAACCCAACAAATGTAAGTAGATGTATCGATTTATGTTGCGATAAATCCTTCAATGTTATTGGTAAAAGATAACAATGTTCTAATATTCCTTAAAAATCATTTGACGCACTTTAAAAGTATTCATAGACTATATTTAGGCATATCTTGGCGTTAGCTATTCTTCCTCTGTGGCGGCGTGCACGGCATGGAATTTCCTTGCATTAATCTTTACGTGTATATCTCCCTTTGAAGAGGACAACAATTAAGAAATTTAGCTTTGTTGCCGCTTGGAAAATGGACATCTAAACCGATAAATTTTGCGCTTAAAGGAAAATTTTGAGCAATTTAGCATGTAATACTATGAAACATGAACAGAATTAAAATATTCAGTCTTTCGTGCATAAAATAATCCATTTCCCGTGATCATAAGTTAATATTTAAGTATATTTATATCCACATCAGTGAAGGGCTGCATGGCATTTTGGGGTTTCTCCACACCATTTCTTATGAATTCTTATGGAAATAGTATTTTGTTGAACCCATGGGGTATAATAGACTCCACGGTCTGCAAACCTAGACCAAGTTCTTCCTTTGGTCCATAGGATGGCCCATGAAACTTTTGATTTCAATAGCTTCAACGGTGTAAAAACGTATAAAGAACATATACACACGCGCACGCACACACACAAACACTCTCTCTCTAAAATATTTATAAGATATTGAATTTGGGTCCAAAAATACCATTTGGGAAGTTATTTCCTTCTGGGCACCTAAAGGTTATGGTCAGGGCCAGCCCAAGGTACAGGCGAGCCAGGCAGCCGCCTAGGGCGCCGAGGCACTGGTGGCGCCAAGAGGGCGCCTGGAAGGACAATATTATAAGGATAGTTCTCTAAACAATACACAAACACGAATACTCAGAAACAATGTATCACTATTTACATTTATAGTTCTTGTATAATTTGATTTTAGTTAATTTTCTTGTATATCTTAACAGTTACAAAGTTACAAAAAACTAGATTTGGCTTTGTTGTCACTTAATAAAGACGAATTCAAAGTATTTCAACGCTGAAAGTCAAAATCCCTTCTCTTCCTTCAACCCTATCTTCACTCCCTTTCCTCCCTTGGCGGGGAGAATGTAGCGAAATGTGGAGGGCGGGGGATGGCAGAGAAGGGATCAAGAGGGAGAGAAGATCGAGAGAGGGGGAGAAGATTGAGAGGGGGGAAGAAGATCGAGAGGGGGGGAGAAGATCGAGAGGAGGGAGATGATCGAGAGGGGGGAGAAGATCGAGAGGGGGGGAGAAGATCAAGAGGGGGGAGAAGATCGAGAGAGGGGGTAGAAGATGGAGAGAGGGGGAGACCGAGGATCTCTACAGGAAACGTGACCGGGTTGCAAGCTCAGATTAATCTCTCTGAATACGAATTGAAAGATGTCGCCCGCCGTGCGGAATGACGATCTACAACAGCCTTATCAAAATGGGGTGCCACAGCTTCGTTTGAGGGGTGCTGCGAAAAACCTAGTCGAATAAATAAATGAACAGTTATGAAATGCTCATAGTTTATCATAGAAATCACCTTTACACAAATAAATTGATGATGATGCAACATCAACAGATGAAATGCATCAAATCGTTGTTATACCTGTACACATGGCCGTCCCGAGGAACCAGCGAACCTGGTGGCTGCCCGGGGTGCCAAATTATTGGGGGCGGTGACCCGACCGTCTATCTCTACATTATTTGCAAGTAGATAAATACTGGATACCAATTTATATCGTGGGATAGGTGGGAATCTGTATAAAACTCCTTTTACTTTCCATTATCAATCATTCTATGGGGCAATGAATAAACGAATGAGCTCTTTTTAAAATATCTTAACAAAAATTTACGTAGGGGGGCGCTGAGCTGTTTCTTGCCTGGGGCACCAAAATACCTTGGGCCGCCTCTGGTTTTGGTGCCCCGGCAAATGCGGATTTTCGCTTAACATGGAGACCATAGGACCGCATCCCCTGCGTAAAGCAAGGCTCACCTGCACTTTTAAAGCGAAAGAATATGTACGACTTATACAGTAAATGCAGTGCAAACTCGATAAGTCACAATTCAAGGGAAACTGAAAAATATTCGAGTTATAGTAATATAAAATTATGGAAATATATTTTATCATTTCTGTATTTTGGCCATTATGTGACAGAATAAGATTTTCGGTAGTCCAGAGATCGCCATACCACAACCATTACTTTGAAACCCTGATGTGCGACAACAGCAACGTCACAATTACGTTTTGTGTGAAAGTTATAATGGGTGCCTTAAAAGGAAGCTATCCCTCAGTCGAGTTCGCAAAGTAAATAGGCTTGCAAGCTTTGCTAGAACATTAACGTTTTCTGTGAAAGTTATAACGGGTACCTTAAGTGGAACCTATCCCTCAGTCCCGGTTTGCAAGCTAAATGGGTTTGAAAGCTTTGTAAGAACAATTATGTTTTGTGTGAAAGTTATAACGGTGCCTCAAATGGAACTTATCTCTTACAAGGAGAGGCTACGGAGTGTAACTCTCAGATTTGATTCATCTTCTACCAGTTGAAAGTTTAGGTCAAAAAAAAAATACCATTTCGGAATTAGGGGCCAACGCATTTTAGTATAAGAGAAATAATTAATTAAAAAGTACAAAAATGGGGCAATCTTAATAAATACTAGTAACTTCGCTTTTACGGTCATTTGCGACCGTAGCCTAGAGGATAACAAGTAGGACTTTCGATGCATGGTCTCAGGGTTCGAGACTGGCGTTGTTCAACTTTTTTTCTCGTGTAAAATTTCATTTTTCGTGCTAGTTTTTCTCCAATTTTTTGGAAAATACTTATTCGCCGCATTTTTTATTTTTTTCACGCAGGATAATTGTTTTTAATCACTAGACCACTATTTTCCCCCATTTACAGAAAATATTTATACACCGCTATTTACGTATTTTATTCTCAACCTATTCCCTCAAGAAAATTAGCCGCGTCTGTCCATCACTACATTGACACTCTCCGTAGACAATTTTTTTTTGACCTAAACTTTCCACTGGTAGAATATGAATCAAATCTGAGAGTTACACTCCGTAGCCTCTCCTTGTCAGTCCCGCTTTGCAAGTTAAATAGGCTTGAAAGCTTTGTTGGGACAATTACGTTTTGTGTGAGTTATAACAGTGCCTCAAATAGGACCTATCCCTCAGTCCCAGTTTGCAAGCTAAATAGGTTTGCAAGCTTTGTTGGAAAAATTACATTTTCTGAGAAATTTATAACGGTGACTCAAACGGAACCTATCCCTCAGTCCCGGTTTGCAAGTTAAATAGGCTTGCAAATTTTGTTAGAACATTTATGTTTTGTGCGAAAGTTACAACGGGTGCCTTAAGTGGAACCTATCCCTCAATCCTGGTTTGCAAAATAAATAGGCATGCAACCTTGTTAGAACAATTACATTTTGTGTGAGTTATAATGGTGCCTCAAATGGAACCTATCCCTCACTCGTGGTTTGCAAGCTAAATAGGCTTACAAACTTTGTCAGATCAATTAGGTTTTGTGTGAAAGTTATGACGGGTGCCTTAAGTGGAAGCTATACCTCAGTCCTGGTTTGCAAGCTAAATAGACTTGCAATATTTGTTAGAACAATTACGTTTTGTGTGAAAGTTATAATGGGTGCCTTAACCCTTCAATTTCCAGTGTCACCTACAGGTGACATAATTTTCAATGCACAGTAAAATATGCACAATATGCTAATTTTGAATTTTTGAATTTTCCCACCCACTAGAGTCTTAGGAATGCAGGGTAAGAAGCAGAACCACAGAGGCATCTTGTGGTATTGTTATTAACTGAGTGTATAACGTGGTACATGACAACATGGCAACTTCTGTTACATCAAGGACTGGAAATCATCCTCAGAGCCAAAAAAGTAAGTACCGTATTCACCTGAATCTAAGACGACCTTTTTTTCCAAATTTTCAGCTGTAAATATCAAGAGTCGTCTTACATTCGAATACGAAGTATATTTAAGCATTTAATCAATGGTTTTTACAACAAATGGTATATTAGAGTAAACAATTCACAACAGCAAATTCAAGTACGTACATAAAGAAGTGAAATAAACAAATAGTAATAACAATAAGAAAAAAATGACGGGAATAATAATTATTTAGACTAGTAATCATCGTCGACGATCATAACACAGACGACGTACTTTCATCTTGCCCGTAATGGCCAGCGCAATATCAAAACAAATGATAGCGGAAATCATTGGGATTCCCCTTTCAAACGACGCACCGCGATGTGTAACAGTAATTTGAGTTGTGCATTCTTGATTTAAATGCACAACCCTTAAGTTAAAATGACAGATCATGTTGAAGTACGTGGCACGAGTGCAAAGGGAAAGTTAACAAAGGAATTAGACAGAGCTAAGATACAAATTTTAAGCTGATCGTGATAAATTACGTCGAAAAAAATAATAACTGTGATGCGAGTAGAAAGTTCAGTGTATCTGAGGCAAATGTGCATCGATGGAAACTCTCAAAACAGGAACTAGAAAAAGCCAAAGCCACAAGGAAGTCGCTCAGTGGTCCAAAATTAGACCGATTTCATGGCATTGAAGAAGAAGTAGTCAAGTTTGTGCGCACCATGAGGAAGAACGGTATGCCTGTTTCTACTGAAAGTATTATACTTAAAGCTAATGAAATTACTAGAGGACTTAATATATCATTGCAAGAATTCAAGGCCAGCAGAAGTTGGTGCGTGAGAATGATGCGACGAAATAATTTTTCTTTACGGCGACGAACTTCGCTGTGTCAGAAATTGTCAGAAGACTATGTTGAAAAACTTCTCGCTTACCAGAAATACGTAATTGGACTTAGAAAAACCAATAATTACCTTTTGAGCCAAATAGGAAATGCCGATGAAACTCCGGTTTCCTTCTACATGCCATCTAATTATACTGTGAATGAAAAAGGTGCGAAGTCCGTCCTAATTAAAACTACAGGCAACGAAAAAATGCGAGTCACGGTAATGTTGGCGGTTTTAGCAGATGGGACTAAATTACCACCATATGTGATTCTAAAGCGGAAAACAATGCCTAAGAAACATTTGCCAAGTGGAATAATAGGTGTCAAGAAAAGGGGTGGATGACTAAAGAACTAATCAGAGATTGGTTACATGTGGTGTGGAATAGACGGCCAGGAGCTTTACTGAAACAAATAGCAATGCTTTCACTGGATGCATTCAAGGACACTTATCTCCTGAAATTAAAAACATAATGAGTGCGATGAATATTGATCTTATTGTAATACCTGGAGGAATGACATGGCAACTTCAAGTTTTAGATGTTGCTGTCAATAAGTGTTTTAAAAATAATTTAAAGGTTTTGTATTCTGAGTGGTTACAGAGTGGAACTCACACTTTAACACCAAAAGGAAATCTTAAGAAACCTGAAGTTGCAATGCTCTGCCAATGGATCAAGGCATCGTGGCAACAAATAAATGCAAAAGTAATAGTGAAAGGATTTAAGAAATGCTGCTTATCTAATGCCATGGATGGGAGTGAGGATGATGTTTTGTGGGAGACTGATGATGAAGTTGAGAGTGATAAAGATAGTGAGCATGAGGAAAATAGTGAAGGTTGCATAGACAGTGATGATGACTAACACAATAAAATGATTTTATGCAGCACTTTGATTGAAATGTTTTTTTGTTGTCCTGAAATGAGTATATTCTTTCAATGTATTTACTTTATTGTTAATGTTATCTTAAAATGAATGCTACCATTTAATTTGTTTGAAAACCTGAATGGTTCTATTTGTGATGTGATCTTATGATTTTAAAATGTTAAAAGACAATGACATTCAAGAAAATTTAAGAGAAAATAAATATTTCACAAGATTTATAATTTTTGTAGTCATGAAGGTCAATTTGAGCTTTTTTCTCTTTTGGAATCATCAAAATGGGGGGTCGTCTTAGATTCAGGGTCGTCTTGGATTCGGGTGAATACGGTATATGTGAAATAAATTGTATTAAATTAATATTAGAAAATGAATTAATACATGTATAATGAAATTTTACAATATGGTCAATATCATATGGCCATTTATTACAAGTAAATATAAGGTGTTACCTACAGGTGACACTGGGCATACCATAACGCATTAGTAGCATTTGAGTTACATTTATTTCTTCCATGTTTATTTCAGCCTGCAGCTTCATGAAATTCTGGAGGTATTGGACTCAGAGATTGATATTGAGGACATTACAATTATTCCACCAGATGACGGTGATTTTACAGATGAGAAAAGTGGAGATGAAGCTGAAGTAGACATCAGTCATCTGCCTGGTCGTCTTTTACGAACGGAAGTGGAATTGAATGTAACTTTTCAAAATGAAATGGAGGGCAATGAAAGGGAGGACAAGGTAAAGAAAAACTCTGTTCCAACAGCAAGTAGGAAAAGGAAGCGTGACTGTGAACCAGTAAGTAACTGGTGTGGCATGTCAAATTTATATGCCATGCAACGGAACCATGAGCTCAATGTTTCCGCTGAGGAAGTTAGAGTTTATATTGCAATTCTTCTCCTCTCTGGTTATTTGACTCCAAATTAATATTTTAGAATGTTTTGGGAGACAAAATCTGACACTCACAATGACATGGTAGTTAATTCTATGCATAGTAACCGCTTCTTTGAAATTCAGCAGTACCTTCATTTATGTAACAATTTGCATTTGCCTGCTAAAGATAAATTTTCAAAAGTCAGAATATATTTTCAATTGACATCAGGAAATTTTCTAAAAAATTATAAGTATGCATCTTCTAGTCGGCTTAGGAAAAACTCACCGACCACAATTCACCAAAACACAATTCACCGACCACAATTCACTTATTCACAATTCACCGAAACCATAATTCACCGAATCGCAATTCACCGAATCACAATTCACCGAAAAGTAAATTCACCGAACCACAATTCATCGAATATAGTATGCATCGCATTTTCCAACTCACTTTATGAAGATGGGGAAGAGGGGAAGTAATATGGTACCTTAAGTGGAACCTATCCCTCAGTCCCGGTTTGCAAGATAAAGAGGCTTGCAAAGTTTGTTAGAACAATTACGTTTTATTTTAAAGTAATAGCGGTGTCTCAAATGGAACGTATCCCTCAGTCCAAATTTGTAAGCTAAATAGGGTTGCAAGCTTTGTTAGAACAAATACGTTTTTTGTGACAGTTATAGAGGTGCCTCAAATGGAACATATCCCTCAGTCCTAATTTGCAAGCTAAATAGGGCTGCAAGGTTTGTTAGAACAAATACGTTTTGTGTGACAGTTATAGCGGTGCCTCAAATGGAACCTATCCCTCAGTCCAAATTTGCAAGCTAAATAGGGTTGCAAGCTTTGTTAGAACAAATACATTTTTTTTTGTGAAAGTTATAGCTGTGCCTCAAATGGAACCTATCCCTCAGTCCAAATTTGCAAGCTAAATAGGGTTGCAAGTTTTGTTAGAACAAATACGTTTTTTGTGAAAGTTATAGCTGTGCCTCAAATGGAACCTATCCCTCAGTCCAAATTTGCAAGCTAAATAGGGTTGCAAGCTTTGTTAGAACAAATACGTTTTTTGTGAAAGTTATAGCTGTGCCTCAAATGGAACCTATCCCTCAGTCCAAATTTGCAAGCTAAATAGGGTTGCAAGCTTTGTTAGAACAAATACCTTTTTTGTGAAAGTTATAGCTGAGCCTCAAATGGAACCTATCTCTCAGTCCAAATTTGCAAGCTAAATAGGGTTACAAGCTTTGTTAGAACAAATAAGTTATGCGTGACAGTTATAGCAGTACCTCAAATAGAACCTATCTCTCAGTCCAAATTTGCAAGCTAAATAGGGTTGCAAGCTTTGTTAGAACAAATACGTTTTGTGTGACAGTTATAGCGGGGGAATGGGACTTTTAGCCGCAGCCATCTCGCCGCGGCCACCTCGCCGCAGCCATCTCGCCGCGAAGGTACATTTCGCCGTGGCCATCTCGCCGCGAGGACTTCTCTCGCCGTGATTTATTAAAAATTAACAGAAAATCACGTTGAATATTCCATATTAGTTTTATTTTACATTATACGTTTATTTTTAAGTAGGTATATATGAAAATCTCACGGCCTATGTGAGCAATGCTGAGTTTACTTTCTGTAAAACATGACGTTCACGTGTTTGTCTGATTTTCGTCTTTTTAGTAATAATAAGTGTTTAACATAATATTAATATTAAACGTGCTGATTATCCTATGCAATTAACATATTGCTCTACCGAAGCAACAAAACTCTGACGATCGCGAAGAAATTTAATCGATTATCCATCGCTAATTTGATAAAAATGCTTTGGGTGCGATTCGTCTAACATGTAACTATACACTATTAAATTGAGTGAATTGAGATAAAGCAAGAAGATTTCGACAAACCAAAAAGAAGCGTTGAGTTTTCAAATACGAGTACCCAAATATGGAGTTTTGAAGTGATAAAAACTATGAATTGTTTTCATGCATGCTTCGTACTTTCTCATATACGAAGTATATTGAGAAAGTATTGTTATCGCGAAAAAATTCGACCTCGATATTTTTACGGAAATATACGTTTTAGGTGTTGCTGAATCCGAAAAAGTGGTTTTCGCTATGCCGTCTGTCTGTCTATCTGTCTGTTACTGGCCCTGGATCCTACACGGTAACGCGAAAATGAATGGAATCTCGTACTTAGGCATTTCATCATACTGAGCATTGACTATGATGAAATGGTTGACATTGATCAGTAATTAAGGGAAGTTTATTCTACGCATTTTTAAGAACAACTTGATTTTCTCAAAAACGGCTCTAACGATTTTGATAAAATTTCGAAACGTTACTTGAGTATAGGTCTGCAATAATACTACACATTTCATTTTTCTCAATGAATGAATATAAGGCTAGTTTATTCCAGGCAACTTTAACAAAAATTGAATTTTCTAAAAACCGGCTTATACGATTATCAATTTCTAAAGATGACTAAACGACGCATTAGTATATGATAATGTTTGTACAATGTATGTTGTACCGATTTTAAACTTTCTCATATACGAGTATATTGAGCAAGTATTGTTATCGCGAAGAAATTCGACCTCGAGATTTTTACTGAAATATACGTTTTAGGTGTCGCTGAATCCGAAGAAGTGGTTTTCGCAATGCCGTCTGTCTGTCTGTTACTGGCGCTGGAGCCTACTGTCCTTTCAAAAAGTCTAGATACCCGAGTGGGCGAAGATAGCCGGATTTCAGAATTTTAACAAAATAGGATATCAATAATAATGTTATAAAATAACGCTTCCACATATTTATATACAATAGATCTAGCTAATTACTATTAAAGTTTCCATTTGATTCATTGTAGGGTTTCGGAATTGTAAGCATTCAAAATAGTCTTATCGGGTTTGCATGCCTAAAAAACGTGTTTTTATTCAAATAATGCGCAGTATAAAATATTTAATGCAAATTAAAAATTTGGAATTTATATCAATTAACCTAGAAATAAATTCTCTGCCCGCTAATTTTCACCGCATCAAAATCGCTTTTAGCGTTTTCGAGATATACCTCTTTAAACTCGGGTATCTAGACTTTTTGAAAGGACAGTAGAAGGAAGAGCGAAAATGAATGAAATCTCGTACTTTTATCCTACTGATCAGAAGCAGGGGCGCGCCTACCCGGGGTGCAGTGGATGCAATGCTCTCGGGCGCCAACTTGCCGGGGCGTTTCTCGTCAAAGTATTTGTAGGCAAAATTTTTCTGATCCCTTGCGATACGCGGTCGCATGGCTCAGGGTCGCTAGAACACGCATCAGCGGCGACCGAAAATGGGTTTACCGTAGGAGTCGCCAATTGCTATCCCGACCCTAGCGAGAAGCTCCAGCTGAGGCGGCAGTCCTTTCGTAAAGTATCATCGACCTTTACCACAAATCCTTTCGCTGGAAGAATACCAGGTGCCTACCCTTTTTCTCACACTTATGGAGTCTTGGAAATCCTAAATCTGTTTTGAATTGGCTTGATATAGCTTTTGCAAAAACTAGCTTTCCTTACTCCTTCACGATCTCCCACATACGTTAACGTTCATATTCGTTTCTAAATAGTACCAAATTCAAATATTGAAACAATTTCTCCAAATACTGAGAGAATTATTGACATCTACTTCTTCATTGGATTTTAAAATATCTTACAATGAAAATACGAAGTTGGGACTTTGACGTAGGAATGCATAAATAATTGAAGTTTTGTTTTCTTACTGTCAGAATAAATATCGAATCTAGTTTGGCTTGTATTGACAAGCCAAACTAGATTCGATATTTATTCTGACAGTAAGAAAACAAAACTTCAATTATATAGAAATATAGGAATTTTTGATTGATCATTAATGTAACGGACAGAGTTCTGAATTATAATCATATGTGTGGCGGGTTTTATAATTTTCCTTCAAGTAGATATTAAATGAAATGTTTATATTTACAATTATGCAGCTAATTTCTTCAGTCATTTCTTTATGAGATACATCTCCACACTCTACCGATGAAAAAAACCGTGTATGATTATACCACGAAATTTCGCTAGTAGGAGGGCGCCACAGAGATATCTTGCACCCGAGCGCAAAACACCATAAGCTTGGCGCTGATCAGAAGCTATGAAGAAATGGTTGGCATTGCTTAATAATTAAGGGAAGTTTATTCTACGCATTTTTAACAACAATTTGATTTTCTTAAAATCGGCTCTAACGATTTTGATCAAATTTCGTACAGTTATTTGAGTTTACGTCTTCAATAATACTACATAGTTCATGTTTATTCTAGAAAACTTTAACAATAATTTGATTTTCTTAAAATACGAAGTTGCCGCTTCGTTAATATGTGATTCACTTTGGAATACAAGTGGGTATTCTAGCTTTGCACATTCCACGTTCTTCACAACGCCAAAATTTCTCACGCTCATCGCTACTTAACCGCTCAAACAGATACACAAAACCGTCCACTAATAGTTTCTCCTTTCCACGGATAGACAGAATAATTTCCATTTTAAGGGATTAGTAAAAGTTAGAAAAACTTTCGGAATGTTATTGTAAAGTGAATAAAAATGTTCACTGAGCAAGTTAGCAAGGATCCACAGACGATATCACACCGTGAATGGGAACTCGGAGGACGGATGTTTACCATACGGTAGCAAAGATAAGACTGCCATAATCATGGTCGATCTTAGGCTATAGCTCGATTGTTTAGCGAAAGGCCGAATTGTCCTACCTTCCATGGTCATCGACACCCTCACGCTCCCATACCCTGTCGCCATGGGGTCCAAACCCCAACCAAATTCACTAATCCTCAAGTCCCTTGGTTCGTTCCACAAATTTGACATTAAGATAATATCTAACGACTTCCAGAAATTCCATGGGGAAATTTACTCATTTGAGAATTCCTTGAATCTTATGAATGCCTAGTGGGAGTAGTTTTATTTTCTAGTTCAGTTCCTCGTGCAGGTGGTCAATAGAGGAGGAAGCTTCTTTGATACTAAGTATAACAACTACTGAAATATATTTTTAAGGAAACCTTTATTTATCATTTTATACATGCAAAATATAATAGTTACAATAATAGTTAATAATTATTTTGATATTTATTAGTCACTTGCTTCAGTGCTATCACTTTCATTCTCCAAATTTATATTAACAAGTATTTCTTCAATTCCGTTCATTACACATTCTCTTTGAATGTACTCATTTTCTGTATTTTTTCTGGCATACTGTTCTCCACTCATTTTCACCTATTAAATTACGTTTCTCCTCCACTAACTCCTGCGTCGTCGCCTGCCATTGTAAAACGATCGAGCTATAACCACGGCAAATTATGCATGAATCTCATCGAGAGAATTTTTTGAAGCCATTAGTGCATCTCAATAAGTCGATTTTTAAAAATAGGGTATCCTCTCAGAAAAAAAAATTTATTCAAATGGTAATTATACAAAAACCTTGTTTTTGTGCTTTTTGATAGGCAAAATCATGCAATAATTTTCAAAAGTTTAAGACAACTTCTCTACATTAATGGCCGCCAGTCAACCATTCCTATGACTGCTGATATCAAGCACGTACACAATATAGGAAGTCTAATTTGGATTAACCCCTAGTTCCATTATAAACTCAAATGATACAGAAAATAATTTCTTCAGAATACGAATAAAATGTACTGAATAGACGCTTTAATAAAGTTTTCTAGATCAAAAGAGGAGATAATAATTTGCGTAAAAGCACATTTTATAATTATATGCATTTCAAAAATGAATGTAACTCATGATGATCATTCATGCGGGTTGACTTAAAGAATTTAATTTTACAGTCAAGATAACCTAATAAAAAAGAATTTCGGAATATTTAATTGGTTATTCTGAATTTTAGAGTTTCGTTTCTAGTTTAACTCACATTCGTTTACCATAAAAATTCCCTTAAACACTCGACTTACTAAAATTCAAAGACTTTCTCTCAGTTTATCAATACATACTGATGTTTTTCAACTTGGACTCGCTTCTAGAAAAGTAAAAACATTAAACTACTACACACTATACATTTTATATGCTTTGTATATCGTTTGTATTGCAGATAATACCATAGGTAAAAATTACAATTCGGAAGTATACTTTTATCTATCTTCTCTAAAAATTCAACTCTGGAATGCACTTAAAAACATCCGCCGCAAAAAGTCTCCGCGGCGAAAGTCCTCGCGGCGAGACGGCTGCGGCGAAAGGTCTCGCGGCGAGACGGCTGCGGCGAAAGGTCTTCGCGGCGAGACGGCCGCGGCGAGATGGCCGCGGCGAGATGGCTGCGTCGAGATGTCCTAGACCCGTTATAGCGGTGCCTCAAATGGAACCTATCCCTCAGTCTAAAATTGCAAGCTAAATAGGGTTGCAAGGTTTGTAAGAACAAATACGTTTTGTGTGACAGTTATAGCTGTGCCTAAAATGGAACCAATCCCTCAGTCCAAAATTGCAAGTTAAATAGGGTTGCAGCTTTGTTAGAACAAATACATTTTGTGTGACAGTTATAGCTGTGCCTCAAATGGAACCTATCCCTCAGTCCAAATTTGCAAGCTATACAGGGCTGCAAGGTTTGTAAGAACAAATACGTTTTGTGTGACAAATATAGCAGTGTCTCAAATGGAACCTATGCCACAGTCCAAATTTGCAAGCTAAAAGGGCTGCAAGGTTTGTTAGAACAAATACGTTTTGTGTGACTGTTACAGCGGTGCCTCAAATGGAAACCTATCCCTCAGTCGAAATTTGCAAGCTAAATGGGGCTGCAAGGTTTGTAAGAACAAATACGTTCTGTGTGACAAAGATAGCGGTGTCTCAATGGAACCTATCCCACGGTCCAAATCTGCATGCTAAATATGGTTGCAAGCTTTGATAGAACAAATACGTTTTGTGTGACAGTTATAGCGGTGCCTCAAATGGAACCTATCCTTCAGTCCTGGTTTGCAAGCTAAATAGGGTTGCAAGCATTGTTAGACAAATACGTTCTGTGTGACAGTTATAGCGGTGACTCAAATGGAACCTATCCCTCAGTCCAAATTTGCAAGCTAAATAGGGTTACAAGCTTTGTTAGAACAAATACGTTATGTGTGACAGTTAAGCGGTGCCTCAAATGGAACCTATCCCTCAGTCCAAATTTGCAAGCTAAATAGGGTTGCAAGTTTTGTTAGAACAAATACGTTTCTTGTGAAAGTTATAGCTGTGCCTCAAATGGAACCTATCCCTCAGTCCAAATTTGCAAGCTAAATAGGGTTGCAAGCTTTGTTAGAACAAATACGTTTTTTGTGAAAGTTAAGCGGTGCCTCAAATGGAACCTATCCCTCAGTCCAAATTTGCAAGCTAAATAGGGTTGCAAGCTTTGTTAGAACAAATACATTTTCTGTGACAGTTACAGCTGTGCCTCAAATGGAACCTATCCCTCAGTCCAAATTTGCAAGCTAAATAGGGTTACAAGCTTTGTTAGAACAAATATGTTTCGTGTGACAGTTATAGAAGTGCCTCAAATGGAACCTATCCCACAGTCCAAATTTGCAAGCTAAATATGGTTGCAAGCTTTGTTACAAAAAATAGGTTTTGTGTAACAGTTATAGCGGTGCCTCAAATGGAACCTATCCCTCAGTCCAAATTCGCAAGCTAAATAGGGTTGCAAGCTTTGTTAGAACAAATATATGTTTTGTGTGACAGTTATAGCGGTGCCTCAAATGGAACCTATCCCTCAGTCCAAATTTGCAAGCTAAATAGGATTGCAAGCTTTGTTAGAACAAATACATTTTTTTTTGTGAAAGTTATAGCTGAGCCTCAAATGGAACCTATCCCTCAATCCAAATTTGCAAGCTAAATAGGGTTACAGGCTTTGTTAGAACAAATACGTTTTGTGTGACAGTTAAGCGGTGCCTCAAATGGAACCTATCTCTCATCCAAATTTGCAAGCTAAATAGGGTTACAAGCTTTGTTAGAACAAATACGTTATGTGTGACAGTTATAGCGGTACCTCAAATGGAACCTATCTCTCAGTCCAAATTTGCAAACTAAATAGGGTTGCAAGCTTTGTTAGAACAAATACGTTTTGTGTAACAGTTAACCTTTATCCGCCGGATTTAAATACCCTCTGGCGGGGTCCCGCTGCCGGATTTAATTTTGGACCTTTAAATATTTTGTGTACGTCTTATGCAAAAATCGCATATCTCGTGAACTATTGGTGATAAAATGTTCAAATAAAAAGCATTTTGTGGTCAAACTATCAGAGAATTACATCGTTCTGCCTATTTATAGAAATGAAAAGGGTTATATAACCCTAATAGACTAAATTACGATGCCGAAATAACTTATTGTTGATATAAATCAAAATAAAGTGCAAAAATACTGCATTTAGTCACTTTTTGGCAATGTGGTTCCTGCTCAGTCTGCAGCTGACACAACCCCAGTATTTACACTTCCCTATAGAGTCGAGCTAGTGTGGTATTCCTCGAAGCAGGGCTCAACACATAGTCCCACGTCACACGCCTTGCACCTATATTTCGTCCTTGAGTTTTTGCTCTTTGAGGAACACACATAGCAACAGATAAGGGTCCCCGAAATGGGCCAATGCTTATTGTCCTTGGCCTCTAAGCACTTTATTTGCATTCCACTAGCACTAGGTCGCCCCCTTGAGAGAGTCTGGGAAGGAAGAGTTCTAGCGCCCTCTTCAACCATTTGCCGCACAAGGGACAGTCGGAATTGCCGATGTGAAAATGCGCCACCGCACGAGGGAAGGAGAATCCAACTATTTAGGATAGTTAGATCGACTAAATGAAAAAATAATTTCTTTGTCCATTTCCACGTGCGGCGACCGATGGTGTAGCTGTTAGCCATCCTATCTCAACTAGTTATATAAAAATAAAGGAATCACTAAAAAATAAACAGACGAACAGCTACAGATATTTTGAACGCACAAGTCTACATCCGCTCTACTTCGTAGTCTGCAAATGAATGAACGTAAACATAGTAAAACATAGGTATATGTATATATGTGGAAATGGAAGAAGAAAATAAGAAAGGGAAGGAAGCTTTGGGGTAGGGCTTAGTCCTGGGGTTCAGTTTATTGCATCTCTTTGGGTTGCAACGTAGTAAAACAGAAATGCGGAAAAGGAAGACTAACAAAGGGAAGGGACGTTTGGGGTTCAGCTAATTGCATCTCTTTGTGTTGCGAGAGAGTCTCACCTCAGCGGAGACGTACACTTTGAGTGAGGCACTCTCGATTGTTTGTTTACTCTCCCCTTCCCCAATACGCAAGACCTTCGGCCTTGGGAGAGCAGATGGAAAAGAAGGATGCCTCATCTTTCTTCTCTTCCAAAAATTTTGATTCTATGACAAAAACGACATCTGTGAGCGGCCTCGGAGCTAAGCGGGACACCGGTGTCCCTTTCGGCAGGCTTACCCAGAAATTTTCCGGGACACCGTTGTCCCTTTCGGCAGTTAAAGGTTAAGCGGTGCCTCAAATGGAACCTATCCCTCAGTCCAAATTTGCAAGCTAAATAGGATTGCAAGCTTTGTTAGAACAAATACATTTTGTGCGACAGTTATAGCTGTGCCTCAAATGGAACCTATCCCTCAGTCCAAATTTGCAAGCTAAATAGGGTTGCAAGCTTTGTTAGAACAAATATGTTTTGTGTGACAGTTATAGAAGTGCCTCAAATGGAACCTATCCCACAGTCCAAATTTGCAAGCTAAATAGGGTTGCAAGCTTTGTTACAAAAAATACGTTTTGTGTAACAGTTATAGCGGTGCCTCAAATGGAACCTATCCCTCAGTCCAAATTCGCAAGCTAAATAGGGTTGCAAGCTTTGTTAGAAAAAATACGTTTTTTGTGAAAGTTATAGCTGAGCCTCAAATGGAACCTATCCCTCAATCCAAATTTGCAAGCTAAATAGGGTTACAAGCTTTGTTAGAACAAATACGTTTTGTGTGACAGTTAAGCGATGCCTCAAATGGAACCTATCTCTCAGTCCAAATTTGCAAGCTAAATAGGGTTACAAGCTTTGTTAGAACAAATACGTTATGTGTGACAGTTATAGCAGTACCTCAAAAAGAACCTATCTCTCAGTCCAAATTTGCAAGCTAAATAGGGTTGCAAGCTTTGTTAGAACAAATACGTTTTGTGTGACAGTTATAGCGGTGCCTCAAATGGAACCTATCCCTCAGTCTAAAATTGCAAGCTAAATAGGGTTGCAAGCTTTGTTAGAACAAATACGTTTTGTGTGACAGTTATAGCGGTGCCTCAAATGGAACCTATCCCTCAGTCTAAAATTGCAAGCTAAATAGGGTTGCAAGCTTTGTTAGAACAAATACGTTTTGTGTGACAGTTATAGCTGTGCCTCAAATGGAACCTATCCCTCAGTCCAAAATTGCAAGCTAAATAGGGTTACAAGCTTTGTTAGAACAAAAACGTTTTGTGTGACTGTTACAGCGGTGCCTCAAATGGAAACCTATCCCTCAGTCGAAATTTGCAAGCTAAATGGGGTTGCAAGGTTTGTAAGAACAAATACGTTCTGTGTGACAAAGATAGCGGTGTCTCAAATGGAACCTATCCCACGGTCCAAATCTGCATGCTAAATAGGGTTGCAAGCTTTGATAGAACAAATACGTTTTGTGTGACAGTTATAGCGGTGCCTCAAATGGAACCTATCCTTCAGTCCTGGTTTGCAAGCTAAATAGGGTTGCAAGCATTGTTAGACAAATACGTTCTGTGTGACAGTTATAGCGGTGACTCAAATGGAACCTATCCCTCAGTCCAAATTTGTAAGCTAAATAGGGTTGCAAGCATTGTTAGAACAAATACGGTTTATGTGAGAGTTATAGCGGTGCCTCAAATGGAACCTAATCCCACAGTCCAAATGTGCATGCTAAATAGGGTTGCAACCTTTGTTAGAACAAATACGATTTGTGTGACATGTTGTAGCAGTGCCTCAAATGAAACCTAGCCGTCAGTGCAAATTTGCAAGCTAAATAGGGCTGCAAGGTTTGTTAGAACAAATACGTTTTCTGTGACAGTTATGGCAGTGCCTCAAAGCCTCAAAGCTATATTAGAACAATTACGTCTCGTGTGAGTTATAACAGTGTCTCAAATCGGACCTATCCCCCAGTCACGGTTTGCAAGATAAATAGGTTTACAAGCTATATAAGAACAATTATGTTTTGTGTTAAAGTTATAATGGGTGCCATAAGTGGAACCTATCCCTCAGTCTCACTTTGTAAGCTAAATAGGCTTGGAAGCTTTGTTAGAACAATTAATTTTGTGTGACAGTTATAGCGGTGCCTCAAATGGAACCTATCCCTCAGTCCTGGTTTGCAATTAAATAGGCTTGCAAGCTATGTTAGAACAATTAGGTTTTCTGTGAAAGTTATAACGGTATCTAAAATGGAACCTATCTCTCAGTCCTGGTTTTCGAACTAAATAGCCTTGCAAGATTCGTTTGAACAATTAATTTTGTGTGAAAGTTATAACGGGTGCCTTAAGAGGAATGTATCCCTCACCCTCAGTCCTGGTTTGCAAGCTAAATCGATTTGCAAGCTTTGATGGAGAAATTACGTTTTGTGTGAAAGTTATAACGGAGCCTTAAGTGGAACCTATCCCTCAGTCCCGGTTTGTAAGTTTAATTGGCTGGCAAGCTTTGTTAGAGCAATTACATTTTGTGTAAAAGCTATAACAGGGCCCTTAAATGGAACATATCCCTGTCCCGTTTTGCAGGCTAAATAGGCTTGCAAGCTTTGCCAGAACAACTATGTTTTGAATGAATGTTATAATGGGTGCCATAACTGGAACCTATCAATCAGTCACAGTTGCAAGCTTAATAAGCTTGGAAGCTTTGTTAGAACAATTACGTTTTGTGTGAAACTTTTAGCGGTGCCTTAAATGGAACCTATCCCTCAGCCCCGCTTTGCAAGCTAAACTGTTTCAAAAGCTATGTTGGAAAAATTACATTTTGCGTGACAGCTATAACGGAGCCTTAAGTGGAACCTATCCCTCAGTCCCCATTTGCCAGCTAAATAGGCTTGCAAACTTTGTTAGAACAATTAAGTTTTGTGTGAAAGTTATAACGGCTCCTCAAATGGAACGTATACCTCAGTCCCAGTTTGCAAGGTAAATATGCTTGCAAGCTTTGTTAGAACAACTATGTTTTGTGTGAGTTATAATGGTGCCTCAAATGGAACCTATCTCTCAGTCGCTGTTTGCAAGCTGAATCGGGTTGAACGGTTTTATCGAAAAATTAAGTTTTGTGTGAAAGTTATAATGGGTACCTTATGTGGAACCCATCTATCAGTACCAGTTTGCAAGCTAATAAGGCTTGCAAGCATTAGTAGAACAATTATGTTTTTGTCAAAGTTATAACCGTGCCTCAAATTAAACCAATCCCTCATTCCCAGTTTGCAAGCGTTATAGACCTGCAGGTTTTGTTAGAAGAATTACGTATTCTGTGAAAGTTATAATGCATGCCTTAAATGGAACCTATCCCTCAGTACTCGTTTGCAAGCTACAGTAAAAGCTCGTTGTAACCCATACTAGCAGCAAACTCGCTCTAACAGCATCTTCGGTGAACTTACATTTTCCAATTTTCTAATAGATATTGCAACAGTCATGACCAATCTTCGGTAAGCTTAACCATCGAAAAACCCGCAAAATTTCAAAAAAGAATGTGTATTTCTGAAAACATCGACTGTGCAACATGTAAACATTGCTAGAATAAAATAGTATAGAGTTTTAGCCGATGAATAATGTCAAAAAGAAAAAAATCGGTCCATATTTATGTATTTTGGTGAATGAAGGAAAAAACCTTGCACTCTGAAAAATCAAAAATCCCGTGTAAACGTATGGGAAAATATAATTGTCTCCTGGATTCGAACCCGGGACACTTTAGCAAACGAAAATATTTTTCCATGGACCTCATAGCCAGTAAAAAGAAAACACCGTTTTCTGCATATTTTTATTACAAACAATTCTCGAGAAATACATCGATAAAATTGCATGCAAATGTCGACAGCCGTCAACATAAAATTAATATATAGTTAGATAGATTTATTACACCGTAATAATTACAGCATAAAATAGAAAATTAGATAATGGCGAACAACATATACAATACCTTATAGGGAAGAAGAACGTTAAAAGATACCAAATATGCCCTCAAAGTAATTGGAATATGATTTTGCGGCACCATTCCTTACAGCGGCATATTCATTTTAGCAGCACGACTTTTGTCTTGTGGGTGCCGTTAGAATGGGCTTTTACTGTATATAGGCTTGCAAGCTTTGTTAGAACAATTACGTTTTCTGTGAAAGTTATAATGGGTGTCTTAAGTGGAACCTATCCCTCAGTCCCAGTTTGCAAGCTAAATAGGCTTGCAAGCTTTGTTAGAACAATTACCGTACATGCCCAAATATAAGGTGAGGTTTTTCCCAAAATTGTTCCTCAGAAAAGAGGGGGTCACCTTATATTCGAGTCTTTACAAAGTCTCTCATATTACGAGGCGCTCTCTCAATCACTTTATTTTGAACAACAAAGTAGTCTAATCAAACTTTTTAGATACCTTGTCCTCAACATTAATGTGTTTTGACCATCCTACAAATCCAAAAGGTGTCTATTCCTTTTCGCACTATTTAACAGAATGTTTAGTCAGTAATCTGTCACTGTTACACAAACTTCCCAAGTCCAAAGAGTAGTATGCGTTGTCACCTACGATAAGTCCAACATCTGAAAATTTCTCTTCTTGATATTTTTGTTGACAGTATGTAGGTAATATTGATGATATACTATTTTAAATTCTCTAGTGATGACAAAGACACTGATGTCGATGATGTGTGTGAAAGGTTTGAATAAAACTGTCAGTTAATGAGTTTTGGTTTTTTAAATAAAGTATGTTATTGATAAAACATTTAAAAACTTTTAAATATAATAAAAAATTTATATGTTGAAACTGGCCAAAAAACTTTTTTTTTTTGATTATCTCATTAGGAAAATGTGGGGGTCAACTTATATTCGGGCATATACGGTACATTTTGTTTTAAAGTTATAACGGTGCCTCAAATGGTACCTATCCCTCAGTCCCGGTTTGTAATCTAAATAGGCTCAATTGCAGCGCAACAATTAGGGGGAGATATATTGCACTTTAGCCACCAATTTTCCTTCACATATAACAAAAGAGTAGCGAAAAACCTATTGTCGCATGCACTTGGGAAAATCACATTCTGCCGGGAATGAGAACAGAAGAAACATCGCATCTGAGCAACTAATGCACATAGTGCCACATAATGGCCAAAATAGGAAGTTCTTGGAAGGCAGAATGTTGTGCAGAAGTGCCATCTAGCGGCATAACATTGAACTAGTTACTGAGAACTACTTACTACTTAAGTACCATATTTTTTAAAGTAATAAAATTTTGGAATTTTAAACTCTACTTACACCATAAATATTCGAGCTGGTTTATTTCCAACAAGTTTTAAGGAATTTCCATCAATCTGCAAAATGCTTCCTTCTCTGAGTCCTACCACAGGAGGCATGCCAGGAAGCTCATGATATTGATTAATACGAGTTTCTCTCGTTTCCTTAAAAATAATAAATATATTTATAGGTAAATTATCAAAACAATGCAACTAAAAAGGAGCATACATTATTTTAATAAGCATTTAGTGAAGCCAAACGACTGACTTTTAAGGAAAATAACAAGAAATTTACTGATATAAAAGAGAAATATTTAAGGCTGTTCTCAAATTATAACTCTAATGCATTCCTGAAAATCACATAAGTCGAATATCAATTTTCCATAGACTTACATGTTATAAATTGAGATACATTCCAGAACCTTGGAAAAAATATGTAACAAGCGGTATTTAGGTTATAAATTAATAGTATAAGAACCAATGAGTGCTATATATTGTATAATAAACATTTTTAAGACTTAATCAATAAATTAATACCTACAATGTGGATAAATGGTATTGTCCAACCGAACATCGGCCAAATATACACACAAGAAAGTAGGCTCAGATGTCGAATATCATATGTCCAGGGTATGATATCGGATGTTGATTTCGAGGTATTGACTTATATGAATGTGGTTGTGTCGATGACTCCGTATCCCTATTCACCAATTTACTTGTCGCTTCTTTTAGAGATAGTGTTCCGCATAGTTTGCCCAGGAGTAAAAAATACCCGGTGTGGTTTAGAAGTGAAACTGTTTTTGCGATAAAGAATAAATTCAGAGATTGGGTCTTGTATAAAAAATTTCCCAATCCCTACACTCTAAACTCTCTTAAAAATTTGAGGGAACATGCAAAATATTTATAAAAAATCTGATGTGGCCAACATGACTTTCTCCATATTTGGGTTATAGATATTTAAATTATTATGAATAGCATTATAAGGCAAAATTATTATTTCGCATCGTAAAAGAATACAGTTGTCCTTATTGCTGTGAATTATATTTTGAATATGTTTACAGAATTCACCGCTACATGGTGGTGGCGCTGTATACTGGAAATTTACGAATAAGCAAAATATCTCCGAAATGGATGGTTCTACGAAATTTTGTTTAAAACAAAACTTGGAAGAAATATTATTCTCTACAACTTTGGTCCTCACGAAGATTACCAATAACGACGTTTTTAAGGAGATATTTGACGGAAACCGAAAAATCCGATTATTTTTTATAATTCCTAAACGATAACTGCTTTGGAAAATTGTTTGAAATAAAAGATGTAGGAAATAATATTTTATACTTTTTTTGTAATGTTCAATGTATACAATAATGATGTTTTAACGGAGATATTTTGCCAAAACCGAATCGGGTTTCGAATAAACCTCAACTTCCGGTTAACCGTTATTTTCCAAAAACTAATCAGTTCTTTGTGCTCATGCTAAAGTGTTATATATGGATTTTGGTATTAATATGACAAGTACTTTTTTAGTTAGAGTGCCCACAATCACATACATACATCCCCCCCTCCACACCCACACACGCACACACACACAGACATCGACCTGAACGGACGCTTGTTTTCAGCTCCTCATTTGACTGCCAATTTTGTGTGGTTTTCTGCGAATTTCTTCCGTTCTTTCGAGGAGGGGAAGTGTTTTTTTTATCCCATTTGCTATTATTGCATAGTTGTCTGTTCTTTAATTGTTGCTTTGGCTGTTGTTGCTGTTTTTGTTGTTTCCTCTCGCTCCGAGAGTTCGTTTGGGCGACTCTCAGTTGTTTTACCTCGACCGCTCACTCTCGGCTTGCTGGGCATCGTAAGGGTTATCGTAGGATCTTGTCTCTCCACCCCACCGGGGTTGCGCAGGCCATGAGCTCCCCGGTGGGAGGGGGCGTCATCCCCCCTCCCCTCTCCCTTCCCCTACCTCCTCTATCTCCGGCGTCTCGAATCCGGTAACGACGCGAGGCATGGGGAAAATACTTCCTCGTGATGGTATATCCTTTCCTGGCACTGTTGTCAATCCAGAGGGAAGGAAGTCCCTTTCGACTGGAAGAGGACTCTCCTTGTCGGCAGAAATGTTAAACAGACAGATTTTTAACGATAATGATACACAGTTTTATATCTTAAGGAGGGAGAATGGTGTCCTTAGAGTTGCGTCCACGGAAAATCTATCACCTGTGCCGTCGACCTCAATGGGGATAACCAGGTCTCCCGCCCCTAAAAAAGCACCCACAAAGGTTTCCTACGCCACTGCTCTTATTACATGGGAGAGTGAATGCCTTGCAGACTCTTATGGCAAGTGTTCGACACCCCAGATCCCACAAATAACTCGGAAAACAGGCGTGGAGGACATTAATGACACACTGGATAGGGATGTGCACACTCAATCCAAAATATCGGTCTCCATCGCCCCAAAGAAAATTGTTCCCTCACCTAAAGGCCTGTCGTAGAAAATGGGTATCGTCATTCCCGCGATACAAACTATCCCTCTAGTGGACTACGTCTATACGTTGGGCGAAGCGGTAGGAGGGGGGAAAATATCACCCACACCTCACGCCTCCCAAATTGACGCATTTGCATGTACCTCAAGTCAGAGCAGTTGGTCGAGAGCTTCGTTACAGAGAAATGAGGCATTGTGATGAAGGGGGAGTTTGTAAAGGCGCATCATCTGGCATCTAAGGCCGAGAGATCGACGATCTCTAACGTTCCTCTGGAAGTTCCAGATTCAGCACTCGTCGAACTGGTGAGCCAGATCGTGACAGTTGTCAGTCCCGTGACAACTCCCACGATAAGGGCTAAGAGACCCGGTTACGCCCATATCGGTTGCTTCCGAAGAAAAGTTCACGTCATCAGACGTGACCTCATCCTTCCCTCCTCTGTAGCGGTGGAAATTGGTTCGTCCATTCACAGATTGTACCTGATCTTTGAGGACCTAAAATATTTTGGTGTGGCAACGAAGGGCATTTAGCTCATGCATGCCCTACCCTCCTAGCACCCAAAACTTTTTCGAACACTATTTCCAATTCCACGACCACCGATTCTCAGTCCAATCCCGAACCCAAGACCAATTCCAAATCCAATTCCGACCCCGAACCTATTTCCAAGCCCAAACCTCAGTCCAATTTCAACCCCCAGCCAAATCCTGAACCTCAAGCCAAATGTGTTGCTGAAACTACTTGTGAGGACACGACTCCTCCAACTGATTCCACAATAACCCTACACATGGTACCAACACCTGAACCTATCCGTGAAGACGCCATTGTTAACTCCGACCCAACAGTCGTAGAGACAGCAGTAATTCCTGAGGGGCCGAACGCAAGGTTGTGAATGATGACGTGGAAATTGCATCCGAGATGGATATCTCTTCGGAAGATGATTCCTTTTCTTCTTCTTCTTTCTCGCAAGATCTGCAATGGACTCGCATGAAGAGGAAGAAAATAGATCACTTGGGAGGAAGGAAGCAAAAGAAATCGGGGCACAGCTCCGAAACAAACATAGATTCAAGAAGGGGGCTGTTAAAAACAGACAAAGAGGAGATCTCGAAAGAATACCAAAACAATCCACCCTTCTGCCCCATCAGTGAGGACTATCTCCTGCTTTTCCTCACGGAGGTTAAAGGCAACAACGACCTGGTCGAGGTGGCCCTCAGATTCACGGAGGACATTACCACTTTATCTAACACGCTATCACAGCTGAAGAGGATAGTCCAAGAAAGGTCCCTCAAGGCAAGGGTGCAAAGGCTAGCGGTGAACCTGGCGAGGGGTTCAGCTGTGGCAGGCACCCACTAGAAGGAAAACAGTCTTAAAACTGCTGGGCTTTCTACAAAACCACACTCTCTCTCCATCCACATGGCGGGGACATCAGTAATCACCTTGAACGTTCAATCGGTCAAAAGCAGAGCTGCAAACCACTTCAAAATTTGGGAGTGGTTCGGTTCTAAATTTTTGGAAGTGGTTCGGTTCAGATGGGAATTTTGACAATTGGTTCGGTTCAGTTTGCGGTTCAGTTCAACTAAATTAATCATTTGAAATACTATTCAGAAATAATTTACCCAATATAAACATTACACATTCAGTATCAATCTGTAAGTAAATCAATCAGCAGTCATTATTATCTTAAATGAAAGAAGAATTTATTTAAAGAAAGGAAAACTTTATATTTTAAATATATTACAATCCCATCATCATCTTCATTTATTTATATTTAAAAAATGGTATTTTTGATCCTAACATGATTTTTATGTGTATAATAATAGTAACAGAGAGGAAAGAGTTAGGTACTCTTTCCTTTGAAGCAAACCCGCTGGTTTTTCCAATGGAAATTCCTGGTCTTTTCGTTGGTCCGTACTTTGTGGATTGATATCGAACCGAAACCGAACCACTTTTGCAAAAAATTACGGTTCGGTTTTCGTTTCATTGAAAAATTAATCAGTGGTTTCAGTTCAGTCACGGTTCAGCAAAATGACTGTGGTTCGGTTCAGCAGTCCGGTTCGGTTTGCAGCTCTGGTCAAAAGCGAGGCAAAGTGGATCGAGCTGGATCTCTTTCTCAAAAGGTGGGCCCCTAACATAATTCTCCTTCAAGAAACCAACACCTCGTCGTCACCGCTGACAGCCTCGCAGGAGTACGCGTGGTATTTTAATCCGCCTGGGCAACAGCAGTCTGGCATGGCAATTGGCTTAAGGAATGATACCAAGGCGCGTATCATCAGCGATTCGATAATCTCGGAAGAATATGCTTAAGATTTAGTGATAGAATGGGGATCCCCGCCGGCGCAACGATGTTTCATCAAAGTATACGTACCACAAGATCCCATCAGGGTGGAAAACGTACTGGAGAGAATCGAACAACACCTCATGACAGCGGGGAACATGGCGGACGTCCTAATTGGAGGCAACTTCAATACCACCTTGTCGCCAACCATAGATCGCTCGGGTGGGGTTGAGCGACACCCACAGGTCACAGCCGCCTTGAGAAGACTGGTCACCAGCCAGGGGTTGGAGGATACGTGGAATGAACTCTACGGGGAAGAGAGAGGCTACACATTTGTGAGCTGCAGACCGCATTATTCAATGGCCAGACTAGACAGGTTCTACACCTCCCCACCGCTGACTCACTCTCTGGATTCCGTAAGTTTGGTTCCCTACTTTTCCGATCATCTAGCCGTTCGGGTAGTGTTATCCAGCCCGAAAACACAGACGATGAGAAAGCCCTACTGGAGGTTTGAAAATTCACTCCTAGAAAACGGCTCCTATATGAAGATAATAAGTAACGTTTCGGTGCCGCCACTGTCAAAATGATACAAACAGTATACGAAAGAGCCAACTGCGTTGTCAGAATCCCATCCTCCCTGACCGCTCCCATCCCTTTTCGCCAGGGTATACGTCAGGGTTGCCCCTTGTCGGGCCAGTTCTACTCCATGTCGATCGAGCCTAGGGAGAAGCACACCGACGACGAGGTCCACTGGTTGGCGATCAGGGAAAGGCCAAGCTTTGGCACAGATGCCGACGTTGCCTGGCAACTGGTGCACGACAGGTGGGCGGACGCAGTCTTCCTCACCAAACCGGGAGTGCTGGGCGCAAGGAGTTGACTGTGGTGCACGGATAAGGCGAGGAACGAATGGCACCTGGCTTTCGAGTGCACAAAAGCAAGACCCATGTGGGGCAACGTCCTCAAACTCATCAAAGCCCTGACTGGAGAACGGATCATCTACCTGAGGGACCTGTATGGAGGCATACGGAAAAAAACCGGACTCGGCTATAAGGGTGTCCAACTGGCAAATTACCTTGTCACGCTGGGGAAGAGTGTGATTTATATTAGTTTCACCTTATTCTGCATGGGAAAAAAATGCAACACGACAACTGGAGAGAATTTCAGCACTCTTTGAAAAAAAGAATCTTGGTGGAATGGGCCTATCACCAGGGGAACGATAGAGTAAACTCGTTCTCGGAGTTCTGGGGTTACAAGGGCATACTCTGCTCTGTTGACCAAGGAGAGCTGAATATGGGAACCCTTATCCTCACATAATCGAAGCATCAGAAATTCAGAAATGGTTTTAATCACATCACAGTACTGAGCCATCTAATCATCATCATTTATTTATTTATTTATTATTATTCACACAAATAATCATCATGCCTTAATCATTTTAGCCTTCAGGAGTGCATGCGAAGAGTGGTGAACTATTGGAGAATGCCCCAAGGTTGCGGTAACCAGCCCCTTCGGCAAGGAACTCCAACGGAACATCTCTCTCTTGCTGCACAAATACCTAATAATGATGATGAAATAATATGAACTGATGATATACATAAATAAGGTGACGGAGAGAGAATTACACCCTACCGTTCCCCTTAATAATAATAATAATAAAAGAGACACGCATGCACACACACACAGACATCATTCCGAAAAGTCTAAACGTGTTCTATGGACCTCAAAACATGTATTTCTGTTGAAATCTCGAAGTCGATTTTTTTCGTGATCACAATACTTTCCCCATACTATGTATGGAGAAAGTAAAAATGGACTATGAGAATTACATTTCAGCAGTTTCTTCTGGAGCTTCTGTTAATTCTAAGAGACTTTGGACACTTTTAAACTCGAGGAAGAAAATCAGTTCTGTGCCTGATGAGGTATATTTAGATAATCAAAATGTCTCTGGTGGTGCAAAGTGTGACTTATTTAATGAATATTTCTTTGCTAACTTTAATAGAAATAATGACTTGAAGTTGGCCTTGAACACTCCTATTGAGAGTGTATGTTCTCAATCCCTTGTTTCCCTCTGTACTTGCCCTGATGAGTGTTATCATCTTCTTAATTCTCTTTCAACAACCCGTGCCACTGGCCTTGATCAGTTTCCTGCCACATTTTTGAAAAATATCGCTTTTTCCTTAGCTACTCCATTATCTAACCTTTTTAATAAATGTTTTAAAGCTGGTTACTTTCCTTCTCAATGGAAAAGGGCTAATATAACTCCTCTTTTTAAAACGGGTAATAGAAAATCTATTGAATCATATAGGCCTATTTCTCTTCCTATACTCTCCACCCTTTGTGAACGGATAATATATCGAAGACTTTCTGCCTTTACTCTGCCATATTTATCTCCTCAGCAGCATGGCTTCCTTCCAGGAAGTTCATGCCTTAGTAATTTGGCCGAACTTCAGCCCCAAAGCAAAGTTTTGTGACATTTTTCCCTGCCCTCAGGACTTTGTCCCCAATCCTGAGGGACTTAGTCCCCAATACCAAGGTATGTCGATCAACAAAGCCCAGCAAGAGAGAACAAGCCTGAACTAATTGCCCCTCTGCTGGACGCCGCTCCGCTGAGATGCACCGGACTTTTCTGGGTGTCTAAGTATATACGCCAAAAAGTGTGTCCTCCCTCCAGTCCCCATCCAGTTCAACGAACTTTAAGTCGAGAACTGCAAATCCACAAACTCCTCTTCAAATGTTCACCAATCACGACTCACCACCTCGAAATTCCAGAGTCACCTGTGAAACCCTTCCCTCTTCCCCTGGAACTCTATTCGTGGCAGTGAACGGGTTTTCGCTTTCTCTCATTCTCTTCCCAACCGCAGCAGGATTAGTGACCTGACCGTGCTGGTCTAACCCTCACTACATCAGCTGAGCTAACCTCGCCTGAACTTTCAAGTGAAGTCCATGGTGCCTGAACCATACAGTGACACGGGTGAATTATAAGTTGTAAGAATTGTTATTTTGTTATTTTATTTTGGTATGGTTAATAAATTGTTAACTATTAACCAAAAGTTATTTTTGTGTAAATTGTAACCTATGTCGCATACCCAACTGGTATCGTTTCAGCTTCCCCTCAGCCTTGCATGAGCGGAAGTGGAGGGGTAATAGATGTGCAGATCATGTGCCCAATAGCAAGCTGGGCGATCACTTTGGCAGCATGCGGAAGATGCGAGGGGGACACTTGGGGGTAGAGGGCCTCAAGCTTCAGTGCATGGGGATAGCAGCGCAGGGCAGGAGGTGGCAGCATACCGTTGAAGGTGTCTGCGGGGGTCGGGGGCATGCAGGTTAGACAGTGCAGGGCCTTCTTACCATAATTCTCCAACAGAGCTCCGATTTAGGAACTGTATGGGCAGGTAGTCAATGTATTAATGCCATAAGTCTGGGTTTATCATAAGTTGAAACATGGTAAGTCAGGAACAGCCTCTATTACCTTGTCATAAAATCATACTGCATCTTGTACAATGAAGGTTTATATGCCAATAAGATATTTTACTTAAAATTTTGATTTACATACTTTTCCAATTTCCACGACACCATTTTTGGTATAGAAGAAGCTTACATAAAACGAATCTGTGGTCTACAGTATCGAATGCCCTTTCGAAATCAAACTATATCACATCAGTTTCACTTTCTTTGTTTATGTTGAGATGTAGAGATAGATTTGAAGCGGTAGCGTGGTGCAGAAGAAAGCCATGCTGTGATTCAGAAAAATTTACCCTGCGGTGTCCCATTAATTTGGTATTTATGAATTTTTCAAAAACTTTTGAGAATGTAGGCAACAAAGAAATTGATCTGTAATTTTTGTTGGATTTACAGTCATTTTTATGAATGGGCATGACTATTGCTTGTTTCCATCTTGCTGGGAAGGATTGATAATGCAAAATGTGATTGAATAGAATTAGCAGGGGGCCAAAGATCTCATTAGGACAGGCTTTGATAATGTGAATGAGTACAGCATCAGACTCCGGAGATGCATTACATTTAAGACATGTTTGCCTCTCCTTTGGTTAGGTGTAGGGAAGCTAGGCAATCATAAGTGGATGGGAGGGAATCGTAATTGCAGGATGAGAGCACTGGTTTCTCGAATACTGGAGAAAGAAACTCCGAAAATAAATTAAACATGCTCTGTGAGTCAGAGGCCTATGTTATCATAATAAACTGCAGGTGGAATACGCTTACCACCTTTTTTTCATCGGATAAATCGCCAGAAGAGTTTTGGGTTTCTCTTTTAGGGCAGAATCAACTTTGTTCAGACAAGAATAGTACATGGAAAGCTGCAACTTTATAAAATCAGCACATTCAGTTGAGAATTCTACATAGTCACAGAGTAATTTTGTTCATATCCATTTCTGAAATGCCCTAATTTTAGTTTTAAGTGATGATATAAGCTCACTAATGTACCATATGGGGAAGTTAAACGAGTTAACCTTTAGTAGGGGGACACAATCCAAAATACAGCTTTCAAAAAGAGAATAGAATAAATCACAGCATTCGTCTGCAGAAGGAGTTGCCTCAAGGAGATTCCACAGACAATGAGCAAGGAGCCCCTTAAGAGCATTGAGATCCATTCTTTTCCAGTTTAATCTGACCTTGTGAGTTTTGTTAGCATGAAAAATTGTATCTAAATGAAGTTCACCTAAAAAAGGAATGTGGTCAGAGGTAATATTTTGCATATCAACAACTTTAGTAACAGAACTCTAGAGTGTGTTGAGCTTACCCTTGTAAGTGAAGGCAAGATCTAGAAACTTATCATTATGGGTGGGAAAGCTACTATTTGTCTCAGATTAAATTTATTTCACCAATCGAGGGCTGTATTAATATGCAGGCTGTTATTGGCACTTAGCGGGTGTAGGGATGCACTTTCTGCATCAGGCACCCAGGAGACATTGCAGAGGTTGAAGTCACCAAGGAACATGAGCAAGTCTCTTTCAGTTAGGTCTCCCTGCATCAACTCAAGCAAAGAATGGAGAGCCTCTAGGGCTGAGAGACACAGGGAGAGGTAAATAGATGACCGCAATGAGTAATCGAGCTCAGGGGACGGTATGTGGTCGAAGGTCGGTGGCAATTCCGCAGGCGGTTTCAAGGTCACTTTGCCTGTAAGAAGGGATATTTGAAGGGAATACTATTAATGTCCCCTCCACCTTTCTTGTGTTCTCACCCAGATACTACTTTGTCTATTGATATTCATTATAAACTATTGCTACAAGGCAATAAAATCTCCTCCCCTATTACTCATAAATGACTTTAAGGCTTGGTATTTTCTCAACACCCCTAAAAACTTCTAAATTAGTTCCCATCTACAAGAAGAAAGGAAATATTCATGACAATAATTGCTATTGGCCAATTTCAATCCTAAACCAATTTACTAAAATTTTTGAGTTTTTTATAAACAATTGATTGCTTACTATAAATCTTTCAAAATAATATCCCCATTTCAATGTGGCTTTAGGTAGCATAAATCAACAACTGCTACTTTTTATGCAGTGAATTGCATTTTATCTCCTCTTGATGATAAATTGGAATCACTTGGATTGTTTTTTGACTTCTCAAAAGCCTTTGACAATGTCAATCATGAACTGCTACTAATTAAACTCAATAGGCTAGGAATATGGGGTGTCGTAAAACAACTGGGTTAAATCATACCTTCATATGACCATTGCATACTGCAATTAATTCAAATGGAATGAAATATATTTCAACTGAAGGGATCTGTTCTCAGGCCTGTTTAATTTTTGGTGTACATAAACGATCTCCCTAACATTATTAATCAAATAACAGGTGCTAATGTAATTTTATATGCTGACGACACAATGTCCTTCTTTCAGCACAAACCCATCTCCATCTAACTAGCAATAGTAAGTTGGTTATTCAACAACTAAGAAAGTGGCATCAAAATAATTTTCTTGAGTTGAATGCCGAAAAATCACAATTGATTCAATTCTCTCACATAAATAAATATAGTGAAAATATTGACTAGGGGCTGGGAGGGAAACCAATTCCTGTAATTTATTGTTCAAAGTACCTTGGCATTATAATTGATTCCAATAGTACATGGGAAAATCACTTAAATAGTCTGGCGAGGAAACTTAGCTCTATCTGTTTTAATTGCAATATATTACACACACAGTAAGCACTGATATACTCTTATGTCTATTACAATTTTCAGGTTCAAAAAAAAAGTCTTACGTCTAATGGCTAATGAATCTTACAGAACTCCATGCCACTGCTTATTTAGAAGGCTAAATATTCTCCCTTTACCCAGTGTATATATACTTACAGCCAGTCCTCGACTTTTGTACATTCGACTTTCGTACAATTCGCTCTTTCATACATTGTAAATTCTCTCCCCTAAACCACCTTTTGTATGCCGAACAACGCCGATTTCAGACTTTCGTTCGTCATCTGACGATCAAACGTTTCGAGCTATCGCATAATGGCGCTGTCTGTCAGGCAAGCCAACACTTTTAATAAATTAAAGTATGCTACGTAATAATATACGTATTGTATGTAATGTAAGATTTGTGTGTAATGTTTTTTAATATTGTACTGAAATTTGACAAGATTAATACCACTGTAAAGTCGGTGAATAACCAATAAATTATTATTATTCAGTCTCGGCAATGTTACCATCTTTGTTTGTACGTACAGCACGCATACACATGCTTTGATGACGTTGGCGATATCCAGTTAGCAGACCACGAAAACATTTTAGACATAATGATTGTGCAGTAGCTTGCGTTTCTCGTGAATGACAATTGAACTCAGCGGGACTTCCTTGATCGCTTCTTCACTTTTCTTAATCGATCTTATTGTGCACTCGTTCACACCAAGTAATTTACCAACTGATGAAGCAAATTCATTATGCGCAAGCCTATCTAAAACTTCAATTTTCTTCTCCCAACTCGTCACTTTTTTTGCCCTTTTTACCGACTTTTCTTTGGGGCCAAGTTTAGGCAATATTACAAAAAAACTATGAAAATAGCAATGCTTTAATGAAAAAATCTGATGTGGCCAACACATGACTTTCTCCATATTCTCCATATATTTAAATTATTATGAATAGCATTATAAGGCAAAATTATTATTTCGTATCGTAAAAGAATACCATAGTCCTTGTTGCCGTAAATTACGTATATTTTGAATGTTTACAGAATTCTCCGCTACATGGCGTTGGCGCTGTTTACTGGTATTAAGATAAAGCGAAATATATCCGAAATGGATGGTTCTACGAAAATTAGTTTCAAACAAAACTTGGAAGAAATATTATTCTCTACAACTTTGGTCCTTACGAAGATTACCAATAACGATGTTTTTAAGGAGATATTTAACGGAAACCGAAAAACCGGTTATTTATAAATAACTCCTAAACAATAACTCCTATAGAAAATTGTTTCAAATAAAAACTGTAGGAAATTACATTCTCTATAACTTTTGTATAGAATTGTATATACAATAATGATGTTCTAACGAAGAAATATCGCAAAAACCGAATCGGGTTTCGAATAAACCTCGACTTCCGGTTAACCGTTATTCTCCAAAAACTAATCAGTTCTTTGTGCTCATGCTAAAGTGTTATATATGAAGTTTGGTAACGATATGGCACGTACTTTTTGAGTTAGAGCGCCCACACTAACATACACACACACAAATACACACACACATATTTATTATGCCACATATGATACTAATAAATAAATGTTTTTGTTATATATGGAAAATTTGAATATTAAAAAAGAAATGGTTATAATATTTTATACATTCCATGTTTTTTTATAAAAATGCTGGCGAAGCTGCAACGGGCTACTAGTAATCAATAAATTATTATTATTATTCAGTCTCTGCAACGTTACCGTCTTTGTTTGTACGCACAGCAGTGTTTCTTTGTTTGTGCATTTTACACGTATTATTTTATAAACATGAGTGACAAACGGAAAACTGAAAGTGCTAATACAAGTGGAAAGAAACGTAGGAATCATAAACTTAACATGATTGAGACAAAGATGGAAATAATTAGGCGTGCCGAAAGCGGTGAATCTTTAGCTTCAATCGGACGCTCATTGGACCTAAGCCAGTCAGCTGTGGGGTCAATTGTGAAGGAGAAGGACAAAATTAAAGAATATGTACGAAATGCTGGAAATATTTCGTCGAAGATTGTGTCTAAAAGGCGAGGTGTAGTAATGGAGGAAATGGAGCGATCTTTAACATTATGGATCAGCATAAAAAAAAACGTTCCAGTGAGTCTTGCAATAATACAAGGTAAGGCTCTCAGTTTCTATGAAGATTGGAAAAAACGCTTAGGAGAAGGGGCTGCTGATACTCCGGAATTTCAGGCAAGACAAGACTGGTTTGATAAGTTCAAGAGCAGGGCTTGTTTACATAATATTAAATTGACTGGAGAATCTGCTAGTGCAGATAAAAAAGCTGCACAAGAATTTGTAAAAGAGTTTTCCGAAGTAATTGAAGAAGGGGGTTATTCTGCTCGTCAAATTTTTAATGTTGACGAGACAGGATTATTTTGGAAAAGGATGCCTGCACGAACTTATTTAGCAAAGGAAGAGGCAGTTGCACCTGGGCATAAGGCAGCTAAGGACAGACTCACATTGCTTCTTGGTGGCAATGCAGCGGGTGATTTTAAAATAAAACCAATGCTACTCTACCATTCGGAAAATCCAAGAGCTTTGAAGGGGAAGGTTAAGGAAATGCTGCCAGTCATCTGGAAATCTAATTCAAGTGCCTGGGTTACTGGAACAATTTTTCAGGATTGGTTTAATCTTAATTTTGTTCCAGCAGTTATACAATATTGCAAGAGGAATTATTTAGTATTTAAGGCAATGTTACTTTTGGACAATGCTCCCGGACACCCACAATCGTTACAGAACTTTATCCAGAAATTAAAACTGTTTCTGCCTCCAAATACCACATGCGAAATTCAGCCTATGGATCAGACAGTCATAGCCACTTTCAAGCGGTACTATACATGAGGAGAATAATCAACCATGCTATCAGGGCAACTGACAAGGAAGGCGGACCTACCCTGAAGGAATTCTGGAAAGATTATAACATCTGGAATGCAGTGAACAATATTGGGGACTCTTGGGCTGAGATAAAGGAATCAACAATGATTGGTTGCTGGAAGAGGTTCTGCCGAGATTTAGTGCAAGATTTTAAAGGTGTTGAGGAGACTCCTGAAGCTGCCACAAAGGAAGTTGTTCAGCTTATGAATGAACTGGACTTGGGTGTCAGCATTGAAGATGTGGATGAATTGTGTGCATCTCATTCAGAGCCTATGTCCAATAAAGATCTAATTGACCTACAAGAGGCAAATAAGACACTACCTGAAGCCGAAGATGATGACTATCAACTTCCTCCCGCTAACACTTTGACAATGAAGAAAATGAATGAAGCCTTCACGCACCTTGAACAGTTCTTAAGCATCATGGAAGAATATGATCCAAATGCAGAGAGAAGTTCACAAGTACGTAGAGCGGTTGATAGGGATACAGCTTGTTACAGACTCCTTTATCAAGAGAAAAAGAAGGCTGGTGTTCAACTTTCTCTTGACAAAATTTTCAACAAAGTTGATAAGACACCATCAGTAAGTACTTCTTCCCAACATTAAAATCAGTTTTTTGTCTACTAAATATGGAAAATAACGAATTTGAGGGAAGAAGTAAAAAGAAATTTGGTTTATATTTTTTGTATTGATGAATTCAAGTACAGACTGTAATTATTAGTACAACTGTTTTGTTTGTTGCCCATAAATAGGGATTATTATTTATAGTAGTCCCTCGCGATTCCTGAAAAACCTCGCGAATGGTAAGTAATTGGGTTTTTTAGAAAAAATAGGGTTTGGGTCTTACAGTCCCTATTCCAGCAAATAACTTTCATTTTTGTCCTTCAAAATATAATAATAGAATACGTACTGTGACGTTCTGAATAAACGCCACATTTTATTAAAGAGCAAGGAACCGAACTACACACGCTTTGATGACGTTGGTTAGCAGACCGCGAAACAATTTTAGACATAATGATTGTGCAGTAGCTTGCGTTTCTCGTGAATGACAATTGAACTCAGCGGGACTTCCTTGATCGCTTCTTCACTTTTCTTAATCGATCTTATTGTGCACTCGTTCACACCAAGTAATTTACCGACTGATGAAGCAAATTCATTATGCGCAAGCCTATCTAAAACTTCAATTTTCTTCTCCAAACTCGTCACTTTTTTTGCCCTTTTTACGACTTTTCTTTGGGGCCAAGTTTAGGCAATATTACAAAAAAAACTATGAAAATAGCAATGAATATCGCTTGCGTAAATAGGCTATAAAAGGTGGTGGCGCACCGATTTTTCAGGGCAAAAATGAAAATTTCATTACAAAAGCATGTAGCAATGTTTGTGTGTGACGTATGATTTTTTAAGTGATACTGTTTAAAAATTTCATCTTTTATGTAACTACAAAAAAATTTCATCAAAAAACATTAAAAACATCAAAAGTTATGATTTTTTAGTTTTTCACAACTTTTTCAAAAAACTCCTCCGTCCGCTGAGGAGGGAATTCGTAAAAACTCCTCCGTCGTAGAGGGGTTAATCTAGATTTAAATAATCCAGGCTCTTTAATAGTCTTCAAAATTTCAGGTAGTTATATAGGCGAAGACCAAATGAATTAGGGCCCTTTAGGGCTTTCCTAGTTCTAGTAAAGGAAATGTGAAGATTATTAGATCCCCTGGTATCGTAATAATGTGAATCACAGTTTTTCCAAAATCACTTTTTTTTAATATCCAAAAGTATAGTACAGGCAGTCCTCGACTTTCGTACATAATGCATTCCTAAAAGCGTGTCCAAAGGTCAAATGTACGAAAGTTGAACATAACACTGATGTATGGACAAAGATGGCGACATGGTGAAAACTGGTGGCTGGCAATCAGCACCACTCGAAATATTCGTTCGTCATTTAGCTGACGCGCGAGTCTGATCGGCGCACAAAAGGCGGTTCAGGGGTGTCAATCTATGCTATCTTGGTTTCTTGTTCCCTTGTATTATCCTAAGATTATCACACACATAGTGTAATTGATTATTATCTTTTTATAATTTATCATTATTTGTTTTTCATTATTCTTTTTTCTCAAGAAATTTTTATTACTGTAAGAGTTACATTTATTCGTACTGTTTGTAACACAGTGCTTCCATCCTTACCATAATCTAGTCGTTGACTGTAGTTATTATATCTTGGTATTAAGTTCCCTTTTTCTTGTTTCTTTATTTTTTGTATTTTTGGTGAAATTATCTTTGTTTATGGCAGTGTCTTTTCTGGAAGAGTTAGAAGACCAGCTGTTGCTGAACCCCAATACCGTTTTACAGGCTATGAGTTGGATAATAAATTACTTACTTACTTTCGAAAAAATATTTATTTGCAGCCTTCTCCCCCAAACAAACTGGGAAAAAATCTCCCAAATGGTGCAAACTCCCTTTCATTGGCGCTCTATCACACAAAGTGGCCAATCTTCTCCCGAAGGAAGAATACAAAGCTGCCTTCTACACCTCCCACACCACCGGCAAGTGTCTCATCAACAGTAAAGACAAAATAGAAATTTCCAAGAAATCCGGGGTCTATCTACTGGAATGTAATGACTGCAGTGCCAAATATATAGGTCAAACAGGAAGAAATTTCATAATACGCACCGAAGAACATCGCAAGTGCTACATAAAGAACGACCCATCATCCTATTTCGCCAAACACCTCATAGATCAAAACCACAACATTTCTTTCTCCCCCACCATACTCCATCTTGCAGATAAAGGACAGAAAATGGATGCCCTGGTAGCGATTGAAGTAATCTGCCACCGGAAAAGAAATGCTACGTTAACTAACGAGCATATTTTCACTAACCACTCTCCTATCTTACAATAGATTTACCCCACCAATTGGAATAACCCCATCCACACTATTTACCAAACTCCCTCCCCCCTTCCCCAGTTGGAACCCACTCTCGGTTCCGCTACCCCCAATAACTCCTGGTTTTCCTACACCCCCGCGGTGCCCACGAAGCCGACCAATCTCACTCCTAAGCTTCCTCTCAATACCCTGAAACCCCCCCCCCCTTAGTTGGATTTACCCACCACCTCAAACTTCCACCCGCCTGATGACACCGGACAGCCTCTCCCTTCCACCCCCCTTCCCGTCTCCACCAACCCTACCCACTCCTCAGTCTGTATATATTCCCACCACCTTTGCTCTCTTATTCACCTGATGATGCTACTGTGTAGCGAAACCATGGTCGTCTCTTGTTATTATATGCAAATAAATAAATTAGTGGTAAAAGTACTAGTGCTAGTTATTTATTCTCCAAATACTGATGATGCTAGTTATTTAGCGAAACTGATTATGCAATATGAATGTATGGAAGTTACAAAGTTGTTTCATGTGAAGTATTTCTTCAATGACTTCAACACACTTGCATTCAACATTTTTACTTTAAAACATTTAAAAGAGTGAAATAGCTATGTTGATTCAAGTTTTTGATGGGAAGGTTTGCTAACCATGGGTTTAATCAAAAGGAAAGCAATAAATACATTTAAACTGAAATAGTAAATATTACTGGGATATTTTTTCTGTAGACTATTACTGCCATTTTCACAAAATGCCCATAACACTTACCCCCATATGAGTTGAATCAGTAATTGGGTCCATATAGTGTGGATTTATATTGAAAGGAACAAGGCCAAGCGCAGAAAGACTTGGCACATGAACAATTGGCATGTCATTGGTTGTGGATATGCTGATTGTTGCCACATTTGTTCCTGCACTGCTTCCCATATACGGCACTCCATTCTAAAACATTAAGGCTTCAAATATAGCAAATATTCACATTACAATATACCGGTATATTTACACTCAATATGTACATATGATAATTACAAACCAATAATACTCTTTTCGTGATGGGTTCGAGCAAGCGGTGATCATACAAGGCTTTTAATAGTAGGAATGTATTTCCTCCTCCTATGAAAAACGCTTGAGCGGCATTTACGGCATCCAGATAATTTGTACATTCATGAATACTCTCAACTTCATATCCTATTAATAACATAAGAAATTGCCTAAAACTTTAAATGTCCCGAAAATAAAATTTTAAAAATGTTCGCAAAACCCCTTACCCCATTCACATAAGGCTGCTTTGGCTTTCTTCAAATACTCATCATAATTGCGAAGTGCAAAAGGAATAAATAATATTTTCGATACATTGTTCCTGTAAATTCATATATATATATAATTAGGCGATGCAAATAAACAGAATAATAACTATATGAAATTAACCTTTTGAAAAATGCGTCTATGTGTGCTTTTGCATATTGCAGGTACTCAGTCCCATAAATAGTGGATGTTGACAGAAGTAATAATTGACGCTTGGAAGTCATTGCTATTTACACAATACAACAGGTTTTACGATACCATAAAATGAAAGTAATGCTTCAAAATGGTTCAGTAACCTTAATCCTTAAAACTCAATCGAATACGCGCACCGATTGCCTCACCATTACACAGCATCAGATAACGCAATGTACCGAATATCAGCCCTGTGCATCTTACTCTTGTGGGAAATAGGTTCAAGTTACGACTACATTTGTTCATAGATGGCACCACCGTCGCACCAAGCGCGCGCGTTTAAAATATCAGGTTATTTATTCCTCGTAAAATGCTTAATATATATGATCGCAAAATTTTAAATAGAAATATAAAATTGAAAAAACAACAAAATTATTGTACGTTATTGATATTGCTTTATTTAAGCTTCGTTAGATGTACACATAACAAGTAAATGCCGTATTTTAAGTGAGAAACAATTCTGTAGCATTTCAGCTGAGATTGCAAAAAGGTTTTTGCAAACATCACAAATTATTTGCGGTATACACTCAGAAAGATGGCACAGTTACATTACAAAGTAGTACCAGATAAAACAAACAGTTGCCAAATCTCAATTCAAACATTAGCAATTCAACAGAGATCACACATGGAAAAGTACAAAATATGTGGAAATGTATCCTCAACTGGTATTACACAAACAGAAAAAAGTGAGACTAAGTATAAGAAAATCTTAACATACACGAAGTAGTATAGACAATACTGTAAACCATGAAAATATGCAATTGAACATAGACAAAAAATGTAATATGAACATAATGAACAATGAATTAACAAAAAAGATGTATGCAGGTACATACTAAATAATAAAAGGTTGCAAATTATCTGCATTGCGCTAGTTCATGCCACAAAATGCATATAAAATCATACTTTCTCTCAAAGCTAATGAGAGCATTGATATTAGATAATTTGAAATCACAGGAAGGTAAAAGTATGTACATACTGCAACATCTCAAATGTGTTAATTCATGCAAGCATATAAACAGTGACACCCTTCACATGACATATATACAAGTTCATAATATCATATCAAGGTAACCAAATAAACAGTATAAAAATGAACATATATACACTAAGCAGTGCATACAACACACAGAAACCATCCAAATATGTACTCTAACATTAAGAGGCATGATGTAATACCTGTTCCCAAACCTAATGAGGGCAATGATATTAGGCAGATAATTTTAAATCATAAGAAGTGAAAATGTGTACATACTGCAACATAAAAGGTCGCACAATATCTGAATTATGTTAATTTTCCCAACAAAAAGCATATAGAAATTAAAAGATTGAATAATGAATATGTACATATATATATATTTACAAAATTTAAAGCCTATACCCTACAATAACATATATTAACAAAGAAATGTAAAACCTATACCCTAAAATAAAACATTGACAAAGAAATGTAAAACCTATACCCTAAAATAAAACAGTGACAAAGAAATGTGAAACCTATACACTAAAATAAAATATATTTACTAAGACGTGAAAATTATACCCTAAAATAAAAAAATTACAAAATTTTAAACCATCTTGTGGACCACCGCTCGCACACCCCCACGCTCATACATGTCACGAACCTGCTAGTTTAGTTTTGGCAAAATGAAAGCCATTCCAAGCACCTGCACATAAAGACATTAATCGGTATGAATAATCATAGATTACCAGAAAGATAAAAAAACCTGCAAGGTTCACAAAATTTCTTAAAGAATTGGAAAACCGTCTCATTTAAGAAGCATTGGAAATTGTACCATCGAACAAATAGTGCCATTATACCCCCACATTAAGTTAGTTATTCTTAACATAATTGCAAAGGTGCACTCGGTTTTATATAAAAGGTAATCACGAACATTTTATTAATTTCTTTATAAAAGGTCAAGGAATAATAATACAAAAATATTTCACACTGGAAATTATAAATGCAAATTAATCACATTACGACAATTAGCAGGAATAAATGCATTTTAGGAATTGCTGTCATATTTGGAGTTAAATTAATGCTTTGAAACATACCACATTTGTTTGTACATGAAATTTTCAGTTTCCTTTTATCTCATATAAGAATGTTGCAAATGTCAATATACACATTACCTGCCCTTTGTATTCTATCATATGCTGTAAAAGTTTCTATTAAATTAAAGATAGTTTCTCACAGTTTGAGAGGTTAATAGTAAGTGCAAAAAGACTAGAAGAATCGACATAGTTTTTTAAAAACAAATACGGAAAGAATGATTTAATTCCTACGTCCTAAAGAGTATGTAAGGAACGAATCTCCAAAAGCATACAATAATTCACATTGAAGCTGAAATCATGTAATTTATAATTTACAAAACGTAATAATTTAGGCAGCAACTTTTCCACTAGATTTAATTGACGAAACTCATGTATATTTCAAACAAACCACCTATACATATTTAACAAATGGAGAGACCAATGACACATATATGTTCGCCTTACAAATCCCTTCATTTAGTTAAACGTACTTCCTCAAAGCGGAGTGAATAAATAAAATTCTAAATTTCGCTTATAAATGACAATCTTCGCACTGAAAACAACCGTTGTATCTATTTATAAACTACACTTATAACTTGCAGAAACACTTCAGCATTCACAAGAAAAATATTCATTAATATAAATTAACTTACACTTTTTCCGTCCTCGGGAAATTAAAAAATTTTCTTGTCCCATCGCTGCGTCCCTCACACCCACTCACGGAACACACCTTCCTTCTCACTTTAAAATCTTTTGACATTTTATCTTTGTTGCCACTCTCTGACATAATGGCCACGCTCAGACCTGCTTTGTTTTTACGATTATAACCTACAGATACAAAGTCACAAAGTTCTTTCAAGGTTTCTGTTCTGGCCGTGAATACAGAAAAACGATTATAAATTGTAACCAAATTTGATTCAATATCAATTAGCCAGGAATCCCTTGCATGCTGAACACAATTATGTAAGATATACGGGCAGGGCATTTTATTCCAAGTAATTCCCCAACTTCCGCAGACAAGAGTACATAAACATTGCTCTGTCCATTTCCATCAACATAACCAAAATTGGAGTTGCAGTTATCCCCTCCAAATGCGATACACTCTTCTGGCCAATCATATGTTTTTAAAACAAGGTGACTTATAGTCCCCTCTGATTCATTTTAAACATTTCAATTCAACTAGCTTGTGTGAGTCCTTAAACATGACGATCAAAATACTGTACGAGTATTCGAAAATTTTTTCGTGATAAATTATTGCTACCATCAGTGGAGATCCTGATGTACATATTCAAGTTTAATTTTTATTAAAGGTAGAGAATGTGGAGCTAATACCTTGTCAACTATTGCTTATGTCTTAGCTGTGGCTGGTGAAATTTTAGTAGCCATCTTTGAATCCGCAAATAATCTTATTTGTGCAAATCACTGATCGATAACTCAAAGTGATGTCAAACTGAATGAAAGCCTAAAGTTACAAGCAGAAACAATTTCAGCCTACTTTCTATTTTTAGTAATAGCATCATTTGTAATTTTTCCTCATGTAGTGCCAGAATTACTGTTTCTCATATGCTTGGCTGAATTTAAATGCTACTCCAAACCTAATTTTCCCTTTTCCACTACATATATTGATTTTACAAGTATTGCTTTTGTCACCATCTTTGTGAATCGGTGTAATGTAAGCAATTTTAAAGAGGTCAGAAAAAACGCCACTGCTAAAAGATTTTTAAATAGTATAAACAGTGGGTAAACCAGTGATTGACTGTACTTTTTAAATAAAAAAGGGAGAGAGTTCATCTGGGCCAGTACACTTTGTAACATTTGTAGACAATAATTTCCATAGTACATCCTCAGTTGAAACTGTCATTTTGCCAAAGGAAAACGTGTAATTTATGTCAAAGGCAGGCTTTGTGTCAGGTATCACAGTACTGTGGACCTTAGAAAAGTTCCTTACAAAGAGGTTTGAAATATCGTGGTCATTATTTGCAACATGTTCTTCATAATAATACATTATGCTTGGTATTCTATCCAATTTTTGATGATTTTTAACATGTCTCCAGAAATACTTTAAGTTATAGGGAATATTTGTTTCCATGTTATTTATATTGTTTTTGCAACATGAACCAGAATGTTTTTTGCATTCACCTCGGATTTTAGAAAAATTATGATAATCATCATTACTCCCAGTAATTTTGAAAATTTTATGGTAATGTTTCTTGAGTTTGATACATTCCTTTAATTCAACACTAAACCATTTAGGATAAGATGATGTTTTGATTGTTAAGGTAGGAATACACAGTTCTATAGCTTCATAAAGAATAGAGTAGAAAATTGATAGAGCATTATTAATCTCCAAATTGCACAATATTCCTAGCCAGTTTAAAGTATCTAAGTAGTTAGTCAATGTAGTATAATGACAGTTTCTATAATCATAAATAGTAAATTGATAATTGTTATAATCTAGTTCTTTGGCCAACTTTACTCTGTAATGAATATCAAGGTGATGATTAACACATTTTTAAATAGGATATGGATCCTTTTCGGAAGTTACTTGCCCTGAATTAGAAAAAGCTAGATCTAATAGTAAATTGTACAAATAGTACTCATCTGCTTAAGACCCAGTAATGTAAAACTTTCATTTATAATTCTTGCTTGAGTGGTGAAAGACATGCTATCACAGTCAGTGTTCCAACAGGGATCAAGTAAATTGTAGTCCCCAGTACAATAATATCAAAAAATTGTTATTATTCACAATATCTTCAACCACTTCACAATGAGATAAGTACTTATCAATGGCAGAGGCTGGGGGGATATACACTGCCCCAATTAAAACCTTTGCCTCTTGACTACAAATGTTTACAAAAATGTTCTACATTAATAATTTGGCTTATAACCTTTACAGATTGCAATTTTGTTTTAATAGCAATTAAAACCCCACCACTACGAACTTTATTAGAAGTAATTACACTGCGATCATGTCTATAAATGTCTAAATGAGGTAAGTCCAATTCAGAGTTATGTCTTCACTGAGCCTAGTCTCAGTGAGTACGATAACGTCATAGTCAGCGGTAGAAATAGCTAGTTTAAGTTGCTCTAATTTTGTCCTTAATCCCCTTACGTTCTGATAATAGATTGAAAGCGTTGTTAAGGACATAAGTCTTTTGACACTTTTTGCTTTTTTACTATGTTAGGAGTGACAATATTACTTGATATGCTACTCCTTTACATTCAAAGGAGGTATAGTGGCCTTATGTTTTTATATAAATTGTTAAATAACCATATTAAAAGCCCAGAATTACTTAATTTAATAAACCTCAGAGTGCCTTTAATGTATACAAGGTTAGATATGACTTTTCATATACCATATATGGACAAATTATATATGCATTTTACCTTTGTATACTATGATGAGAGACTACAACCTTATAAGTCATAAAGTTGATATATTCAATGAATCACTGCAATCATTTAAAACTAAGCTGCAATGCCTAACTTAAATGTGGTAGAAATTTATGCCAACTTATGTCTATTTTAATTCAGGTAAATTTTTATTAAGTACCATGAATCTGATATAATTTTACTTTATGCCTTAGAATATTTATTTATTTATCATTTTTAAAGTTTACCCAACAAAATAATTACAGGATAAACTGGTTTACATTTTAATAAATACACTTGATTCTAATTATCTTGATATCAAGATGGCAAATTATATATGTAACGAAAAAGCAATACAAAAGCATATACATTCACAAGCATAAAATATTCATTATTCAATACAATGATATATATATATTACCATACACGACCTATGAACTATTTATAAATAAGGCAAGTAACAATTGTAGTTATGTATTACCAATAACAACGAATGAAATATATTTATAAAAGAAGTGAGGCAGATAACAATCATATATTCCTTCATTTTCAAGATATGTACATAATTTCAAACAATGGTGAAATTATAAATTCATACATATCTTTTATTGAGTACCCCAATAAAGCCGATAATTATGTTATATACTCAGACTTTCTGATAAAAATGTCTAGATTAGAGAAGTACTTATTATAACTAGCACATATCCTCGTTAATGTTGAGTTCATACAAAGGTTTGTACGATATTGTTATATTGTCAGATGGATTTTGAGTATAATTTTTATAGGATTTGTGATTTTTATGTGCGATAGTATAATTTTTCTTACTCTTGTGCTTTAATGGTTTATATTGTATTAGAACGCACGTTTAAATATTTTGGCTTATTTTTAATACATTTCTGATTGTATTTTTAGGAAAAGGCCTTGTCCCGTAAATAGAGTATTATTATTATCAGTGTAAAATTCATAATAGAGAGGAGTTTACCTTTGTAAAATATACGATAATATTACAATAATAAAATTTTATAAATTTCTATAAATTGATGCAAAGGATGATTCGAATATACTTATGTGACAGGCATTAGCTGTAATAATGGGAGATACAAATGGAGAAAGACGGTCGGACAATTGTAAAATTAGATAAAGGATTTGTTGGAAATTGACGCACGAATGCTTTTTTTGAAAATATATTACGTGAGTTTTTGGATTTCAAATAGGAAATGAGGTGGAAGTTTACCGTGAAGAAGGAATCACCCGAGTTTTTTATGGTTCTTAAGTTCTTATGAAGGCTAATTCACTTACTAAATAGAGTATCTTAGTTAGGACAATTACAAGTGTATTTTTCTACCTGTTCCGGACATCTGTGTTTGTAAATCAGTAGGTTCCTACGGTAGGTACCTACATTTCAAATTTATACGAATATTTTATCGGTATCAATTGAATATACCACAGGTTTCCAAAGTACATGGATAAGATAAAAACCTGAAAGTATTTTCCGGAGTATAATTGCTATTCTTATAATTACACTCGTGAATAGTTTTTAATAACTAATAATTGTTTCCGCATAATTTGTAAATGCCGCCGAAACTACCCATGTAATTGTTTATGAAGACGTCCTACAGAAAAATAAATGTTACAAAAAAACGCATACGTATTTGGACCAAAAATTCGTTATTAATTAATTAATTACATTGTCGGTTATTAAGCAATCTGAAAATATATTTTAATGCCTTATTTTTACCCCTCTCCATGACGAATCCAAATTTAGGTTTGCAAAGCAAAAGTTTAATGCCAATAAATTTGATTTACTGCAAGTAATTTATAACATTTAAGCAAATTTCATCGATGCTACAATAAGTTATAATTGTGTTCCTACTAAAATGAGAAATCAAGATATAAAAAGGAATTGTTTATTTTTTGTGGTTTTTTTGTCGAAATTGTAAATATCCAGGTTTATAAGGGGAAATGTTGGTTAGCCTGCGCGCCTGCGCGTACTGCTGGTTACTTCGTAGAAATCTTAAAATGGCTGACGGGGTTGTCTGTTATGTGCGTAATACAGTTCGAAATTTATTTTGTTTCCATCAGACCTTTTTAGAAGGAAAAAACTAGACTTTTTTATTGTATTCGAAATTTAATGTTGATAGTTATGATCGTGATATATGTTTGGCCGTGTGTTCTTCGAAAACTGGTCCACGTGATAATCATTTTGACAGCAGAGTTTTAATACTTTTGGTTATTTTATGTGTTTACACCAGAACTTTTTACAAGTAAAAAACTAATCCTTTTTATTGTATTCGAAATTTAATGTCGATAGTTTTGATCTTGACAAAATTTTGGCCGTTTATTCTTCGAAAACAGTGGTGCATGTGACGCATTTTGACATCAGTTTTTAATTATGTACTTTTAGTTTGATTTGTGTACGTTTTAAGACACTTTAAGCGAAGTGAAGTATTATCTAAAGTTTTTTATAGTTTCAATGTGTGTAATCTTCACATTGCTTACTGGACATTAATTAACTTCTCTTAATAGTACTATTTCTTATTTTATAATACAATGATATGTGAATTTGTATATGTAATTATTCAGTATGCCCTGCTTTGCCACTTAATTGTAATTTATGGTGATGTTTTGATGTATTATTGTTTTTCGTTAGTCCACTCGTGCTGTTATATTGTTTTACTTTGTATTTTCTTTTGTGATTGAGTTTGTCTTATTGATTTGCCATGTAACTTTGATCTTCTGGAAAATAAATGTACTGTTATTATTGTGTGATACAGCTGTCCTGGTCAATCTCCTCGAGGATTTATATCTACAAAGGTAAGGAAATCTTAAATAATTTCTCTGTTCATCTTTGATTTATAGTTGAAATATCTTTACCGTATATATATGTATATAGGAAATGTTATATTTATCATATTTATGTATAATGGAGTAATTATTTTTATAAATTAGTCCTTATGTATAACATTTTGTTACTGCATAACATGTTTAATGAGTGATTTTATCGTTGTAAAGTATCATTTTCTGTGAAGAGTTCGTAAAATTTTTTGCAAGGACGGATTTGTTTATGGGCAAATATAGCCAAGATATGGCGTTACACTCTTAACGTAGGATTAATTAAGGGTTTGTTATCAATATATATTGTGTTTTGAACGTAAAAATTATAGTTTACCTCGTAAAATGAGAATCTGTGTTTTTAAAAACGTATGAATAATACATTATTAGCCGGTTTCCATTACTTATAAACTTCAAATCAAAAGTTATTGTTAAGGTTTTGTAGAATTTTTATCCTTTGGGTGCGAGATTTCTGAGTTGGTTCTGTCGTTGTTTCAGATGCGAGCCTCCGAAGAATGAAGTCTGAAAACGCAGCCAGCATGGTAGATCTTCCACAGGCCAGCTCTGCTTTGCGATGTCAAGAAAGAAGATGGGTGAGTGTGATTGATTTTGCATTTCAAATTAGAACTAATGAGCTTCCCGCTTTAAATATATATTTCATGTCCTGGCATGTGCAGAAACTACATTAGTCTTACGTATTTTTACACATAGGGGTATTTTCTCTCTACGGCAGTTTTAATATATCTGGAAGCTGCGGAAGTGCTCTTCTTTTCCTAAATGTGAATCATCTCGTCGAGTAGCTAATCCGTTTCCTATTGCTGAGTTTAAATTTGTGTCGTTTCTTCGTCTTCCGCCGTTGGCTGCATCGATTCTGTTTTGGCTTCTTCTTATATTACTCCCTTCTTCAGTTTGTTCGTTTCTTCTTTGTTACCTGATTTCGTTTATGGTCTCTCTCGCTGTTTGCCTTTGCTCATCTGTCCGTATTTTATCTTCTCACTCTTTCTCTTCTACGTCGTTCTTCTTTATCTTCTTCTGTCTCTATAATATTTATTTATTTATTCATTTAGTCACGTGGTGGCTGGATGTGCCAGGTGGCGACAAGTAACATAAAATGACACAATAAAGTACGTTTGAATCAGATTTACATTAAAATTTTCGAAAGAATCAATTTAGATTCACGTCATTGGTACATAAGTAAAAATTACACAGATTCAAAGGCCTCGTTATCTTCTTCTTTCTTCCATTTGATGAATTAATGGGCTATTATTGCCTTAAACTTTAATTAAAAGTTATATTTGTAGTAATTAAAATGCTGATAGTAACAACAACCTGGGAAATTGCAATTGATAGTGCTTTACCATCAGAGGTAATAATGAGTAAAAGCGTTGTTATGTAAACTAAACAAATAAAATTATAAGTTCTATTTGATGAATTAACGGAGTACTAGCTGTACCCACACAGTGTTTTCACTGTTTTTTCAATTAATTTATAAAAAATTAAGAATTGTGTAGAATAAGTTGATCTCAATATTTCACGTTTAACTCAATAATTCGCATTTAACTCTGATAATGCATTTCCCCAGTATAGGTAAGGTTAGCGGGTAGAAATCTCGCTGAGGGCGAGGCTGTGTGTGCATATTGACAATTAATTATGCAAAGTCAGTAAGAAATCTGTATTTTAAAAGTCAAATTAGAGAGGAAATTAATGCTACACAGTAATTGATTGCAAACTTTTATGTTTTTAATTTTCTTTGTTTCTTTTTATTGAAGTATACGTCCTTTTTTTCATATATCAATCAATGCAACCGTTTATTTAGATTAACAATGAAGAGAAGATAAGTTTCGGCGAGTTCTAGGTTATCAATCTAAAAGAAATGTTTTCATGCTGCTCCTGAATAAACGTAGCCCGTCGCCTAACATTCTTTGTCATTTAGATTATCTACGAAGGTGACATAACCATATAACTTTCAATTTGTTAAAAAATAATGTACGTCCCTATTCTCATCTGATTTTAAATTTACGCATGAGACAATTTGCCTTAATAAGCATTATAGATGTTTAATAGTTTTACTTACTGAAAAGGTAAGATTCCAGCATCCGAATGATTTTAAATAAGATCAATTGCTTTGATTAAATTGCTAGAAATGCTTCCCATACACAGTTATTAACTGGATAATTATCCGTAAATATTTGTGTTGCTATCTATAAAGTTTGACATTGCTACAGCATTAATTTCGATGCTTAAAGTGTGAAGCGAATAACACTATTCTTTCACTTATTTGAAGGTTTAATTGGCACTAATTGAATTGGAGGCAATGCCAGGAATCTTTCTCTCTCGGTCACAGTGCAATCATCATTCATTTGTCTGCTTCATTCAAAACTGGCATCGGAACTTTTTAATTTTTTTGTACCATTTGGCGACAAATGAGGGTTGATCAAAACAACGATTATCAATGGTGATGTTTATAGAGGTCCAACTGTATTTCAAATGTTTATATAAACTCAGATAGCGCTTGCAATTGGGAGCTTTTAGAATAACAAAAGATTGTTTCATTTTTAACTCTTTTTAAGTACTAAGTTAAGATTCCATTATAAGCACCTGTTGGCATAGGTTTGTAAAAGTTTGAAAGGATTGAAAATATACGTTGGATTCGTTATAACTATTTTAATTTTTATTATTCCAGAGCTTGCGATTATATACTTGATACGTTTTCGTGTATGGTATATTCCAAAACGTGGTATTGTACACAGTCCGACATCGCATTCTTTACATACGTACAGTGAAGCCTCGATATATTGGACTAAAAGGAGGGGAAGGCCTGTCTGTTATATCCGAAACATCCGAAGGAAACGTATGTGTTGCCTTAAATTGTTAAAATGCACATGTCATGAAAGACAGTGTTTTACTCTGCTATATATTTATACAAATTGTTAAGAGTGCATGAAATAATAGCACAGAGTTTTCTAATTAATTTAGGAAAATAGGAATCGTATTAATTTTTATATTTTACTAGTAAAAGGTGCTTGCAGTGTGCTAGCAGGAGCATACTTTTATAAGAACATAATTAAGAATGAAATAAATTATAGTGACCATAAGAAAAATTGATTTTCCCTTGCGTTCTTATTTGAAACGGAATTATTCTTAGGAATGGAACTTGGGATACTTTTTCGAGATTTTAGATTTTTCCGGACCCTGGTGGAAATTGGCAGAAAGTAACAATGAATACAAAGAATGTTTTAAGACAAACAAACCCCACAAGTAATGCAAGTCAGTCAATTTCAACCAGTCACAAAGGTCAAACGGAGGAACAATTAATTTTTGCGGATTTGCTACACCAATAAATTATACATTGTATCTACCATATATACTCGTGTATAACGCGCTGTTTGAAGACCAAATTTTCAGGTCATAAAGTAGGGTGCACGTTATACACAGGTAACACTTCTCTGCACTTAAAATGGCAACCTACCTCGCACCAGATTCACGCTTTTTGGGTTAATTAATGGGAAAAGCACAATAATTATTGATACTCCAGGTTATACATACATAATTATATGTATAGAACACCTAATTACTTCTATACATTTATAATTCCATCCTCTCTAATTATTCCGCATTTCACTAGCTCATCAGCTGATTGCTGTAATTTTTGCAAAATCACAAGATAGTCTTCCCGCAAAACACACATCAAAAACAAAAAAACATAGAATAAGCAAATTGAAATAATTTTATTTAGTAAATGATTCTAGTGTCTACGATTGACAACGTAAGTAATTTAAAACCCATAGAATCTCGTGTGTGAACTTAATCATACCTGTCGCGTTTCCTGTTTCCAGATTTGTTTGTTAAATTTTTACGTTATTCCTTCTCTTAAACAGTTTTAGAATGAGATAGGAAAGAGAGAACCAACGTCCACTTTAAATCAAAACTAATTTATAGATCCCTTTTTGTCTGATTTAAAAGGATTGGCAACAGTGGCGCTGCAGTTTTCTACACGGCATCACTTTGCCCAACTTACCATGTGAGGTTGCTGCCATCTCAACTCAGTCGCTTTAATTATTGACGATGTCTCTCTTAGACATAATATGGAGCTTATTGAACGTAATACACTTATGGACAAGTCCAAACGTTTTAAAATTCATATACCTCCCAAAAATCAAGGATGTGTGTCATACACGTGGTATCAGAAAAAGTCGGTATTTTTTGGAATAAAGTACGAGTGCGCATTATACACGGCAGTTATACACTGGGACGCATCATACACGAGTATATACAGTAATTATATACATTATAATATGTATATATATATATCCATATATTGCGATGTATAAGTCGACCTTGAATTTTCAACTTGAAAATACTAGATTAGGTATATGTTCGCAGTATAAGTCGACCCCCTTTGTTTCACTTAAAAATACTTCTCATGAAATCGTTGCCAGGCAAAATCAAGGTCCTGTACGATCCAAGTTTTAACAAGATACAGAAATAAACATAGTAATAAAAAAATATAGGAATATTTTTTCGAGTCCGTGCTATTCTTCTTGAGCCTTCCATTTGACAGGTGTTTTAATTTCAACCAATAAGAAACTGCTATTCTCAGAGAGCTTGACCAACTAAATAATGGTTCCTATGATTTGATTGATGTCGGCTGTTAATGATGCTATCAAAATTAACTGCACCTAGTTATCGCAATCAATATCTACGGTGGTGAAATTCAATAAAGTATCGCATATTGGCAGGCATGAGGATGGTTCTGATAATTACATTATTCCCCTTTTCAAAAAAGGAAATGTTTTTTCCGCATATTTTTTGATTATTTTTTTTTGTCTTCTTTCATGTACTTTTTTGTACTTGATTTATTTGCATATTCCACATATAATTATAACTTGCAATTAGTATGGTTAATTCCGATCGAAGTGTACCTCTTCTATCTCACTTACTTCTACAGCATTACAATACTTTGGATGATACAATTAAAAAAACAAGGTAATTGTCCGTAATAAACATTTCATAAATGTCGTATTAAAGAATTGATATTTTAATAAACAATCAAGTAATGATTATAACATTCTAAATTTTATTATTTATTTATAATTATAATATCATAATTATATGTGGAAAGTGCAAATAAATTAAGTACAAAAAGGTACGTGAAAAAGACAAAAAAAATAATCACAAAAAATTGAGGAAAAATACAAAAAAGACATAATAATAATACAATTTTACTAGTTAAAATATATGTACAGACCACTTCTGAAAGAAAAAAATGCTGGCTGCTGGGAGCGAACCCCAGCCCATCCGATACTAGACATTCATTCTACCCATTCAGCTATCGCTGCTTCTGTTTGTAACCTTAAGGTTAATGGTATATGTTGCATCCGTGCTTACACCTGAATTTAAATTGTTAAGATCTTTTAAACAAGGGCCCATTGGCAAAAACGCAGAGAGATATAGGTGATGTTTTAGTTCTAGTTTCACCTCCTAAAAGGGTATTACGAATTTCAATATTAATGTTATGGCCTCCCCTTGTTGGTAAATATCGATGTTATTCATCTGTAATTTAAGGTTCACAATTTTATATTTGTCGTATAAGTCGACTTTAAGTTTTAGGAAAATTTTTTTAAGCTTCAAAGGTCGACTTATACGCCGTGATATACGTTAGTTATAATGTTGCGATGTATTCATTAGGCCTTCCAAATAACGCACATGTGATAGGTCCGCATGAGACACAATGTAGTAGTGGCGTCATTTAACTGTTTTGCATCGCCGGACATTCTGTCCATTATATCCTAAGTACGTTCCATCAAGGTCCAGTATGCAGAGGGTTCAATGTACTGTGGATTTCTTCCTTTTCATTGGCTTCGTGGTACTTTTGTTTCGGATGATACACTTCCTCATGGCTAATCTCATCACAATTTACCGAAAGAAGTGAATAATATCAGTCAGTCTCTCTTTTACAGTAAGCACCGCCTCGAAATATTCCAATTCATTTGCATCGGAATCAAACCATTATCAGTTTTGTCTTTTCATTGGGAATCAGTGGTGTAATGAAGTTTATTCTAATGAGTACTTGAAGTTGTTTTATTTATTTAACTAGTTTATAATTTTTACTTTGCAAAAGCCATAAATAATGACTTGAAACGCTTACAGAATGCAAGTACCTTCTACTTGTATATTGAACAAATAAGTAACATATCATTCTTGTCATTAAAGACAATTTTTAGTAATGTATGTGTATCTGTAAATGTAATTACATGCAAGGTTATTTGTCAGGTGCGTTTCGCTTCCAGCATAAGCGCCTATTAGTATTAGTCTCCATCTGGTCTGTCCGCATGTTCGTTATCTGCTTCTACCAAGCAGATTTTCATGAAATTTGATATTAAGGACTTACGGTCAAAGATAATAAGAAAATCACATAAATGAGTCACGTAAGCCAATCAGGGGTACCACTTTACTGGTGATAAAATATGAACTTTCCCTCATATCTCGTAAAGTATCGGTCATATCAAAATATTTATCAAGTAAAACTTGTGCAACTAATAAAGCAGGGTATTTCTTTTCCTCTACATTTTTATCGTAGGAGTCGCCGTTTGCGAGAAAATCGAACAAGAGTCGTAATTTGAGTTGAACTTTGAAATTTTCTAGCATGGTTACTTCTTCATTGTTGCTAACGTAAACAATCTCACGGAAATATGTTTAATTTCCTTACATGTGCATGTAATATTTTTAAATGGGAAGAAAATGGATTATTTATGACGAAGAGAAGAACTTTATAATGCTATTTCCCTTCCAAACACGTAAATAATTTCTTTAAAATACTCCAATGCACAAAACATTTGTGATACGGTGTACACTTTCCTAACTTGTTTATATCTTAAAATCTCATTATAAATATTAGCATTATTTTAAACTCTTTTACTAATTTTTAAACGAAGTAATCAATTGATATTTTATAATTATACAGTTTGCATAAGCACAACATTAAATTACCATAACTTTAATGTATGTTAGCAACAAATTGTTGACAACATATTTGTAGTGATTCTGAGATAAATACAGAGTTCATAAAATTATTTCTAACGAAGAATGTAAATTAAACTTCAAAATATCCTTCTAAGATTTAGTCACATTAAACGTTTATTAGGAAAATTACACTGTAATCGTTTTTGTGCATCAAATCTTGGAGTAATAATTGGAATTTATTTTACAATGCTACACAAACATCTTTATGTAGTTCTCTGGTGAATAAATTAAATTAAAATGGTATTGCAAAGTTATTTGCTTATAAATAACTAGCAAATTTACCCAGCGTTGCTCAGGTTATGTTTTAAATCAACAGGACTTCAAATTATGGCAATAATTATGAACAAAAAATTATATCTATGCTTGAATTAAGTTTTATTTGGGAAATTTTTTCATATTTTAATTGATATAAATGAAAGAGTTGGAAAATATTTTGAGGATTCGTAATTAAAATTGACAATCAACGCAGTCGATTCATTTTGTGAGGTGATGCTTTTTGCCAGGTGGAGTTCGTTCTCTAAGCTTCCGGTAGAGAACGTGCATGTAGAGTACAGGTAGTTCCGCCTAATGTAGCAATTGAAAATTACTAGAAGTTACCTTACGCCTCAGTGATCGGAGGTAATATGTAGAGTGGAGGGGAACGAATTCCATTAGAATAGAGGGGCATTGAAGGTGAGCGCGCTTCCTAGAAGGGAAATCCCCTTGCACGCAGAGTAGAGAGGTGACTTCTTAAGTCAGTTACCATACGGTAGCTTTGCTTTAAGCATGGACAGTTATATGCGGGATGCTCAGGAGTTCAAAATAAACATTCTTTAAAAATTCAGATAATACCAGGTTCCTAGAAAGGAGCGTCTGTCTCACACAACATTGTACGAGGGTTTCCCAGAAAGTAATGCACCACATGTTTTGAAATTACTCACATTTAACGAATATGTGACAGATTTTGACTTTTACCGATAAGTTTCCTGGACAACGAATGTCATTGTTGAGACTCGAGATTCATATTATTGCCTAGCGAGGGATAAGGGGGGGAACAGCAGAGGGAGGGAGGGGGATAAGGCATTGTCGAGTACAATTTGTAACGTGTTAACAAAGGTATTGCCCACTTATTGTAACAAAGTATTATTCACTTGACATAAATTTATTTTAACAAAACTCTTTGCTTAGAGAATCGTTCTAAGAGTCAGAGCATTGAATTCCTGTGTGATTTTAATTCTCTTTTCTACTGTTTTTGTTTTTCGTTGCATTAATTCTTTTTGTTTGTTCATCTGTTGTTTGTTGTGTTGTATTAACCAAACCACATCCAACACAGTGTAATGTGAGCAAATAAAGTAAGTGGTAAATGTTTTCACTTGTATAAATTGTGTAGTATCGAAAGTAAGATTGCGTAACCCGGCCGCTGTATGGGTTTGTTGTCTAACTAAGTAGGCTGTTATGAAGGTTGGCGTTGTAATAGTGTCTCATCGCACCGTCAAATGTCATGGATGTCTGTGTTGACCAGCATCATAGCTAATCCTAATATACAATAAACTTTGAAGCTTCTTTGTTTATTGTAAAAAATTCTGTCAACATTTCAAATTTGAAATGCAGGCATCTCTAGTGGAATTGTAAAATGTTATATTCCCCTATATTATTATTATTATAGCACTGACTATAATTAACCAATTGACCAAACCTTTTATACATTCATCAAGTTAAGATGTTAATAATAATTGTACCAAATTTTAGTTATTCGTGTCTTATAGTTTATGGCATGCATAATGAGACACGCAAACAAACTTTTGCAAATATATATAGATTGTGGGAAGCTCATTCAGTTCTATTTGGTATAATAATTATAGGATATTTATTTTGTTTCTCAATTTTGTAGTTATTCTTTTGATTCTCAGGTTGGTCTCTATGTAAATATTAACGTTGTCTCTTGTTGGTTGAGTTATATTTTAGATTACTTAACAATTTCGTGGCTGTTGTTTAAAATATCTTCATTAAGTTATCGTAACGATAATTTTGGTAAACTCCATATGAGATTTTGACTTATTCTAACATAAGCGTTACTGAAAAGGAATTCTTTAAATTTATTAACATAAATAACTCAATTGTATACAAATATTTAATGAAATACTTTAGTTTTTCGTGCACTCAATACTTTCATAAATTACAATCTGAAAATTCTTCAAATATAAGTTTTTAAATAAATGTTTTGTAATGATAATGTATTGCTACTTACAATTTGCACATTTATAATGTTAAAAAATATAATTATTGATAAATTTTTAATGATTTGATTTGCTGATTTTCCTTTTAAATTTGACAAATTGGCCATGAAAGTGTTAAGCTATCGATAAGGAGCACTGTGATTTGTTAACGATAGTGAGTTGAGTCACGCAATGCAATTACTACTTAAATTTAAAGTAAATTAACCTCAAGTCGTTAAATTTTACGCACTTACTGTACATTACCTGGAAATATAAGACAAACTTTGAGAATATGCTATATTTTTTCATAAATAGGGTGTTTGCTTTGATTAAATCAGTTATATTTTGCATAATAGCTTTGAATCTGAACTTTACATTAGAACAAATATGTTTTTGATGTTGAAAATATAATCCAACCTTGATTAATCAGTTATATTTTTAAATGCAAGATAATTTTTAAAGACAAAATGTATTTAGTTCAATCTTTGCTGTTATAAAAATTAAATTGCTATCAGAAGTAAATCTTTGTTTATATTATGCTATTAATCTTTTTCAAAAAACAGTAATACGTCTAATTGAGGTAATATAATTTTTGCATTTATACAATAATTAATTTGGCAAATATAAAGGTTTAATTTTATTAACATTTGAAATAGGTATGACATGAAATTTTAATATTGCATTTTTGAAGTTTATTTCTGACTTGGAATAGTTTATAAAAATGTTATCCTGGCATTTAAGTAATTCCAATTAAGCATTGCTTTGCGAGATTCATTATTTTTTCGTCATTTATGCAAACATTGCTCCCATTTGGAATCAGTTGCGTGCATTCAATTTTACGTATTTCTTGACCAATAAGAGACATTGTTAATTGTAATTATGGTCATTGATAATGTGAAATGTTTCTTTTTTAAGTGTTTCCAGAACAAGTACTTTGAAAGATTGCTTGCCTCAGATAAAAATAGCTGCGACAGAGTAGTGAAAAAATTAATACATGCATTTCGACTTCAGAGCAGTTGTCGTCAGTGGCATTTCGCCACTGATGACGGCTGCTCTGTAGTCTAAATGCTTGTATTAATTTTTCCACAGCTCAGTCGCAGTTATTTTTATCAGAGGCAAGTAACTTCTTCAAGTGCTTGTTCAATAATTTATTTCAGCTGCAAAATGTGTTTGATGGTTTATTTTTTCATGTTATATATGTATTTATGTCAGCTGTTGAACAACAGTTGAAAATATTGTGTTATATGTAATATGTCAGTTGTTGAATAGTTGAAATGCAGATAAATTGTCATAATGTTGAATAATTTGTTCAATAATCAGCAAAATTTGGCTGAATTGGTGGTCAAAAATGTCATTTTTAGGTTAAAAATGTGCTAAATTTAGCAAAAATATACCTAAAAAAACCCCTTAAGTCCAACGATACCTAAAAGAGGCTCCGAGAAAAAGAAATTATTCCTATCTAAAAGGAGTCAACAGGTTTTGATCATAATAAAATGTCTTTATTGCAATTAAAATGTACAGTGTATACATACAAGTTCAATAAAAATTTTACAATCTGAAATAATACATTTTGTCTACTTATTTTATCCTGCACCTGAAAATAAAAATTATACTGGACTTAAAAGAATTTTTGACTTGAGAAAAAAAATTGATTTGTTTACAATTTGTACTTAGAAAAACTTTTGAAAAAGTCCCAATTCCAGAAATCTTTCAAGTCTAAGAGTTAAAAACTATTGTCCAATTTGTAAAGTAATTTGTTTACAATCTGGACAATAATTTTTAACGCTAGACTTGAAAGATTTCTGAAATTAGAACTTGAAAAAAATTAATTTGTTTACATTTTGGACTTAGAATAATACCTGACTTAAAAAATTTCTGGACTTAAAAAGATCTGAATATTAGCACAAATCAAAATTGCCATTTAAAAATATTCATGAACTGCAGAAAATTTTTTAAATATAACAAGCACTAGAATAAAAGTTGGACATTTTTACAAAGTACTTTGGCAAGGATAATATTTCTTTAATCATTTCCATTGGTGAGAAAGTAGAGAGGAAAAATAGCATGGCTTAGAAAAAAATATGAAATGAGAGACGATAAATATATACCCAAAAGCGCTGCTAATTCTGGTTTGTTCAGATTTAAAAAAATGGCAATAATTAAAAAGAATTTGCAATTGTTCTGAATAATATATAAATAACACAACACTTTGGAAACGTATTTACAAATAAATAACATCTAGCAAATTGGATATTGATGGAATTATTAAAAGAACTTTTTTCTGGACATTGACTTTAATTAAGAATAAAATAACCTGCACAATTTTTCTTAATTAAGAAATTTAACTCTGCACAAAGTTAAATCTTTTTCTAAATATCGTCTAGAATCAAGAACAATTAAACTACCATTTCCGATGCATGGCTTAATAATTGGAGAATATAAACTTTTCACAATGAAAATACTTTACATAGTCTGGATTTTCAATCAAAACTCTCAAAACTAACTGAAATTTCATTTGCATTTTATCTCTTTATCTGATTTTGATAACTTGAATAATGAACTGAATTTGTATTGCCTCAGAATTTTTTCTGCCTTTAATAAACAACAATAAAAACCCCAAAGAATATTTTCTGAATTAATTCAAGCAGATCCTACATCTCCAAATTTCTTTAAATTATTAAATTAAATCTGGAATTATTTAACCACGACAAACCCTCTTGGTAAAATATTAAATGTAGAACACCAAAAATCCCGATACAAATAATCTTTTTTAATGGCTGCTCCTATTTTAAGATTAAATTTAATTAATTACTTTCCAACATCCAATTTGCGGAACGATATTCACATGACAAGTCTGCAAACATGAGCAAATACAGTGCTGTCTCAGAGGTCAATACGAAAACTTGGCATTTTATAAGTTTTCTAAAGTTTTTAAATTCAACATCTTCGGAAATTCGTAAATAACTTGTTACTACATTTGATTCTTATTAACGGAAGTGAATTTAACAAAAATTTAAAATTTATAGAAGTACGCTAATAAACCTTTACAAACAAAATGGAATATTCTTTATAAAATCAAATTAAAGAAAGTTTTCAGAGTTCAAACTGAAAACCAACACCTTATATTCTTGTAAATTTATAATAAAAAATTAAATGCATTTTATAAAAAAGTTGAGTTATCAGAAAGTTTTTAAGTTCAAACAGAAAATTGATGCCCTACATTCTCAGAAATAAAATACTCTTACGGACGATATCAGATAAAACTTTTTTTTCAGACGTAGCACTATATTTTCCATTTACTTACTTTTAGTGTAAGTTGATTAAACAATATTTTTAAAAGAAATCAAATTCTTGGGGAATCGTTTAATCCTATCGTAAATTTCTGCTCATTCTGAATGACAGGAGAAAAACCTCCTAAAAATTGGAATTCTTATTGTATTGTATTTATTTTCATTGGTTGTGAGCATAAAGCTATAATAATGCCAAATTTGAAGCGTTTAGCTCATCTGAAAGGGACTTATAATTTACAATCTCTCCTACATCCTCCGTAAGATGCAGCTATATATTATACAAGATATTTATCGCCTGACATATTGAACAAACCAGAATATAGCAACATATAGGTATAAAAACCTTCTCTCATCCCATATGTATAGCCTCCAGCTCAGATTCCTCTATACTCTCGCACCCAGGTGTATCAATTGTCGTCTCAGCAAAGCAGTACTCTTCGATTCATGGTTCCTCGACGCCTCAAACCATCGCATTTTCACTCAGCATCAACTGTGAATGCCTACAATGAAGAGGAAAAATGGTTGTGGTGAATTCAATAAAGAAATATTAACTAAAAAATCTAAATATAAAAGATTAATTTGCTTAAACAACATGAAAGAGCACATTCACTTATCAAGGTCTATTTAGAATCTTAAAATTTTAAATTCTTTACGAGTTTATTCAAATTATTATGTGAAAGATTCGTTTGACAATTAGTTTTAAAATTTTAACCTTCCATAAGGTGTAGTGCTTAGCGTGTCAGCTTCCCATTACAAAGCTGCGGGGTGCGATCCCCGCAAATGGAGGTTTTTTTCACAAAAAAATTAATTACTTAATTAATAATAAAAAACTATCATTGGTGTCTGGCAGTAGGCAGCAGTACTGTCGGTACGGTATAGAGATGAAAACAAATGATGTTGGTTGGGTATATATTCAATAGAACAGTAGGCATGATTTGATCGGCTACAGTACTGCGATGTGGAAAGCAAGAGGGAAACTACCACATTACATTTCCCTAATAATGATTATATTATATAATATTCCGGAGGTAAAATAGTCCCCCAATCAGATCTCCGGGCATGGACTGCCTTGAGGAAAGCAACTGTCGAAGGTAACTTATGCAAAGATACTTGGAATTTAAAAACCACGAGGAAGGCAGAAAAGCTAGAGAACCTGAAAAATGAAATAGGATTGACGTCATAGGGCTGAGCGAAGTCAGATGGGAAGGAGAAGGGCAGATCCGCTCGGAAGAATTCACGGTAGTTTACACCGGAGGAAATAGTGAGGCAAGGGGAGTAGCTCTGGTACTTAAAAGATATGATGAATAGCGTGACAAAAATAACAGCAACGAACGATAGGTTGATGGCAATAAAGCTAAAAGTTGTCCCAGTTAACATGTTGATAATCCAGGTATATATGCCAACAACCGCTATTGAAGAAGAATAAATCAGGGAGATGTATGAGCAAAAGAATGACATTTATGAAGTAGAACTGCACAATAATGGGAGATTGGAACAACACAGTTGGAAAAGCCCAGGAGATAAAATGAGATGCCAAATAGATTACATCCTAGTAAAACAAAGATTCAGGAACAGCATAAAAAATACTAAGACATTACCAGGAGCAAACATTGATTCAGATCACATCCTTCTAATACTCGATGTAACCACAAAGCTGAAACAAATAAGGAAAACGAGAAGAGAAAGACAGACTTGGGACCTAAAAAAACTGAAAGAAAGGCAGAATGCTTTCAGCATGAAGTCGGAAGGTCGCCTTAGAAATTTGGAAAACAAACCAGAGACCGTGAATACAGAATGGGAAGAAATTAAAGCCAGCATCAAAGACACCTTGAATAAAGAGATTGGGAAACAAGAGAAGAAAATCAGAAACCCATGGATCACTAAGGAAATGCTGGAGATAATGGATGAGAGAAAAAAATGGAAAAAAATGTTAACAGTGAAGAAGGTAGAGCCAACTATAGATGCACAAACAATGAGTCGAGAAGGGTAACAGATAAAGCTAGGGAAATTTGAATAAAAGGAACATGTGAGGAAATACAACTGAGAAGTTAGGACGGTATGATATGATGTATGCTAGGGCACTGGAGTTAGAAGATTAGAAGTCTAATGGGATTTGTGGTAAAGCAATTATGAACGCAGATGGAAAAATAGTCGCAGAACCAAAGGATGTAGCACAGGTATGAGAAGTATACATTAAGGAACTATACAGCAAGCAGGCAGGATCAGCACAAATAGAACGGAAGAAGAGGATAACATTGAAGAAGACAAACTTGGGAACAAGTAATATGGAAAGCGAAGTACAAAAGGCAATTCTGGAACTGGATAAAGGGAAAGCTACAGGCAGCGATGGAATACAGGCAGAGGTACTTAAAGTCATGGGATCGGAAGGACTAAAAGTGATTACGAAACTAATTAACAAGCTTTACAACTCGGGAAAGAGGCCTCAGGATTTCTTAGATGTGACAATGATCCCTCTAAAGAAGAAGCCAAAGGCAATGCAGTGTAAGGACTACAGAACGATATCCCTACTGTCACACACTTCGAAGATCATCACGAGGATTCTTAATAAAAGACTAGAGAAAAATGCCGAAGAAATGCTAGGGGAAGATCAATTCGGCTTCAGAAAAGGACGAGGAACCAGAGATGCTATCGGTGTAGTGAGAATCATATCAGAAAGGGCAATAGAATACAGTCAAGATTGCTGTGTATGTTTCCTCGACTGGCAGAAGGCCTTTGATAAGAGTAAATTGGGTACTGCTGATGAGGATATTAAAGGATATAGGTGTAGACTGGAAAGACAGGAGACTGATCGGTAATCTATACGTAAATCAACTGGTAAAAGTCAGGTTAGAGAATGCGGATACCAGCGGAGTACATATCGGTAGAGAAGTAAGACAGGGCTGCTGTCTATCGCCGATTCTATTCAATATATATGGAGAGAGGCTAATGCAGGAACCGTTAGAAGGCATGGGAGATTTCTAAATCAGAGGAAGGATTATAAGAACAGTGAAATACGAGGACGATCAAGTACTCCAGAAAATGATAAATAGACTAGTGATAACAGGTAGGAAATATGGAAATTAATACAGAGGTTTAACTACTGACAAGTATTAAATATTATCTGTTAATAATTTCAAGTAGTAACAGCAATATTCATTTTAATTTATGCTATAAAATCAACTAAATTGATCAATTAACTTTATAAAAATCATTCCATGTACTCTTAATTGGAAATTATCGACAAATCACAGCATTTATTATAATGTCTATATCTATAATACAACCTAAAACCATTGTCATATTGGATAAAATTACAGTTTGTTTTTACCTTTAAAAACGATCAAAGAACATGAATTCAGAATTGAATTTTAAGCCAAAGAATAGTAAGAAAATATTTCTAATCTTCCTAAAGCTTGCATTGTGACAAGACTGCACTTAAAGAGGTAAAAACTGACATTATCGCTTCTGACTTGATCTCACTTCTTTATTCATTGTCTTTAATACTTTGTAAATAACAGGCTAATAAGATAAAAATCGTTATGTTAATGCTATGAAATATGTTTCACATTTTAAAAAGCATTGGACCTCTTGTCGCACACCAGTTCCACCAAAAATAAAATCCTCTGTCATAGTAATAAATGGCATAACACATGACATACACCCCGCAAACATCAGCCTTCTATCTCTTACAGTTAAATTTCTGTTTTGATTTGATTGATTGAACATTTATAAAATAAAATGCACTAAAATAGTATTTGAATAAATTTTCTACAATTTTTTTATGCTCAACTGATGATTAGCCAACCACCGATGGAAATAAGCATAATAAAAACCAACTGTCACGATAAACTTCCATTAGCATAGAAACTTTCCAAAAATTTGCATGTACTCCAAGAATTCGACTAACTTTGACTAATAAATCTTTTTCCTTAAAATATTTCCTTGATTGTGTCAACAATTTCCGTTCAGACACCTTTTCCAAAGTATTTTAATCACTTTCAACTGTCTGAAAATGTCTCCATAATTTCAACATTAAATAGTTTACACATCACCAAAGAGTAAATCCAATAAACATTTCACATTACACTGTCGCTACAAAACTAATATTTTTGTTTCTATGAAATTATCTCATATTTTTAATTGATTTACGTTGAATTGGAAGTCAGTAGACTGAAAAGTAAAAGTTCTCCAGCTCAAAGTATTTCATAAAATATGCCAAAAATTGAAGCGTTGATAACACTTATGTTAACGATAATTAGCAAATCTTTGAAGGTCTAAATTAGAAAATCAATTTTATTCTATCAACAAAATATCCACTTAAAAGATGTTGAGATTTATCACTTTCCGATATACGCTGAAGTTACTACATTTTCACCGTTAATAGATGAATAACTAGCACAATAAGTATTGAACATATAGTAAAAAAACAAATGCATGGTTACACGACTAAATTCCTCCTAGCTATTCATTCAAATAGGTCGATAATTCTCACTGGGAACTTCTTGAGGTAACAGCCAACAAAAGTATCACAAAACAACCAATATGTCAAATGCAATAGGCAAAAAGAAACACACGGAATATACTCACTGTTATTATTTCTTGTTATCACACACAGGAGAATATAACAGCTCATTCCTGTGATGTCTGCTGCAAACATTCCTATGAAACGAGAATAAAATCTTAAAATATATACTGTAATTTCATGCTGAATAATATTCCAGATTACATTATGTAATGTCTCTCGTGCTAAATCACTGAGGTAACATTGGAATCTTTTCTATTGTAACTCAAATTCAAAGATTTGTAATGAAATTAAAGACTTATATTACTTAAGTGGCTTGGTTAAGCTCAATACTTATTTCAAAACCACCTGACTACCATATATTGATTACGGAAATGAATATCAACTAAATAAATCATTGATTTGAATGAATTTTTCGGTAAAGGGTTTCCAACATTTAATAAGTCTAGACAGGAGTTTGCCCGAAAATTGAATACATACTTGGGAAGAAACCTTGTCAATATACTTTCAATTATTCATTAAAATAAAATCCTTCGTCATAGTAATAAATGGCATAACCACATTTCAGCCTTCTATCTCTTACAGTTTAATTGCTATTTTGATTTGATTGACTGAATATTTATAAAATAAAATGCACTAAAATAGTATCTGAATAAATCCTGTACAATTTTTGCATGATCAACTGATGATTAGCCAACCACCGGTGGAAATAAACAGAATAAAAACCAATTGCATAGCATAGCAAACTTTTCAAAAATTTGCATGTATTCCAAGAATTCGACTAACTTTGACTAAGAAATCCCTTTCCTCAAAATATTTCATTGATTGCTTTAGCAATTTCCATATAGATAGCCTTTTCCAAGCAAAATATTTTAATTACTTTCCTCAAAATGTCTCCATAATTTCAACATTAGTTTACACCTCACCAATGAGTTAAAAGTCAATGAACATTTCACGTTACACTGTCACTACAAAGTAATAATTTTGTTTCTATGAAATCATCTCGTGTTTATAGAGCATACTTAATTGATTTATGCTGAAATGGATGTCAGTAGATTGAAAAGTAAAATTTCCCAGGTACAAAGTATTTCATAAAATATGCCAAAAATTGAAGCATTGATAACACTTATGTTAACGATAATTAACAAACCTTTCAAAGTCGAAATTATAAAATCAATTTTATTCTCTCAATGAAATATTCACTTAAAATAAATTGAGATTTATCACTTTCCAATGTAAGCTTAAGTTACTACACTTTCACCATTAATAGATGGAAAAATTAGTACAATAAGTACTGCACATATATAGACGCAATTAAAACACATGCGTGGTTACACGACTAAATTTATCCTATCTATTCAGTAAAATACGTCGATAATTCTCACTGGAAACTTCAAGTAACAACCAATACAAATGCAATTGGCAAACTACTTAAAAGATTGTACTCACCGTTAATATGTATTTCTTGATATCACACAAGGGAACATGACAGCTGTTCTGTGACGTCTTCTGCAAACATTCCTCTGAAACAAGAGAATGAAATCTTAAAATATGTACCTACTGTATTTTAATTCTGAATATTATTTCTGATAACCTGATTACATTATGTAGTGTCTCTCGTGCTAAATCACTCCGATAATATTCGAAAATATTGTATTGTAACTCAAATTCCAAGATTTGTAAAATATAAGACTTATATTCCTTAAGTTGCTAAGTTAAGCTTAATACTTATTTCAAAACCATGACACTAGTATGTATTGATTACGTAATTAATATCATTTCAATAAACGAAATACAGCATTGCTTTGAATGAATTTCTCGATAATGGTTGCCAAAATCAAATACAGCTGCACACGGAGAATTCTGTCTGAAAACTGAATAATTAGGAGAAAACCTTATCAATATATTTTCAGTTGCGCATTAAAATATTATTATTTTATCAAACATACGCTTTAACGAGATTAAAATACACGAAAATGAGATGGATTACCTCAGAAACTCATATCAAACTCCCACCGTTGGCCAATCTGATCATAGGCTAACACCGTATACATATATCATTTCTAAAAATCAAAGTTGATAGAAAACGAACCTTTACCTTCAAACTATACGCTTACACAACCACTCGACAAATTAATAACCATATTCATGTCTCAACTTGACTCAGTTCACCCAAAATACACGTGATTAACTTTCACCAAGGAAAATAATTGCATAGATCCACATATATCTTATGTAAAGGTCTCTCCTAATTAATGTAAAGATTATGCCGACATAAAATTCAGTGAAGAGATCAACCATTTCGTTTAATTAAGAAATAATTTCACAAAAGCTATGAACTAAGGATCAGAAGAAATAATGACCTTGAGACAAAATTGAACGGTAATATTAATGCGATGATGCTACCCCGATGCGGCGTTCCGACAATTAAATTTTCGCTTAATTCTAACTAAAGCATTTAAAACCGACAATCAATCACAGTAACACGAGGTCGACGTAAATCTCTTGCGAATTACGAACGGAAAGTTACTTACCCGTTCACGACCCTACTCTTCCTGCACGTAGAATTACACCCAGACCCATCCCCTCCCCCACTTTCATTTTGAAGCGCACCCAGTGACACCTATCAACAAAGATGAGCGTAACTTGAAACTCTGAAAACCGTTGAGTTGCCAGGGGCTGCCGAATACGAATCCCCATGGCTTGAAACATCGACATCGAAGGTTCAAAAACATCGATATTTTGATATTAAAACATCGATCCATGGAGCTTATACTGCGGAGATTCCACTCCGGGTCCGAAACTCTTGCCAGTTTGGTCGCTCAAGTTTTAGTTGCCAAAGTCGCCACACGCAGCGCTGCGATCGGTAGGTTTGCTGAAGTTATGGGGCGTAGGTAAGATATACATGTAATTTTCGTGTTTCTATTTGCGATAATAGTTTGTTAAGTAAGAACGCATTGGTAATATAGGTTTGTAAATCAATCTATGAATATAAACTATTTGTTTTTACGAAGTACCGAGTATGTTACATGAATTACGTAGCGGATCAATTGATTGGAATTCCGCCGGAAAAAACCTCGTTTAGGGTATAATTACAGGAGAGAATGGTTGTTCTGATGTTCAATATTTCGCTTAATCCATATTCGATAAATTTATTGTGGCTTTGGTCGACTATGGAATTCACTGTATAGAGGATAGATAGGTGGAGGTAAAATTTGGACTTCCACGGTATCTGGAAATCGAGTGCCTTTTACTTCGGTTCGGCTCCACGTGTACATAGCAATATCCAAAAATATAATCGGTATATCTAATTTTACTTATGGTAAATATATGCGTCATTCAGTATTTTATTATAATTCGAAATGACAATATTATTACAAAATACAGGCAAACATTCGAGACGAAATAAGTATTACACCGTCATGTAATATGATGCATTTTTTTCTTAAGCTGACGATTAGTTAAATTTCGTAACATGTCCATAAGGTATTTTGTCAGAAATTTGACATTTCGAAATGCTATGCAGTAATGTTGTCACATTAAATACGAATGCCATATTTGTTTTGGTAATCCAATGAGATATTTTATAGTAAAAGTAAAACGGGAATATAAAATAAGAACACAATGGCATTTTATGTTTGTATTAAAAAAGTTTATTTAATAAAGATTGTGTGTGGGAAAAAGCTATAGAACCTTAAGGATTCTCTAGAAAAACCCACAGTTGCAGGAAAAACCCACAAAGGAAGGGGGGTTAAAAAACCTGCGAAGGAAAATAGAAGGTAGCTAACCAAACTAAGATACACAATTAACCAGCACCTGAAAATAAAGGAAGAGAATTACTTAAAAAACCAATTCAATGATGAACAATAATATAAAATAAATAAGTGCAAATAAAGTTGATCAATATTCTATTTGCCCAGCTCCTGAAAAGAAAGAAAGGTGATTACTAAAAATATCTATTCAGAACATTAAAAACTATAGTGAAAACTAAGCGCATATAAAATAAATTAATGCAATTAAAGTAGATACATATATATTTAAAAAACTTAGCAGGAATGCCATGCATTCAAGCCTCCTCCAGACTAATGTTATCTATTCTATTTATGCCTTTGCTGGCTAAATGCATTCAGGTAAATATTGAAAAACGCAGTTCAACTGAGGAAGCACACCTGGAAAGACAGAAAGATAATTACAAAATATACCAAATCACAAGAACAAAAACTATAATGAAAACTAATAGCACAAATATATATACGTACATTCAGGGTCAGTTACAGGGCTAGGCGACCTACGCAAACACCTAGGGCTATGAGCAGAACACCTAATGGCACACATGGTCAGACATTGTAAGCATCGAAATCTCCCATGTTAAACGTGTAATTTACTTATTTTCCTTTCTTTTGCAATACATTTTATAAATTTGTAGTTATTTTGTAATTTCCGTTCTTTTGCGATAAATTTATAGTTATTAAATTACGAGTTCTTTTCTAGTTCCATGTAGGGAACATTCTACAGATATAATTAGTTATGTAATAAGATATTACATTACAATGAGGATGAGACAGTATACCACCCAGTTAAATATAAATAATTTAAAAGTTTACTGCCAGAAGAAAAAAATAGCTAGACTTAGTAAAACAATGTATTTTTCCCTACATTGTAATAAATGTCTTTGTTTTAGTATATTACTGCTCTTGTGATTTATGTTGTATAGAATCTTCCGTTAATGGTTCAAAAACACAAGTATCTCAAGTATTATGTCCCAAAAGTGGTAAAATTTGCTCTAATTATTGTAGATGTAACGTAAAAAAGACAAAGTTCAGTAGTAAATTCAAGTGAATAATGGTATATTTTTTATGGTTTATTAGAATCGATGCCCTTACGCGGAGATTTTTCTTTAAATGCGGTAGTTTGTATGCTTAAAAAAGGCCTCAACGACCATCAGCGCCATACGGTCAAAGGCACTTATTTGCCGCATAAGGTTTACTTGTGTCCAGATCTTACATTCTAAGACCGTGATGGAGTCTACAATAAATAGATTTACATGTTATAGGGGGGTTCCGTTCCCAGAGAGCCAAAAAATATTATAAAATCTCTATGGTATAAATGTTTAGTTTTTTTGTGCAGGGGCCTTTTAGACACAATCGTCGATTTTATAATATTTTTTGGCTCCCTTTTTTTTTCATTAAAGCATTGCTATTTTCATAGTTTTTTTTGTAATATTGCCTAAACTTGGCCCCAAAGAAAAGTCGTAAAAAGGGCAAAAAAAGTGACGAGTTTGGAGAAGAAAATTGAAGTTTTAGATAGGCTTGCGCATAATGAATTTGCTTCATCAGTCGGTAAATTACTTGGTGTGAACGAGTGCACAATAAGATCGATTAAGAAAAGTGAAGAAGCGATCAAGGAAGTCCCGCTGAGTTCAATTGTCATTCACGAGAAACGCAAGCTACTGCACAATCATTATGTCTAAAATTGTTTCGCGGTCTGCTAACCAACGTCATCAAAGCGTGTGTAGTTCGGTTCCTTGCTCTTTAATAAAATGTGGCGTTTATTCAGAACGTCACAGTACGTATTCTATTATTATATTTTGAAGGACAAAAATGAAAGTTATTTGCTGGAATAGGGACTGTAAGACCCAAACCCTATTTTTTCTAAAAAACCCAATTATGTACTTACCATTCGCGAGGTTTTTCAGGAATGGCGAGGGACTACTATAAATAATAATCCCTATTTATGGGCAACAAACAAAACAGTTGTACTAATAATTACAGTCTGTACTTGAATTCATCAATACAAAAAATATAAACCAAATTTCTTTTTACTTCTTCCCTCAAATTCGTTATTTTCCATATTTAGTAGACAAAAAACTGATTTTATGTTGGGAAGAAGTACTTACTGATGGTGTCTTATCAACTTTGTTGAAAATTTTGTCAAGAGAAAGTTGAACACCAGCCTTCTTTTTCTCTTGATAAAGGAGTCTGTAACAAGCTGTATCCCTATCAACCGCTCTACGTACTTGTGAACTTCTCTCTGCATTTGGATCATATTCTTCCATGATGCTTAAGAACTGTTCAAGGTGCGTGAAGGCTTCATTCATTTTCTTCATTGTCAAAGTGTTAGCGGGAGAAAGTTGATAGTCATCATCTTCGGCTTCAGGTAGTGTCTTATTTGCCTCTTGTAGGTCAATTAGATCTTTATTGGACATAGGCTCTGAATGAGATGCACACAATTCATCCACATCTTCAATGCTGACACCCAAGTCCAGTTCATTCATAAGCTGAACAACTTCCTTTGTGGCAGCTTCAGGAGTCTCCTCAACACCTTTAAAATCTTGCACTAAATCTCGGCAGAACCTCTTCCAGCAACCAATCATTGTTGATTCCTTTATCTCAGCCCAAGAGTCCCCAATATTGTTCACTGCATTCCAGATGTTATAATCTTTCCAGAATTCCTTCAGGGTAGGTCCGCCTTCCTTGTCAGTTGCCCTGATAGCATGGTTGATTATTCTCCTCATGTATAGTACCGCTTGAAAGTGGCTATGACTGTCTGATCCATAGGCTGAATTTCGCATGTGGTATTTGGAGGCAGAAACAGTTTTAATTTCTGGATAAAGTTCTGTAACGATTGTGGGTGTCCGGGAGCATTGTCCAAAAGTAACATTGCCTTAAATACTAAATAATTCCTCTTGCAATATTGTATAACTGCTGGAACAAAATTAAGATTAAACCAATCCTGAAAAATTGTTCCAGTAACCCAGGCACTTGAATTAGATTTCCAGATGACTGGCAGCATTTCCTTAACCTTCCCCTTCAAAGCTCTTGGATTTTCCGAATGGTAGAGTAGCATTGGTTTTATTTTAAAATCACCCGCTGCATTGCCACCAAGAAGCAATGTGAGTCTGTCCTTAGCTGCCTTATGCCCAGGTGCAACTGCCTCTTCCTTTGCTAAATAAGTTCGTGCAGGCATCCTTTTCCAAAATAATCCTGTCTCGTCAACATTAAAAATTTGACGAGCAGAATAACCCCCTTCTTCAATTACTTCGGAAAACTCTTTTACAAATTCTTGTGCAGCTTTTTTATCTGCACTAGCAGATTCTCCAGTCAATTTAATATTATGTAAACAAGCCCTGCTCTTGAACTTATCAAACCAGTCTTGTCTTGCCTGAAATTCCGGAGTATCAGCAGCCCCTTCTCCTAAGCGTTTTTTCCAATCTTCATAGAAACTGAGAGCCTTACCTTGTATTATTGCAAGACTCACTGGAACGTTTTTTTTTATGCTGATCCATAATGTTAAAGATCGCTCCATTTCCTCCATTACTACACCTCGCCTTTTAGACACAATCTTCGACGAAATATTTCCAGCATTTCGTACATATTCTTTAATTTTGTCCTTCTCCTTCACAATTGACCCCACAGCTGACTGGCTTAGGTCCAATGAGCGTCCGATTGAAGCTAAAGATTCACCGCTTTCGGCACGCCTAATTATTTCCATCTTTGTCTCAATCATGTTAAGTTTATGATTCCTACGTTTCTTTCCACTTGTATTAGCACTTTCAGTTTTCCGTTTGTCACTCATGTTTATAAAATAATACGTGTAAAATGCACAAACAAAGAAACACTGCTGTGCGTACAAACAAAGACGGTAACGTTGCAGAGACTGAATAATAATAATAATTTATTGATTACTAGTAGCCTGTTGCAGCTTCGCCAGCATTTTTATAAAAAAACATGGAATGTATAAAATATTATAACCATTTCTTTTTTAATATTCAAATTTTCCATATATAACAAAAACATTTATTTATTAGTATCATATATGGCATAATAAATATCAATGATATAAATTTAACTTTTAAGCTAAAGCTTCTCTATAAACAACATTTAATGTTGTTGTATGTGGGTAATTGGGCACGGCAAAACGAAGATTTTGTCGATTTTTAACACTCGATGCAGGTACATACGATTGTCCATGAGAGAAAACAGTTTCTTTAAAAAAAAACACCAACTGCTTCTAATGTTTGTCCTTGTGCTTTATTTATTGTGAGCCCAAAAGCTGGTTTAATGGGAAATTGACGTCTCTGCCACACGAATGGAAAATCAGTATCGGTTGGTTGTAGTGTTATACCGGGTGTTTGCGATTTGCACGAGAACGAAGTGGACTGTAATCTAATTTTAATTCTATGCGAGAGACACTGAGACGAGGACCCAAACCCGGGACAATAATCCACCACTCTTGGGTCCTTTGCCTTCAGTATTAGGGAACTTTCGACTCCTCCTTGTCGATCCACACTCCTCCGGTATCCAACAACGACAACCTTCGACAGACTTCTCCAACAACTCTCCGTCCACGACGACAACCTTCGACCCACTTGGTCCGAGATACAGTGCCTTCATAAAAACCCGACAGCGACCAACCCGTGAGCCGTGAACTCATGCCCCGGGTGGCTCCCTCTCCCGCATATATTACGACAGTCCAAGGAAATAGTATACCGCGCGTATTCAATCCTTTTAAATGGCGCGAACAACCGGCCCACCTTGGAATGCCGTTCCAACAAAATTAACAAATAAATTATTTCAAATTTTCGTTTGGTAAGCATTCAGACATATAGACTAATTGACTAAGCCGACCGGCCTAATGTCAGACTGTAAACGAAAACTAATCTTAATCTCCTAATCCTAACTAATGACCTATCGACTACATCTACTTTGTGTGCAACTTATCTAGATTCTATAAATATAAACAACTAGGATAGAGAAAGGAACTGGAACTGGAACATATAAACTTAAATCTTCACTCCCCAGGGGCTGTTGGGAAGACTTAACTAAGGGAAGGAGGACCACGGAAAAGGAACAAAAAACAATCTGCAAGGTGCACACACGACACAAATTAATCCTACACTACTCATCTAGGGGTAACAGGCAAAGGTTTCTCACTCCTCTGGTGATAATACCCTGCGCTGTTTTTAACTCTACAACGCGCACAATTCCGTCTTTTCCGGGATGTACCTTGACCACGCGACCGAGTCTCCAACGCAATGGCGGGAGGTTTTCATCTTTCACAATTACCAGTTTACCCTCCATCATATTTGGTGTCGTGTTGAACCACTTATTTCTCTGTTGCATTGTCCCGATAAATTCATTTCGCCATCTTTTCCAAAATGATGACACAATTTGCTCAACAGTTTCCATCGTGTAATGTTATTTATTGATTTCGACACCGAATCGGATTCTGTGAATAAATCCAGCTGGCCTTGGAGGAGGAAATGACCCGGGGTCTAAGCCTCTAGATCATCAGGGTTAGAACTAATTGGTGTTAGTGGTCGAGAATTGAGAGTGGCTTCTATCTGAGTAAGGACCGTATAAAATTCTTCGTAAGTCAAAACCTGGGCGCCTATGGCAGCTGCAAGTAACCTTTTGGTGCCTTTAATCCCAGCCTCCCAAATACCCCCATAATTCGGCGTAGCGGGAGGAATTAACGTCCATTTAACCCCATTTTCATTTAAATAACTTCTAATTTTTTCCCGGTACTTCTGAGAGGCGGTAAAATTTTGCCACTCTTCTTAACTTACGCTTCACGCCAATAAAGTTTGAACCGCAGTCACTATAGATTTCACTTACTTTCCCTCTACGAGCGATAAATCTACGAAATGCTGCGAGAAAGGCTTCGGTAGTAAGTTCGGAAGCTAATTCCAAGTGAAGAGTTCTGGTCGAAAGACACACAAATAAACAAATGTACGCTTTGTACTTACGAGCCTTACGAAGTCTTCCTAATGTAATATCGTAACGTCCTCCATAGTCCACACCACAAGCATTAAATAGCTTTATCTGCTGGAACCTAATTGAAGGTAAATTTCCCATTATTGGCTGTACCACAGTAGGGCTAGCCCGAAAGCATTTAACACATTTGCCTATTCTTTGCCGAATCAAACTCCTCGCCGATAAAATCCAAAACTGCCGCTGAATAATGGCATGCAGGTTCAACGGCCCTGGATGAAAATAGATTTCATGAAAATGATCTACTAGCAACTTCGAGAACTTATGACGACCAGGCAACAAAATAGGATGCTTCCACTCATACGGCAAAGATGAATGTACTAGCCTTCCGCCCACTTAATATTCCTTCCGAATCAATAAAGGGATTTAGCTTCCTTTCCATTTCGTAGAGTCTTTAATTCCTTTCCAAATTCATAATTCTGGACCCTTTTAACCTATACTAACACTGCGGTTCGCAACTCTTTGAAGGAAATAGCACCATGGAGTCGATCATTTGGATTTCGACAATTAAATATACATCTTAAACATAAGGCTGTTATCCTTCTCAACTTCGAAAATGACGAAAACATATTCAATATCACATCTTCATCATCAGCGACCACCCGAGAATTACAAGAAATCAATTCTTCCTTCAATTCCAGGTACTGACATTGAGAATTGACAATTGCACTTGCAGATGGCCACTCCGGTTCCAGTCTCGATAACCATGATGGGCCTTTCAGCCATATCGAACAATTCAACAATTCTGAGGGCAACAAGCCCCTCGAGGCACAGTCTGAAGGATTGAATTCGGAAGGTACATGCCTGACTCTTACAGGCGAAATCAACTCCTGAATCTCACTAACTCTATTGGCGACAAATTTTTTCCATCTCTGGGGTGATGACCTTATCCAATTAATAGTTACCATAGAATCAGTCCATAAAGTGGTCGAATCTAGCAGGTAAGGTAATGCCAAAACCTTCGTAACATGATTCAATAATCTCGCGATTAATAATGCCCTGCAGAGTTCAAGTTGTGGTAGTGTCAACCTTTTCAGAGACACCACTCTTGATTTTGCAATCAGTAAGCTTACTACGACTTCCCCATTGGTTCCTATCACTCTTGCGTACACCACGCCGGCATATCCCTTCTCAGAACTGTCTGCAAAGCCATGTAATTGAACGTTCACCGCAGAATCAAATTTAAAACATCTAGGAAGTGAAAACTGACTGATCGTTGGCATCTCTCTATGAAATATCTTCCAGGTCTTCGTCACATCCTCAGGGGGAACGACATCCCAACCTACTCCTAACTGCCACAAGTGCTGAAGCATGCATTTTCCCACGAAAACGACAGGCATGATAAATCCCAGTAGATCATAAAGTCGTGCAATTTCAGACAATATTGCCCTTTTTGTTATAGGTCCTGGATCATAGTGAACATTGAACGAGAAAAAGTCTGATGATGTTCTCCAGATAAGACCCAATATTTTTCCTACATAACCCTCGGAGCTTTATTCGAAAGAGAAACTATCTAACTGAGGTGCGCGATGCTCCAATGGAATCGTCTCCAAAAGTGCAGGATAATTGCTTATCCATTTCCTCAATGAAAAACCACCTAATGACAACAACTTTATTAACTCATCTCTAACCTTTACCGCCTCCTCCGCTGAAGGAATCGACAACACGATGTCATCCATATAAGTTGCTCTGCAAAGAGCCTGCGCTGCGGCCGGGTAAGATTCCCCTTCATCCTCGACTAATTGTTGCAACGTTCTTATTGCCAACTATGGGGCTGATGCCACTCCATAGGTTACTGTTGTAAGACTATACTCGACGAGCGGCTGTTCCGAACTTGCACGTCAAAACACTTTCTGGAAATCATAATGCCTCTTACTAATACAGATATTCCGGTACATTTGGCGAATGTCCGCGATAAGAACTACCTTGTGCACTCTAAATAACAACAAAATATCAACGATGTTCAATTGCAGCTTTGGGCCATCATGTAAGATCTGATTCAACGAAGGGCCACTTTCAGTCTTCATGGAGGCTTCAAAGACCACTCGAAACCTTTCGAATTTACCACCGCCGCGATAAATGCAATGATGCAGAATATAAAAGGGCGTGGAGACTATCGGTGGCTCCACGGCCTTAATCATATGGCCTTGCGCCTCTTAATCCGCCATAAAGGCATTATAACATTGCCTAAGTTTCTGCTGTTTATCAAGACGCCGTTCAAGTTGGAGAAACCGGCGAAATGCACTGTTTCGACTGTTTCCTAACAGTGCCTCATCACTTCGAAAAGGAAGCTCAACTACGTAACGACCAGTTTCCAATCTAGATACGGTTGACTGAAAGTGAGCTTCACATTGTTTTTCATCCTCACTTAGGTAATGAGTGACCAGAGGTTCCTCCACCTCCCAAAATTTCCGAATAATATAATCCAATTGAGATTCCATCATCAAGCAAAACGAATCAATGCGGTTGGCGTCTTGAGGCACATTTCCCACTAAACAATAGCCCCAAACTGTCTCTATTGCACACGGAGTGCCCTTTGGACCTATTACTGCATTACCAATCATTACTGTGCCCAACCATTCGGCACCCAGCAAAATATCAATAGCCTCCGGACGATAATACGATGGATCCGCCAGCGTAAGATTACGTATGTGCGGCCACTGCTGCCTTGCTACCTCCATCGTAGGGCAACGTGCAATATTTTCTATAACTAATGCTTCAACCTCTAATGCCCCCATCTCCGGAGTCGGTTCTAATACACAAATTAATTTCCCTTGAGCGACGCCCACCGATGTTTGAGCTAAACCAAAAATGGACGTGATCATCCTTTGAATAGGCAAACCCAAGCGCAGAGCGCATGCCTTCGTAATGAATGTTCCTTGACTTGCGCTGTCAATCAAAATTTTTACACTCTGATAATTTCCATGTCGGTCCCGCACATGACCTTGTGCGGTGGATAACAAAACAACATATTTTGTAACTTCCACCTGGGTCTTTGATGAATCAACAACTGCTTCCACAGGAGTGGCCAACGTTATAGACGCACCTTCAATTTTTCCTTGCGCAACGGAGGTGCTTTCTGTATTCGCTCCCTTTTCCACGCTCTTGACTACCCTTTCACTACCCGAGGCTTGATTCCGTGGAGTGAAATGCAGCAATGAATAATGACTAAACGAACAGTACAGACAGGGATTTCGATTGCGACAAGTTTTAATCAAATGCCCCGACTGCAAACAACTTAGGCAAAGGCGATATTCCTTCGCCACACGAAATCTATCATCTACGGATAAGCACTTGTATTTTCCGCACAAGTATAGTGGATGCTTAGCTCTGCATAACACGCATTTCAAAGAAGCGGGAGAATGACATGCATCCGTGTTTGCCACCAGAGTACTAGTCCGGGCCACATACAATTTATATTTTTTCTCAATTTCTATTCCCGATGATCTAAGACCGGGCGAACTTCCTTTCGAGGACCCACCTTTGCCTGCTTCCAGCACCCGAGCCTCCTTTTCCAAGAAGGAAATAAAACATTTCACCGTCGACAACCCTTCCTCCGAAACATTTTTCTCCCACCTCTCTCAGATCTGCGCTGAGCTTCTTTCGTAATATAAACAAAAGAAGTACGGCCCAATCTTCGACGCGATGCCCTAACACCGTTAGAGCACCCGTATATTCCGTCAACAAGGTAACGAAAGTTCGCAATTGTTCGGGTGCTCGCTCCACTGATTTCAAATCCAGTAGCCCTTCCAAATAGGCGTTCGTTAACAATGACGGTTCACTGTAGCGTGACATCAACAACTCCCACGCCACCGAATAATTCGCACTAATAAGGGGCAAAGATGACACCAACGACAATGCTTCTCCTTTTAGACATGACCGCAAATACATAAATTTCTGTATATCAGACAAATCGGTACTATGATGAATCGTAGCCTCAAACATGTCATGAAAACTTTGCCATGCCTTAAGGTCTCCATTAAATTCAGTTAAGTTCAATTTGGGTAGCGCAATGCCCGATATCCCTGGCCTGGTCATAATGTTAGGAGAAACCGACGCATCTTTATTTGACCCCGATCCCTCCAAAAGAAGCATAATTGCCAATATCGACTTCATGTTATAGTAACTAGATTCAAACTGAACAATCTTAGACTGAAAAACTTCGGCTTGGTCATCATTTTGTTTCTTATAATTCAACACGATTTTCGCCAGAATTTCATGATAGCGATCAAACATTTGATCCAATCCTTCCGACATTACCCGCAATAACGCCTCATCTTTCTTGTTAGCCGGATCCCTTTCGACCCGACTAGCCACCTCCTCGATACGAACAATTTTCTGCGAAATTAACTCCTCCTTGACTAATAATTCTTCGATCGTAGGCATTCATACCAAACGAAAATACAACAAATGCCACTTTACTTTACAAAGTAACAGATTCTCAGCGAAAAGATATGGAGGTAAGCCGACAAAATTTAACGAAGACGAAATTCATTTAACGACAAATTTTCATATAGCCCATAGGTCATCCGGCCCGAAGGACCAAATTGTTTGCGATTTGCACGAGAATGAAGTGGACTGTAATCTAATTTTAATTCTATGCGAGAGACACTGAGACTGGAACCCAAACCCGCAACAATAATCCACCACTCACCTCTTCTCTTGGGTCCTTTGCCTTCAGTATTAGGGAACTTTCGGCTCCTCCTTGTCGATCCACACTCCTCCGGTATCCACGACGACAACCTTCGACAGACTTCTCCAACAACTCTCCGTCCACGACGACAACCTTCGACAGACTTCTCCAACAACTCTCCGTCCACGACGACAACCTTCGACCCACTTGGTCCGAGATACTGTGCCTTCATAAAAACCCCACAGCGACCAACCCGTGAGCCGTGAACTCATGCCCCGGGTGGCTCCCTCTCGCGCATATATTACGACAGTCCAAGGAAATAGTATACCGTGCGTATTCAATCTGTAGTGGCAGAATAGAACATTGTAGGCCATCTGTACGTCGGTTGTTCGCGGCAACTGCGGCGCCATCCGTCTGAGGCCACTACAGGAGACGGCACGCAGCCTGGTAGCCAGGGCAGTCTTTTGGAGAGAGTGAAAGTGTGAGGTCGCTCGCGGACGCACCTTTAACCTCACGCCGCTACCAAGCAATCGACCTGTAGTTATTTAATGTGTAATAAACCTTCAGTTGTTCTTCCCACCTTTCATTCCAAGAACCCCGATCACACCTAAAAGTGGTGTAGAACATTGTAGGCCATCTGTACGTCGGTTGTTCGCGGCAACTGCGGCGCCATCCGTCTGAGGCCACTACAGGAGACGGCGCGCAGCCTGGTAGCCAGGGCAGTCTTTTGGAGAGAGTGAAAGTGTGAGGTCGCTCGCGGACGCACCTTTAGCCTCACGCCGCTACCAAGCAATCGACCTGTAGTTATTTACTGTGTAATAAACCTTCAGTTGTTCTTCCCACCTTTCATTCCGAGAACCCCGATCACACCTAAAAATCCTTTTAAATGGCGCGAACACGGGGAATAAAATAAATTTCACCCGTTTGGCATACTTTTACTTTAAAAAGTCTTGTGCCAACCATATCTTCAACAATAAGTTTAGAGCCGTTACATAGCCCATGTTCAGGAGAAAGATTTCTTAACAGAATAACTATCATTCCACACTTTAGTGTTAATCGATGTGCAGGGATGCTTGCTGTTTCAATTGAGTTCAAGTATTCGACTGGAATAACAGTTTCCTGTTGTTAATGCATCAGCACTTAAACAATGCCAAGAAATACCCGGAAATAGTGAAGCCATAGAATATATTCAATCTAAGTGTAATTATTTGAGTTACGTTGTTTTAAAAGCGGTTTGCTATGTAGAATACAATGGCAGACAAAAATATTACTAAAATGTAGTAATATAAATAGTAGAAACGCCTATCAATAATACAGGCTGTCTTAATAATAATCTCTCTCCCTCTCTTTCCTCTTCCTCCCCCTCTCTAAGTGCATTTATATTCCCGTAAGGATTGATATAATAATCGGATTTTGAGGTTTAACAATATAATGAGTCGCTATGGCAACATTCCGTTAAAATGGCAAGATTTGCATAAAATATGTAAATTAAACGTTTAACATGGAATACTTCGAACTGTGAGTGAAAAAAGATGAACAGAATAAGAAACTTATAAATTTTTCTTCAAAATGGTTCAACTCCGAAGGTCGTAGATTAATTCCTTCTAATTTTCATTTCCAAATGAATAAGAGGCTGCACGTCGAAAAATCGCGTTTTACATGTTAAGTAATGGGAAATGGAAATGCCTCCCTTGGAGTCGAACCAAGGAATTTTTTCGCGATTTAAATTCGTCATCACCTGAAAAAGTGCTAATCAAGCATCCCTGCCAAATTTCGAGATTCTAACGTCATTATTTCTCAAGTAATTAGCTTTATGAATCTTAGCATGATGGACACTAAGCAATTTATTATATAGATTAACCGACTTTACAGTGGTATTAATCTTGTCAAATTTCAGTACAATATTTAAAAACATTACACACAAATCTTACATTACATACAATACGTATATTATTACGTAGCATACTTTAATTTATTAAAATGTTGGCTTGCCTGACAGACAGCGCCATTATGCGATAGCTCGAAATGTTTGATCGTCAGCTGCCGAACGAAAGTCTGAATCGGCGTTGTTCGGCGTACAAGAGGTGGTTTAGGGGCGAGAATTTACAATGTACGAAAGAGCGAATTGTACGAAAGTCGAGGACTGCCTGTACCTCCCCGGTACTTATGACACATATGAAAATTTCGTGGTTCTATTTGCGATAATAGTTTGTTACGTAAGAAAGCATTGGTAATATAGGTTTGTAAATCAATCTATGGATATAAACTATTTGTTTTTACGAAGTACCGAGTATGTTACATGAATTATGTAGCGGGTCGATTGGAATTATGCTGGAAAAAACCTTTCAGGGTGTAATTACAGGACGGAGTGTTTGTTCTGGTCTTCAGTATTTCCCTTAATCCATATTCGATAAATTTATTGTGGCTTTGGTTGACTATGGAATTCACTCTATAGAGCAGTGTTTCCCAACCTTTTTAGAGTCACGGCACCCTTAAGTGACTTCAGAATTTGGCGGCACCCCTCCCTATCCACGTCAGTAATAATCGTGGTGAAGTTGAACCCCTAATCCCAATCTTCGTATATTCTTTCATTTGGAAGTGCCTTTGCGACAAAATGAAGGTCGACTTAACTCTGGTTTGCATTTTTGAAAGCCGATGATGCAAAATGAGGCTAAAAATGGGAAAACAGTATATTTTTTGTGGCACCCTTCAGAACACTTCATGGCACCCAGGTTGAGAAACACTGCTATAGAGGATAGATAGGTGAAGGTAAAATTTGGACTTTTTCAATATCCACGGTATCTATCAGGAATTCTAGCGCCTTTTACTTCCGTTCGGCTCCAGGCGTACATAACAATATCCAAAAATATAATCAGTACATCTAATTTTACTTATGGTAAATATATGCGACATTATTTTATTATAATACGAAATGAGAATATCATTACAAAATACAGGCAAACATTCGAGACAAAATGTAAATGTTTTCACAGAAAGTATTACACCGTCATGTAATATATTTATGACTCATTTTTTTCTCAAGCTGACGATTATTTAAATTTCGTAATATATCCAGAAGGTATTTTGTCTGAAATTTGACATTTCGAAATGCTATGCAGTAATATTGTCACATTAAATGTGAACGTCATATTTGTTTTGGTAATCCAATGAGATATTTTATAGTAAAAGTAAAACAAGAATATGAAATAAGAACACAATGGAATTTTAAGTGTGTATTAAAACCGTTTATTTAATAAAGATCAAGTGTGTGGGAAAAAGCTATAGAACCTTAAGGATTCTCTAGAAAAACCCGCAAAGGAAGGGGGGTTAAAAAACCTGCGAAGGATAATAGAAACTAAGCTAACCAAACTACGATACACAACCAGCACCTGAAAATAAAGGAAGAGAATTACTTAAAAAACCAATTCAAATGACCAAATTCAATGATGAACAATAATATAAAATAAATAAGTGCAAATAAAGTTGATCAATATTCTATTTGCCCAGCTCCTGAAAAGAAAGAAAGGTGATTACTAAAAATATCTATTCAGAACATTAAAAACTATAGTGAAAACTAAGCGCATATAAAATAAATTAATGCAATTAAAGTAGATACATATATATTTAAAAAACTTAGCAGGAATGCCATGCATTCAAGCCTCCTCCAGACTAATGTTATCTATTCTATTTATGCCTTTGCTGGCTAAATGCATTCAGGTAAATATTGAAAAACGCAGTTCAACTGAGGAAGCACACCTGGAAAGACAGAAAGATAATTACAAAATATACCAAATCACAAGAACAAAAACTATAATGAAAACTAATAGCACAAATATATATACGTACATTCAGGGTCAGTTACAGGGCTAGGCGACCTACGCAAACACCTAGGGCTATGAGCAGAACACCTAATGGCACACATGGTCAGACATTGTAAGTTGTGGGCCTTGTAAACAACATTCGCCTTAGGCTCTCGCGCACTCTATGTCTGCCACTGTATACATTACTTCAGAGACTTGAATTGCATTCAGTATACATACAATGCAACTGAGGAAGCAACCTGAAAAAAGAGAAGGATAATTACAAATAAAAACAAATCACTAGACCAAAAACCACACTGAATACCAATTTCACATAAAAATATATACATAACTTGAGGGACTTGCAGTACATTCAGTATACGTACAATTCAACTGAGGAAGCAACCTGAAAAGAGAGAAGGATAATTACAAATATAAACAAATCACTAGCCCAAAAACCACAATGAATACCAATTTCACATAAATATATACACATATATTACATAACTTGATGATCTTTGCAGGGTATAATCCTCCTCCATTTCTGAAGCTGAGCTTCATCCTGAAAGCAAACGATTTCAATATGACAATATCAATTCAATTAATATCCTTTCTACATTAAATAAATTTATATTTACTGACTAATGTGTACTTACCCTTGCCTTGAAAACACTTGTGTTCTTCACTCCCAAAATCTAGTTCACTCATACTGTTTTGCTATAACCTGTCGAACAGCCAGGCACAAAGCAACACTTTGAATTTCACATCATTATGGAATAAAATATTCCACCGCAGATGCAGAAAATTTCATTCAAACGAAATGGATTTAACAAGTATCCGTTAGAACAGTGGTCTTCAAACTTTTTCGCCTGCGTACCCCATAAAAGAATTTTGAAAAGCTATGTACCCCCTGGTACATTTTGAAGTTAACATCCAACATTTTTCTCATTAACAGGTATTTAGGGTGATAAGTCAGATCGTCCACTGCATAATGTCTAATGTACAATAATGTCCACTACAAAATCGTCCACTCCATAATACCCAATATACAACAATGTCCACTACTGAAATGTCCATTATACTATAATATCCACTACAAAATAGTCCTATTCATGATGTCCGCTACGAAAACATCCCTTACATTTAAATATCAACTTAATAAAATAATTTAAATACCTATGTATTAGGTATTCAGTATGAAATCGATTGTTGAATAGCCCTTTTATATCATGCAACAATACCACATAGTTGCTACGGAACGGTTATACATTTTCCCTTTATATTTAAATTTCGTAGTGATAGTTACCCATGACCCAAATTATTAAATCTCAAAAAGGAAGGGAAATACTGGAGCATAATGTGTTTATGTACCACCTTCATTCCAAAAGCAAGAATGGAAATCGAATCTACTGGAGATGTGTTGAAAGGAAAGCTTGTTCAGCTTGATACACAACAACCAGCAATATGAAAGTAGTTCACATAATCAGCGATGGCACAGTAAAGCATGCCCATGAAGCTAATCCAGCAGATGTTGAGGTAAAACGAGTGTTGACTGCCATTAAAAGGAGGTCGGAGGATCATCCTTCTGAACCCCCGTTAAAAATCCCGAGAGCCATAGTGGGGGAAGTGAAGAAGAGGTATTGACTAGAGTACCAGATAAGAACAACTTGAGGACAATAAACAGGGAGCAGAATAGAAACATACCAGAGAATGTCCATCTGTTGGAACACCTTGAGGTTATACCTCCGTATAGTTTAACCCGTCGAAATGAGCCATTTTTAATATTTGATTCCGGCATGAATGATCAAGAAAGGTTGCTTATCTTTGCAACAACAAGAAACATACAGTACCTATGTGCAAGCAAAATTCTTTTTTGCGATGGGACATTTAGAACTGTTCCTTGACAGTTTCTTCAACTGTTCACAATACATGGGAAAATACAGACATACGTGTTTCCCTTAGTCTTTTGCTTAGTGGTCCGGAAAAATGAAGATACGTGTAATAGAATACAGGCAACTCCTGAGTCTCAATTGTTCGAGTCTCGATTAATTCGAGATTTCGATTCGCCGATCGATAATATACGCGGAATAAACTTCGCTTAGTAATTGGTTCCGACCAAACGCGAGGTTTAGTTTTGATGTAGACGTAGTTATATCTGCTCTAATTGTTTGAATTTGTGCTGATTTCACTTTTTTCTGTTAATCTTTTATTTAAATTTATTTATTTTATTGATTTATTTATAAATTTATCACTTGACATGACATCTAAAAGGAAATGTAATTGTGATAATGTAAGGGAATCAAATAAAAGAGGGCATAAGATTCATAGTTATGAATTGAAATTAGAAATTTTAAAGCATTTTGAGAAAGGTGAAAGCCAAGCTGAAATCGCACGATCGTAGGGAATGTGTCGTTCAACTATTAGCACTTATGTGAAAGAGAAGGAGAAAATTCTAGAAGATGTGATAAATTCACGTAATTTGATAGCAACAATAAACAGTTCCCCACCCAATAGCTCCTCTTCTTCCAACTAAAATCTTCCAACTTCTCAATTAATAAACCAAGTCCATTAAGCGCTGTTGAAAAAGATTTAAGGTATGAAAATATTTTTAATTTTATTGTTTCTTTATTCTTAAGTTATTTTGTGCTTTTATAATAACTTTTATATTAATTTCGCTTCGATAAATATGTATAGATAGATGTACACAGGTATGTTATCCAGCTCGCTCGAGTCATTTGTAACAAATGACTCGCGCGATCCGGACCAGGCTGTCTGTAAAGCATATTGCATACATCTATCTTTGAAGTTCGAAACAAATTTATTTTTTCCTTTTTAGTGCAAAAAATAAGTTATACATTTAAAATATTTATTATATAATTTATTCATAATTTAATATTGTTGTATTAACATAGTAATGTTATTTTACCTTTATAGAACGTGAGGGGAGACTTTTTCCCGAGATGCGGGAACGTATCCCCCGATTTTAATATGCAAGTACAGTAGAACCTCATAAATCCGGCACCCTCGGGACCTAGCGCGAGCCGGATTTTAGAAAATTCCGGTTTTTTGAAAATGTTGCACATTGCCTAAGTATCCAGGGGCAAATCGGCCTAATGCTGGATAAAACAAAAGAAAGTTTTTTGTAATCTATATAATGTATTTCAAAATTTAATCAGAAATCACGGCAGAATATTTTAAAATATGAAATACATACACAAAATGTATGTAAATAAACATGCAAAATATTAAATAAATCATAATAGACGCCTTGCCCTCTTGCCACCCTTGGCTACGCCATTGCACCTTCATACCATATCACGGCCTATACGTAAAAAAAATAAAATATGTACATAACATTAAAATCCAAAATTTACGCCAAAACTTATAAAAGAAAGAATCAATAACAAGTGGACGAATTTGGAATAAGGTCATAGCGAATTTAATGCCAATTTAATACCAATTTACACGTCTCGTTTCTACTCTCGATGGCTAGACGATAAGGCCGAGACAGCGTCTTTAGTTGCGGGAATGCAAGTTTCATTTCATTTCAGTGTTGGAAGCTTTTTGAAGGTTTTTCTGCAAAATTGTCTTGAACATATCACACAGATTGCTTCATACATAATTTTATCTTTAATTAGATACAAATTCATCATATCCTGTGATTCGATGCATGACCGCTGCTCTAAAGCCGATATTGTATCAGTGACTAATTCTATGCAACAGTCTATTGAAGGCTTGTTTGCAGCTGCATTGTCATCCTCATCAGTTTCACTTTTTTCATAATTCTCACATTCGGGTTCCAAAACCATTTTAACTATTTCTCCGTCAGTTAGCTGTTTCACTACAGGCACTTCATAGTCGATTTCCATCCAGTTTTCAACGTCTTCTTCTAGACCCTTCGTGAAAGCGTTATTCGTCGATCCCTTAGCAAATTCCATAATTTCAGACACCAGTCTCTTTATGTCACTAACATTGAAACCTAGAAAATCTGGTGGTGATTCATCACATTCTTCAAACATGCTTGCAGGCCACAAATTGTGGCAGGCATTTTTCAGTGTTGCGGCCGTTACATCAGTCCACGCTTTAGCTAGAGTCCAAATCGAGTCCTTAATGTTAAATTCCTTTTTAAATCCGTCAACACCTTGGCCTCTATTGCAAGCAACAAGCAATTTCTGCATAAATTGCTGTCTGTAATAGCATTTTAGTGAGCGTAATATTCCCTGATCCATAGGTTGAATGATAGATGTACAATTTGGAGATAAATAAACCACACGCACGTTACCCAATACCAAAAGTGATGCATCAGGATGGGCAGGACAGTTATCTAATGTCAGAATTATTTTACAATCATCACCTAGTCCCTTAGATTTACAATGAGCACGTGCCTCCGGTGCAAAATAATTCAAAAACCAATCCAACATTAATTGAGAAGTTATCCATGCACGTTTATTAGCACGGTAGTTGACAGGAAAATTCCTTACACTCTTTAAATCAAGAGGGTGTGCACTTTTACCAATTACAGTTAGCTCTAGTTTGTGCGTACCTGCTGCATTTGCGCACGCAAGAACCGTCAGCCTCTCCTTTGACTCCTTCACTCCAAATGCCATATCCACATCGGCGGCTGCAAGTGTGCTCCGAGGAAGACATCGCCGAAATAATCCTCTCTCGTCCGCGTTATATATTAGCTCTGCAGTAAGATTTTCATCCGAAATTAACTTGGTAAACTTCTCTACAAATGTTTCGGCAGCATCCGAATCGGCACTAAGTTTTTCGCCAGACACTGCTAATTTTCGTATTCCATGGCGAAGCTTGAAGTGATGAAGCCAACCATGCGAATAATCGCAAGCTTTATTGATTTTCAAATCGTCGTGGAATTTCTTTGCTTGCTGTATTAGCAATAGGCCTGATACCGGTACACTTTCACTTCTTCTTTGTCGAAACCACTCAAACGATACTCTATCGATATTGTTGACTCTGGAAGTGTGTAATGTTTTTCTGCCTTAGAAGTGTCACTGTCTGCATAAAATGTCAGCAACTTACTTTTTCGTTTCTTCAAGTCATACACAGTAGAAATGCCTACGCTATATTCTTCACAAAGTCTCTCAACTGAAGCACCTTTTTCAAGTTTTCTTAATAAATCTACTTTTTGTTCAGTAGAAAGAGATTTATGTTTACGCTTCATAATACTACTGGAGGAGTTTTCAGCTTTTTTTGAAGATATTCCAATATGAACTTGAGCAATATCACACTAATGAAAGACACATGCGATCGCTACGAATCTGAACACGCGACTGTATACAAGTTATACAATGTGACTGTGGAAGCTATTCCCTAACACGTACCAACATGTATTGGTCAGCTGACAATTGGACTCACTCACACATACAATGTAACTGCTGCCGTCAAATTGGTTCTAGAATTCGCGAATTTTGATGCGAAGTGGTGCGTTTATCGTTCCATAGTGGATTAGGCTACCCGCGGCAAAAATTTTAAAAAGTGCACTTTTCAAAAACCTTCGGATTTTTGATAATTCCGAATTTTCGAGTGCCGGATTTATGAGGTTCTACTGTATATGGAAAAACGGCATTCGACACTCGAACATTCGAGATTCGAATACATTTTCAGGAACGCATCCCCAACGAGACTCGAGACTCGCCTGTATATCAATTTTTATCCGAGTATGTCATCGAGCATGAGTTTCAATTGAGACCAAGAACTGTAATGATGGATTTCGGATGTGCTAACATGAACGCAGCCAGGAATGCTTTTCCTGATGCTGTTATAAAAGGTTGTGTATTTCATTTCTGCCAATCAGTGTATTGCAAGGTAATAAGTCTGGGACTTAGTGAGAGATATAAAGATCTACAGAACCCACAAATCAGGCATGACATACAGGAGTTTACGGCCTTGCCATTCATACCTTTGGCAGACATTGAAGAAACGTTTGATTTATTATATGACACCATCACAGAAGAACTTGTTGAGTTTGCAAATTACATTGAAGCTGTATACGTAAGAGGTCGTTGTGCTCGTGGGCAAAGAAGAGCTGTACCTGCACACTTCCCTCTGCCGGTCTGGAATGCTTATGAATTGGTTTTAGATCAAGAACATCGGACAAATAACATCGCTGAAGGCTTCCCTTTTTAAATTTCAAAAACTTGTTACAGCCCACCACGTCAGTGTTTGGAGATTTTTAGAGCACATACAAGATGAACAACACAACACAGAAAATTGTATTACTCAAATAAGATCAAGACATAGTAAAGTCAAACAACCCGTCAATAAGAATTACCTCACTAATCAAACTAGAGTAAAAAACCTTGTCCATCAATATGAGCAGTTCAAAATTAATAATGACATCAGAACATATCTAAGATCTTACCACCTTAAACTACATCGCCCTGCTCTCCAAGAAGGTGAAGAAGACAACTGATGTAAATACTAACATTAAATAAATAGTTATTCATCTCTCAGCCTATTCTTTTATTTTTCATTCTTCCACATTAGTCTGGACATTTATTCTTTGTGTATTTATATTTATTGTACATTTTGTAAGTGGACATTTTAATAATTTGGACGATTTTGTGCACTGGACATTTCAGTATTGGACATTATTGTATATTGGACATTATGCAGTGGACGATCTGACCTGTAACCATATGTAGTTATAGGTATCTTATGGTTTTGTGCACTTTTATATTATGATTATCCTTTAATGTGTATGTTTATTTATATATTCATCATAAGTTAAAATAATTATAAAAGGTATAATTTCCAGCATATTATAAATATTCACATATTTTTTAATAAAAGAAATACTTTAGAAGGGCCTGCTACTTGGCCATCAAATAATGTATCCTGGAAACATCTTTCATTCTACGATGCACTTCTATATAAAGCAAAAACTTTGATATATGGCATGAAAACAATATTAATATACTACAAATTTGGTTAAACAATTATTTTAAATAAAAATCAAAGTTTTATTTGAAATACGTGTACATCCCTTAATGAGATGGATGTGGCTGTTTTTTAAGGCGCGTTTCTCTTCTAGCGTGAGTGCCTATTATCGTCGGTCTGTCCGTCCGTCCGCATGTTCGTTCTCGGCTTCTATAGAACGGATTTTCATGAAATTTGATATTAAGGACTTACTATCAAAGATAATACGAAAATCGCTAAAATAAATCACGTAAGCCAATCAGGGGTACCACTTTACTGGTGACAAAAAATTAAATTTTCGTCATATATTGTAAAGTATTGCTCATATCAAAATATTATTCAAATATAAAGTTGTAGAACTGGTAAAGAAGAGTATTTCTTTTCCTATACATTTTTATCATAGGAGTAGCAGTAATCAAGAAAATCAAACATAAATGTGTTAATTTGATTTGAACTTCTTGCATGGTTACTTCTTCATAATAATAATAATAATTTTTATTCCACAAAAATTGTGCATACAGGCATCGTATGTAACACAGTCTTCAGGAGCTGTCAAATGATGTGTAGTACAATACTAATACATGCATTGATATAAAGAATCATACAAGCAACATAATACAAAAAACACAAAAATATGTAAAAGAGTAGGTACTGGATATTCCATGACATCAAAAATGAACCTGTTTCTTGTGGTTCTTCATGGATTCCAGATACTCGTCAACTGAATAAAATGCATGACTTAAAAATAATTTTTTTAATTTGCACTTATAGTCTTTCACATTTTTCTTCTTTTAATTTCTTTGGAAGCATTCTATACCATTCTAACCCTCGGTATCTTAATGTCTTTTCATATAGTTTTAATCTGTGTTGTTGGGTGTGATGATCAGTGTTACCTCGTGTATAATGTTGATGAACTTCATTGTTATGGATAACATCCTTTAATTTGGGGATATATAACAGAGTTTTAAAAATAAACAGAGGGTAATGTCATTATGTTGAGGTCTTTAAATGATTCTTTGCAAGAGGATCTATTACTTAAATTAGTCAGTTAGCGGATTGCTTTTTTCTGCAGTATGAAAAGTTTACTGAGATTTTTTTATTTGTGTGCCCCCATAACTTAATGCCATAGTCTAAATATGGGTAAATTAAACCATAATATGCAGTTTTCATTATGGAAGGGGAGCAACATTTTCGTAGATTCCTTATGACATAAAGGTGCCGGCTAATTTTGATTGATAGTTCTATGATGTGATTATCCCAAGTCAACTTTTCATCGATGATCAAACCCAGAAATTTGAAGGATTGACATCTGGTAATCCTGTCATCACCCTCGAAATAGCTGTTATCATAACTATTGCTGCGTGAGGAAAATTTGATATAGTTAGTTTTAGTGGCATTTACTGCCAAATAATTCTCATTGAAATACTGAGTAATACTATTTAATATTATGTTTCCTTTAAGTTCAAGTTCAGGGTATAATTTATTATAAATTATGATTGAAGTATCATCTGCGTATAGTGTAATGTGACCATCAGTAACAATAGTTGAAATATCATTAATATACAGCAAAAAAAAGCAGAGGTCCCAAGATAGAAATTGCAGTTGAAATTGTAGATTTTCCTTCTGTGAAACCATGTTGAAAATGCAGATTATGTTGTGATATTTCAAAAAGGATAGAAGTCTGCTTAATAAAGCCATTTCAAAGATTTTTGAGAAACAAGGTAACAAGGCAACTGGTCTGTAATTGTTTGAACATAACTTATCTTCGTTTTTAAAAATTGGAGTTATTACTGTGATTTTAAGTAGGTCTGGAAATATGCCTTCTTCAAAAGATTTGTTGATAATCATGGACAAGACAGGAGCAATACTCTTTACACCTGCTTTAATGGCAGTAATAGGAAAGTTGTCATATCCTGCAGAATTCTTTATTTTAATAGTTTTAATGATACTTGTAATTTCTGTATTGGTTGTGGGTACCAAAAAGATGCTCTGAGATAGTCTATTCGTGATGATGTATTTGTTGTGATTTGTAGCATGAAGGTTTTGTGAAATGATTTCAGCTATTTCATTAAAAAAGCAAGATGGCTGCCATGCAGGTGCACCCCGGTTGTTGCTCCTGCCAAAAAGTCATTTTTAATAGTTCTCCGGTGCTTAAATGTGGTTCCTGTGATTTAAAAAGTCACTTAAGTTGTGCTGATTTATCTGTAGCTGAATACGAATTAATCTGTGGCAACATCTCCATCATTTGGCTCTGCAAGCTCTGCATTGCCAATGGTCCGAGTAAGATTAATCAACATGAGGCTACTTCTTCTACGGTCGAATGTACTTCGGAGAAGATTCTAAAAAATCTTCTGCTTCATTTGGAAAAGGTGGAAAAAGCCCTTGATTTGCATAAGACCTGTGCCCCTGTACTAATTAATAATAGAAATGACGTGAACAGTTCCGTTCCGTGGGTAAGTCGAGAGACAACATCGACCAGCGAACTCGATCAATCGATCCCTCGCTGTATGATCATATCTTCCCTGGTATCTCCTATTACCGTCCACGTTCCTCTGTCCGGCCTCAAAGGACGAGCTCCTGATGCGGATACTGAGAAGCTTGTGGTTGCTGCAGACGTCAAGGCTGCTGAGACGGTAAATGGGGAACAGGACGATGGCTTCATAGTGGTTCCTCCCAAACGTGGAAAAAGAAAACGAGCCTTAGTGGGTCAAAACAAAAATTCAGGGAAATTCGTGGGAATTCCACGCAAAGCCTGGCTGTATGTGAGTAGAGTCTTGCCGTCGACACAGGAAGATGACATACGACAATACCTTTAAAAAAAATTTAGCTGTGGCGACGCTTTGTGCAAAATGTTATCGAAAAATGACAAATTTTGTGCCTATAAGGTCGGTTTAGATCGTTCATTACTTTCTGATTTAAAAGATCCCGAAAATTGGCCACAAGGTGTGTATGTTCGTGACTTCATTTTCCTAAATTCACGTGCAGTGCGACAACAAAGAGTCTGAACCCCCACCAGACAGCGCTAACGAAGATGTGGCAGATCAACAAGCAAACCCTAGCCCCAGTGAAGTGAATATGTTCCCCATTCCAACCCCTGCTAAAATGGCCCCCAATGTTGCCCTCCCAACAACTCCTATTAGTGGCCTAAATAGTGTTAAAGATGACGACCCAATTAATGCAGTGTGTGACCCTGACAAGAGAGTTACCCTTCTCCAGTCTGGAATTTCTAAGCCCAAGAAACTGTGACTGGGCACGGACGAACTTCCCATCCAGACCGATGTTAAAATTAATGCCATTAATTTCTTCTATGTAAACATACAGTGTATTAGGAATAAGGCATATTTTCTAGAACTCTTACTTGAAGAGAGGGAAATTGACATTTTCATGGTCGTGGAACACTGGCTTACTGGTGATGAAATCCCAGCCTTTAGTCTACATGGTTTTAGTCTAATTTCTTATTTTTGTCGCAATAATCATAAGTGTGGTGGTGTAGCAATTTATACTAAACCCAACATCAACATTAAGAATCTGAATTTTAGTAGTAGTGTGGACAAGTCTCTTGAATGTTGCATGGCAATTCTTAGTGTAAATTCTTCTAAATATGCCATTCTGTGTGTGTACCGTTCACCAAGCAGTGACGCCTTAGAATTTATCAATCGCTTTGGTGATGCCTTATCTTTTGCAATATCTAAAAATGTCCATGGACTAATCATTTTTGGTGACTTTAACATTAACTCTCTTAAAGATTCCACTGAAAAAACCTAACTATTTGATCTATTACTCACGTTTAATCTCCAAATAATCAATACAGAGGCCACTAGACCTGGTTCTGATTCATTATCATTAATTGATTATGCAATATCCAATTTAGACTCATTCCCGTTTTCCTATGAGACAATTAACACTGGTATCACTTATCACTTTCGCTTAAAAATCGTTGGCCACTTCCAACGTCTCCAGAATCTAACCGGTAACTCATTTGCCATTAAACGATGTTTCTCTGATAGGGCTATTTTAAAATTTTAAAACTATCTTTCCCAGGAGTCATGGTCTGATATATATATGAAGCATTCAGTGTTGATGAAAAATTCCACTCATTCCTCCTTACTTTTACTCTGTGTTTTGAGGCTGCTTTCCCATTGAAAAAGGTTAAGCAACAAACCTGTAACTACAAAAGAAAGGTTTATTTACAACAGTTAATTGAGGAAGCCAGACATTTGTGAGATCTTCACTTTAAAAGTAAATTTGTCGTTTCTAGCATTAGACCTCAGTATTTGCAGTCCTACAAAGCCTTTAAATCCCGGCTTTTAAAAATAAGGAGAGCCTCAGTTGAGCAATACATAAATCATTCCAAAAATGCCATAAAAGCAACCTGGAATGTAATAAATCATAACACTACAGCAGTTATTAACCACCCTAGTCCAACTTGCATAAAATTTAATGAAAAGTCAATCTCCGACCCGGAACAAATAGCCACGAATTTCAACCTTCAATTCTGTGACATTTCTGCTGCGGGATCCACAACTCGTATCACGCGCAACTCATACAGCTATAATAACCTATGCACCGCATCACAATCCCTCTTTCTTTTCCCTACAGACATTAAAGAAATTGTAACCATAATTAACAAGTTTGATAATTCACACTCATGTGGTCCTGATGGTATCCCTATGATACTGGTGAAGGCGGCTGACCAGCTTATTGCAAAAGCACTCTGCAATATTATCAATTTATCTTTCAGTGATGGTATATTTCCATCTGACTTAAAATTAGCTAGAGTGACCCCTGTCCCCAATAATTCCTCTCTAGAAGAGTGTGATAATTACAGGCCGATTTCTGTAATTTCCGTGCTCTCTAAAATCTTTGAGAAATTGTTCTACATTAGGGTCGTTAACTACCTCCGTTCTTTTAAATTGTTAAATACCAATCAGCACAGCTTCCTTAAAGGTAAATCTACTATTACAGCAGTTTACCAGCTAATTACCAACATACAGCGTTCTTTGAATGAAAAAGATAGTGTATTGGGTATTTTTTATGATTTAAGTAAGGCCTTTAATAGTATTGACCATGTCATATTAAGTAACAAACTGAAAAGTGTGGGCATAATAGGTACTGCCTTAAACTGGATTGAATCCTTTTTAAGTGATCGATATCAATATGTAAGCTATTCACAGACTTCACAAAATGGCGTTATAACTGACCAATCCAAACCTCTAATAATAAATTGTGGCATCCCTCAAGGATCAATACTCGGGCCTCTGTTTTTCATAATTTTTATAAATGACCTTCCTAGTTACTGTAAAAGCAGTATTCCCATTCTGTATGCAGACGATACTTCTTGCATTGTAACCGCAAATAAATCTCAATGCCTATCTTCCATTGCAAATGAAACCATCAGAGAAATTGTGGCATGATGTAGCTCCAATAAGCTTAATCTAAATGTGAGACTCAATTTTTACAGTTTTACACTAAAATTCCCATACTATATGCAGCCCTCTCCTCAAGTTACATACAGGAAATATACACCGCTCTCCAGTGACGAAATTCCTGGGATTATATATCAATGAAAAAATGGACTGGTCCGACCATATCTATTATATAGTGAAGAAACTTGCCTCTGGCGTATTTATGATGCGGAAGACTGCTCCAATTTTATCTGAGCAAACTTTAATAATGATTTATTATGCCAAAATCCACTTGTTAATTTCATATGGAATTGTATTTTGGGGAAACTCCAGGCTCTCTCTCGAAGCCTTCTCCATGCAGAAGAAAGCAGTAAAGGCAATTCGCAGGGTGCCTTTTTATACCCCTGGCAAGCCTATTTTCCATAGCCTCAAAATTTTAACCCTTCCATGTATATATATATTGAACTGTGTCATGTTCATCAAATCACACCCTCATCTATTCCAGATAAATTCAGAACTCCATGAATACGGCACTCGTAGCAGTGGTGATATTCATATAAATCATTATTCACACTCATCCTGTAAAAAGGGTCCACAGCACTCTACCTCTGTACTTTACAATAATCTGCCACTACATATCAAACATTAACTCTTTAAATGTATTTAACTATAAAGTGAAAGAATTGCTACTTAATAAATGCTATTATAGCATTAACGAATATCTCTCAGAGTCCTTATAACTCTGGATATTAATGTTCTACATCTCTGGATATTAATGTTTTACATCTCTGTATTTTTTGTATTTTTCTTTATATTTTCTTTTTTATATTTTCCCCTGTATTTGAACCTGACTTGTTCTGCGTCATAACTAATGACCGACGGAATTAATAATAAACTATTACTATTGAACTGGTTGGCAACATAGACTGAGTTTTTTAGTATGGTTCCGTTAACATATAATTCTGTTGGAATAGAATTTGTTTCTTTTTTCTTGCTTGATTAACTATATTCCACATGGATTTGTTTTTATTTGTTGAGTTTAAAATGAGGTTATAGTTTTTTTAGTCTGTATGACAAGTCCATCATAATATTTTTTATAATTTGAAAAAATGGTTTTGCTGTGTATGTCTCTGAGCATATGATATTCATGTTGAAGTTGGTGAAGTTTGGCTCTGGCCTTTCTAATGAAAGTATTGATCCATGTATGCTTTTTAACCGCACAGTCCCATTTTTTAACTGTAATGGTTGGACAGCAGCATTCAAACCAATAGGAAAATATTTCAACAAATTTTTTATATTTATAATTTGTTCTGTCTTCATTGGGTACTGGTCGGTTATACGCCCACACGCAATTAATTACAATTTTATTTAAGGTTGCTAACGAAATGCAATTATTTATTAGTTTTATTAATAGTTACTATTTCTAGTAATAAAGGATTAACCTTTTGAATCCAATTCTAATGAAAATGAATTTAATTAAGTTATTTGAACGGCACTACTGTAGTTTAATTTCCTTACGTGTTCATGTAATATTATTAAATACGAAGAAAATGGATTATTTATGACAAAAAAAGAACTTTAAAACGCAATTTCCCTTACGTATATAATTTCTTTCTAACACTCCACTGCACAAAAAGCGCTAATTTGTGATATGTTGTACACTTTCCTAACTTGTTTTCAATTAGTTCCTGTATCCATGGATGAATGTTACTTATTGCTAGAATGAGACAGGGCTCAGCATTAATTCTATTTCTATTTTTCGTTTTTACAGATGTAAGCGCTGAAAAACTTGTTCACATAAATAAGTAGATGGGAATGGAAGGAGTTTTGTTATAGCAATGTCACTCAATTCTTTAAACTCCTTCTGAGACATATGCCAAAAATCACATATGTAGTAAGCTACCATCAAAAATTATATTTAATGATCTCTCAGCTGACAACTCGATTAGGTCCTCCTTCAATTTTGTTGAAAGTAAAGAATTGTAAACCGCTTGACTTGCAAAAGGATTTATTACCTAGTCATTAGAGCCATTCACTTTCTCAATTTCTAGTAAGTATACCAAAAAGACTTTACCAAAACTTATCAAATGACTATTAATTATACCTGTTACTCTTTCACTTAGAGCCACTTTGTTTAACACGATATATTCAGAAAGGGATTGGAAAATCGAAATATTGTTGATTTCAACACACCTTTGCCAATACAATATTTTTTATAAAATGCACGTGCTTTAAATATATTTCTGTCAAAACCTTGCAGCTGCAGATTTAGCTCTTTCAATTTATGGAAAATTATTACCCTTAAAACTATCCATGCCTGCATACCCCTTGGAAAGTCCTCGCGTACCCCAGTTTGAAGATCGCTGCTTTAGAACACAGCTAACTATAATTAAAAAATTAAAAAAGGTCGGAGACTATGGCGAGATCGATTAATTAAAACATACATCCACATTTCCCTCTGAGGATGGCCGCATCGCTGCCGAAATACGTATTAGTGTCCTTGAATATTTAGAGATGCCCGGTTTTGCAAGTGTGTGTGTATAAATGAGTTTTCTAAAACCTTGGTTTTTAGGAGTGAATGTGTTCTAGGATTCCCGTTCTTTTTTTATTATTTCCTTTTGTTGTTTGAGTGATTGTTCTCCTGACAGAAAATTTTTTTCCTTTGGGGAAATGAGTGCATGAACGTGTGACACCAGGCTATCAGCGAGGTTTTCTTCCCCCGTAAATCTGTAAGTGTTACTTTTGTTTTTCTTTCCTTCGATTCCTTCCTTACCCGGTTTTTGTTTACCCTTTTTCATTGTTTCTTTTGTCTCTAAATATTCTCACTTTGTATGGTTAAGGAGTATTTGTTTTAATTAACAGCTAACACAATTCGATGCGATTTGTAGCAAACCAAAGAACATCAGCGCCGCCAAGCTGGAAATAATACGCTGCGACTAAAGTGGCAACAAAATATGCCCTCTTTCGGCGAGGAGTTGGATCTCCTTATTATAGGCTCTGTGACTTCCACCATGGGATTTAAGTCGGCGGTCATTTTTAGTCTTTGCTATCGTTTCAGCCTTATGGAGGAAATGGGCGTAACTTCTATTTTTCTTAAGAATTAGAAGACACAGACCATTCCCTTTGTTGGCAACTGATTATTTGTAAATTCATGCCAAGTACGATGTATATACTTGTAACAAAATAATTAAAGCGATCGTAAGACGATGTAAATTATCGAAATATACAATTAGGAAACGGTTGAAGCTTATCTTTTGTGAGAAGACGTTAGCCGTGTAGATAAATGGCAGCTAATTCGGTGACTTTAACTTAACCACGCTCTACATTTCCTAGGTGATAATTTCAAATGAAAATTAGTCCCAAATATACAGTTGCATGTAATTACCTAAAACTGCATAACCAAATTCTAACACATCTTACACTAACAATAAGCATGTAAATCTTCAACTTAACTGTCAAACTACATTTGAATTTAATCTTAACTTTAAATCAATGTAAGGAAAAATTCTGCTTGTATAATAACATCCTTTATAATAATAATAATAATATACTTTATTATGGACACAACCTCAGCCCTAGTACAAGTTGAATATACATCATAATAATATCCTTAATTGTTCCATCATAAGTATGAAAAACATCACCATCTGATAAACATCACAATGCAGATAATATGGCCATTGAGAATTTTGTATTCTATAGAAATAAAAACTCAAAATAGAGTACATACTTTTTCATTTCATTCTTATATGATGGTACTCTCTCTAATTTTATTTCCCTTAACCCGGCAGTACTCGCGCTCATTTTTGTAACGTAAGAGGTCGCGCGGGTTGTCTCAGACACCCCACGGATATTTTTGTTTAAAAAATTATTAATTGTCGATTTTCAATAAAATTTTCATTTTATTTTTGTCTCTTGATGTGTGTTGGATTAATTGAAATTTATTTTAAGACTTCAATTATTTAACAAAACCGGGAGGAAAATAATAATTGTGATAAATACAACGTTTGCTCTTAATTTTATATTTTGTAATCTAAATGAAATGAAAAGGTAAACCAGTAATAACAGCACATTATTTATGTATGAAACAATCGCTACAAACTTTCATCATGTGAGTTCCACACATCCATCTATCGCACGATTCACAAAATGATTTTGTTTTTATGTCTTTATTTCGAGGGCAAATTACACATCTGCTACTACTACCCTTTCTTGGTTTTTTTTGTTCTTGTGCGGTAGATGTCTCTCCATATTTTTCAGTCTTTCGTTTTAATTCTTTAAGTAGCATTTTCATACTCGAACTTTTCTTTATAAAAGGTAAAGTTAAAGCCCTCGCTACTTCTCGAAGGAAAGTGCTCCTACGCATCATAGAAGTGGCATTTATATCTCTATGAATAACAAATGAATTTATTCCTGCGGTGTTCAACAAATGGAAGAATATGGCCATTGGCCATCTTCTTGTGTTCCTACTAGTACTATAGGTACCACACATTTTGTCAGCAGTGTCTACGCCCCCTTTTGTAACATTATAAAATGTTAGAATCTCGGGTTTTCTTTTATCTCCGGTAGATTCATCAATATTTTTTTGGTTGTGCATAGTTGACAACAGGATTACATTTTTCCCTTTCTTAGGAATATAAGACACTAGAGCCATATTCTTTTTGAAGCAGAACAAGCTACTTCTTTCCTCCCTTCCTCTTACATTTACTACCTGCGGTGGCAATTCTTTTTTATTTTTTTGCAAGGTACCCACTAGTGTCAGTTTATTATGAAGCAAATCCTCAGCAAGAGGCACACTCGTAAACCAGTTGTCAACGGTGAGGTTTCTCCCACTCCCTAAAATTGGTCCAACCAAACGTTTTACGACCTCTCTCGAACTGTTTTCTATTTTGAATGGACCTTCTGGTTGCATACCTGCGTAGACCTCCAGATTGAGGGTATAAAATACTCCCGAATCCACCAGAGCAAAGACTTTTATCCCATATTTTGCAGGTTTTGACGGTAAGTATTGCCTAAAGGAACACCTGCCTCGAAACCCGACTAATTGCTTGTCTACTGTAGCAAATTCGCTAATAGTATATTGAGACCGAAAGTTCTCTAAAAATAACTGAAAAATACATCGTATTGGTGCTAGTTTATCGCTTGTTTTCCTTTCCTCTCGGGTATTTATATCATCAAAACGAAGGCATCGAAGGAGGAACCTAAACCTTTGGTAGCTCATTGAAGCATAACATATTTCGATACCTAATCCATTGCGGTCCCATAAGTCTTTCAGGTTTTTTCGCCTGGATTTGTTTGCCCCCACATAAAGTAGAATGCCGATGAGGCACTCAATTTCTACCTCATCAGTTGGATTAGCATCTCTCTTACGAGAATATTTTTCTGCGACCATATGAATGTGAATATTCGTACAATTCACTATTATGTCCATAATACGTTTATCAAGCATAAGGTGAAAACAGTCCACTGGGGAAACAGTCTCTTCTTTTCTACCCTTGAAGCCAGATTTTTTGGTAATGATATTCCGTTTTGCAAGTCTAACATTAGGACGCGGCCCTTCCTTTTTCACTTAGTGATACCGTCTCTGCCAATAAAAAGATTCTCTCCATTCTCCACTTCAAATTCAGAATCACTAGCATCTTGTTCACTCTCACTATTATGATCCGATAAATGAACACAATCCTCCGAAGATTCATCTCCAGAATCAATAGCCTCCTCTTCGGAAGATTCATTTAGAAGGCGAACAATCAGCTTTGCTTCTCTCTCGGAAGGAAGAGTTGACATCTGTAGTTAGATGTGAAATAGTATAAATATTTAGATAATTTTATGCAATAAGGATAAATACTGATAAAAACATAATATACTGTCAGTAAAGAAAAAATAATACAAACCTTGGAAAATGATAATCAGTAAAGTAACTGTTCAATCGCAGTCCCAGTCAAAAAAGGAAACGACGACGCAAATAGTAACAATAATTTTACAATGAAACACATAAACCACTCGCAAAACAAAAAACACGGAGATTTCCGCACAACGCTCTGTCGTTCAGTATAAGAAAAACGTCCGAACTCAAAGAATAACCATAGGATTTAGGCTAAAATGGTTGAAAACACGTGCCACTCCAGCTACTGAAGGGAAGGAGTCATAAAACCTAAAAGTAAAGGAACCCTGTCATAAAACTTAGGGCTGGGGTGTCTACAGCACCCTGCGTGACCACTCCCGGGTTAAATGCTTTTACATAAATATTCAGTGTTTGAGGAATAAGGGCCTTAATCTTGAACTCCTACTTCAGGAACTAAAGGCTGATGTGTTGATACTTTCAGAACATTGGCTAAGAGCAAATGAAATATCAGTCTTCCATATTAATGGTTTTAATTTAATAACATCCTTTTGTCGCCAGCAATTTAAGTGTGGAGGTGTAGCCATCTATAGCAGACCCTCAGTAAGTATGAAGTGCCTGAATTTTAACAAGAGCATTGATAAAACTGTTGAATGTTCTATTGCATTAATCGACATTGATGGCTCTTGCTATGCTCTGTTATCTATTTATCGTTCTCCCAGCAGTAATATAAATGATTTCTCCGTGAGCCTACATGATGCCATTACATTTGCATCAATGAAAAATACCAATGGTATGATATTGATTGGTGACATTGCAATATTAATGATAAAGCAGCATCTTCCCCTGAATACCCCTCCAGGAATACCAGCTATGTTTTCCCAAATTCTGTTTTTCTTCACTACACTGATACCTCGGAAATAATAGATATCATCAAATCTTTTGAAAGCTCCTTTACTAGCGGTATAGATGATATTCCCATGACAGTTATTAAGACAAGCTCCCACATCATTGCACCTATTCTATCTACTATAATCAACCTATCTTTCAGCACTGGACAATTCCCTACTAACCTAAAATTTTCTCGTGTATCTCCAATACCTAAACAAGGTTCACCCTCAGAATCAGAAAACTATAGTCTAATCTCTATTCTATCTGCCTTTTCTAAAATATTTGAAAAATTATTTTATAATCGCATACTGCTTTTTCTTGACTCCTTCAATTTGTTAACTCCTAATCAACATGGCTTTAGGAAAGAGAAGTCAACATCTACTGCTGCTTTCAACCTCAACAGATTACAGCAAGCTTTCAATAACAAACAGCATACCTTAGGTATATTTTATGACCTCAGTAAAGCTTTTGACAGTATTGACCATAAAATACTTTCTGGGAAGCTCTGTAATTTGGGCATCAGGTGCAACTCCCTGAACTGGGTTATTTCCTTTCTAAGTAACCGCTATCAAATTGTGAGGTATTCTCAAAGAGCTAGAAATGGCTCTACCATTGCTAATTCTACACCTCTAAAAATTAATACTGGTGTTCCTCAGGGATCAATTCTTGGACCACTCCTCTTCATCATTTTCATGAATGACCTTCCCAAAGAATTCTCTGATTGTTTTCCGACCCTATATGCCGATGACACATCCTGCCTGGTAACTGCTGATAGTCTCCCACTTCTGGCTAAGGTTGCTAACAGATCAGTTAATCAAATGATGGAATGGTGCAATCTAAACAATCTTGCTATAAATATCAATAAAACCTCTTACTTACTATTTCACAATAAAAAAGCTATCCCATATAGTAGCCCACTTCTTAAAATGAACAATAAAAGCATTGCTAGATCTTCATCCACCAATTTCCTTGGGCTACATATTAAAGAGAATTTGGATTGGCTAGATCACATCAATGGAGTTGCTAAAAAAGTTGCTACTGGAGTTTTTATGATAAGAAAATTGGCTCCAATACTTCCTATTGAAAGCTTATTATCTCTGTACTATGCTAAAGTTCATTCATTATTAAGCTATGGAATATTATTTTGGGGTAATTGTCGACTGGCTAGTCAAGTCTTTTCCTTATAGAAACAAGCTGTCAAAGCTTTATGTAGAGTACCTTACCGTACACATGGCAAACCCTTGTTTTCATCTCTCCATATCTTAACCCTACCATCTCTTTACATGTTTAGTTGTGCAACTTTTGTAAGATCAAACCATCACATTTTTCCTACAAATGCAGAATACCATAGCCATTTCACCCGCTCGCTATCTCACATTCACATCAATGACTACAACAATGCTCTTTCTCAAAAAGGTCCTCATCACTTAGCCTCTGTAATATATAATAATCTGCCTGTGGATATTAAATCAGTTCTGTCCTACAAAGTGTACAAAAGAAAAATTAAAAAGTTCCTCTTGAAGAAAACTTACTATAGTGTCTGTGAATCCCTAGATGATAAAGTATGATTTTTTTCTCTTTGTGTTATTGATCATTGTATTTTCTTTGCTAGCATATCTATATTTTCTCTCCTCTTGTCTTGTTTTGTAAATATTTAATATTGTGACGAAACCATGCAAATGTATTTGCCAACGGTGAAATAAATTGTATTATTATTATTATATACATTTCAATGCTTTTAAATGAGAACTGATCTCACATGCTACCTAGAAAATGAACCAACAACATCCAATATATATTTTAATTAAAAATCCTCAAAATAATTTCAAGCAATAGACTTGATTTTATTAAAATATAAAAATATCACAAATAAAATTTGAAAACATAGAAATAATTTTTCATCTCAAGGTTTTAGTCATAAACTGCAGCAAAGCCATGAAATTTTGCTGGGATAGTTATTCTGTAAACTCATCTGAAGAACAGTGGTAGCTGTTGTATATGCACAGGCTGAAGAAGTTGAGGATGAGGCTCTGTTGAAACCTTCTTGAACATGTCCTGCAGAGCCTGTTGTTTCATGTTTTTTTCTCTCTTTCTGGAACACTTCTTGTATTTTATAAACCCACATAATATGCAGCTCTGTAATGAAACTCTCCTGTTCCATTCCACGAATTTGCTCTTCTGTTAATTGTATACACCTATCAATGAATATTTATTCCTTTTCATTCAACACTTCATCATCCCCTTCAGTATGACTCTCATTCATTTTATTATGATTCATAACCATATTGCTAATTTCACTATCTGTAAGTTGGAGGTAAACTGGAGCTCCATTGTCAATGTTTAAATAATCTTCAATATGAGAAAAAAAAATGAACTACTAATAAGGAGGGTGTGGAAAAGAATGAAATGCAACATAATTTGACTATAAATAGCAACACTGGGAGGCGGGAGTTGCAAGAATAAAATTGATCAATCACAAGGCACACTATAATTTAGGCCACCCACTTGTCAAGGCATGCAGCCAATGACGAAATAATTTGCAGAAAATTGAAATATGCATACATTGATAGGAAACTTCAAGTAATTGTTATCAATAAGTCTCTGCATAATGTAATTAATTATCAAGACTTCATCTTTATTTTTAATAGAGATACAGACGAAAACAAAATTTGTGGGCCTCGGAGACTCCCCCTTGGTAGTTCTAGGGTTAAGTGGTCCTCAGATGATCAATATTATTGTCAGTGTAAATACTGGCATTATTTTCATCAACCAATCAATATCATTTTTTCGCACTGTCAATACATCAGTAGGAACCACACACGGTCAGTAATACTGTCAGTATTCAAAATACTGACAGTAATATTGTGCGAGGGCCACTTTAGCCTTATAAACAACTGGAAATACCCTGATGCCCTTGCAATACCTAGGATTCTGGCTTTTGCCAATAATGAGCAATTTACACTTATGGGTTCCTGCTACATTTGAACACCCCAATATAGTAAGCTGTTCCTTGGAGTCTTTGAATACCATTGGTGCTTACTCACCCGCCATAACATGTTTTTCTGGGAATGTATCGCCAAAACACTGCCGACTTGTCTGCATTGTACACCTGTTCTGTTGTTAAACCCTCTTTTGATAACACTGAAGAAAATTAGAAGGGGCTGTGTAGCCTCAGTCTCGCCGTTAAAAGTTTATATAAATAAAAAATAAAAATATCTAAATACTGTTTATAGTCTGTGCTATTCTTCTTCAGCATTCTATATGACAGGTGTTTTAATTTCAACCAATAAGAAACTGCTATTCTCGGAGGCATTAAATAAAGTTTCCTATAATTCAATTGATGTCAGCTGCTAACGATACAATTGAAACTTACCCAAGATTCGACCAGCATGTGTTCCTGAAATTGTGGTCAAATCTGAAACAGAAGAATGTCGAGCGATCGAATCTTGGGTGTCATTTGCACAGCACAGGTGATCACTATCGAAGTCTGTGATAGTGAAATTCAATAAAATATTGCATAAGGATAGTTTTCATAATTGCAATTTTCCCCTTTTCAAACAGAAAATGTTTTTTATTGAAATCGAGAATTTGCAGGGCATTTTATGAATATCTCCACCATTAGTGGCATGAGGTCTTAATAATTTGCCAAGTGAATGCGGGACAGATGGTCACACTGATTGCGGAAAATACTAGAAATTGAAATACTCTCATCATGGTTTCGCTTGCAAAAAGAATGAAATACGAAGCTGGTTTCAAGTTAAACGTAGTGAAATTCGCTAAATCATCAAATAACTGTGCTGAAGCGAGGAAATTTGGTGTCAGTGAAAAGCTGGTGTGAGACTGGAGAAAGAATGAATCTACAATGATCAAGATGCCAAAAACAAAATGTGCAATGAGAGCCGGCAGCAGTCATTAGCCTGATATTGAGGAAATGTTTTGGAATGGGTCCTCGAAAATCAAAAGAATGGCAACATTGTCACCTGAAATGCAGTAGGCATATATACGCTTAAGTGGGCTAAATAAAATCCAGAACTAAGCAAAGGATTCAAGGCAACAGCTAGTTGGTGTACCCGCTTTTTGAAAAGAAAATCACTGGTGTTGCTGCGAAAAACCAAGATTGCACAGAAGCTTCCAAAAGATCTCGATGACAAAATTACCAGCTTCCAGCAATTTGTAATTAGAATGCAGCAAACACACGAGCACCCATTATCTCACATTGGTAACATGGATGAAACACCTATTAATTTTGATATGCCCAGGAACCAAAGAAAGGTGCAAAAACTGTTATAATAAAAACTACCGGGTATGAAAATACAAGATTCACGGTGGTGCTAGCCTGCTTGGCCGACGGAACGAAGTTGAAACCCATGGTGATTTTCAAACGGAAAACTAAGCCAAAATTTAAGTTTCTTGAGGGTGTTTTTGTTCATTTCTATGAAAAAGGGTGGATGGATGAAGGTGGAATGAAGTTGTGGGTAGATAACGTCTGGAATAGGCGACCCGGTGGCCTACGTAAAGAGCATAGCTTACTTGTGTGTGACATGTTCCGATCCCACATAAAAAAGACATCAAGAAGTGCTTTAAAATAAATAATACGGATATTGCTGTTATACCTGAGGGTTCAACGTCTTTACTTCAACCTTTGGACGTGTGCCTTAACAAGCCATTTAAGGATCACGTTCGTGCCGAATGGAATAAGTGGATGGTTGATGGAAAAAAAACTTTTATGAAAGGTGGAAATGTACGTGCTGCCCCACTTAATGTTTTGTGTGAATGGATTATAAAATCGTGGAACGATATTAAAGCAGAAACCATCATCAAGTCATTTAAAAAATGTGGAATATCGAATTCCATGGATGGGGAGGAAGATAATTTATTGTGGGAATATATTGTGGAACTTACAAGGTTGACAGCACTGAAATTGCTTGAGATGAATTTCATGAATTCTTTGTGACGGATGAAGAATACGAGGAATTTTTTGGATTTTAAAACATACCACCTATTCCCAAAAATGCAGTATTGATTTTTTTAGTTATGAATTAATTGGTTTTATTTAAGGAAGATCATTCAAGGTCAAATAGAAGGTAATAAAAACTATCCTGAAATAGTCATACAATCATACTGTCATCTATTGATGGTATTTCTATTTATCCTTCATTTCTGTAATTGTAAATAGATCGTTTATATTTTTGAGATTTTAGTAATAAAAAGAAAAAACTATGATTTGAATTTTTAATAACTATTAAAATTATTTCAAATCATATAAAATAAATGTCGGAAAATGTAAACAATGGAGCAGCTGATTCAAAATGGCGATCACCTACACTGAGAGATCAACTGTCTTAGTAAATATCGATGTTATTCATGTGCAGTTTAAGGTTCACATTTTTGTGTTTGGCGTATAAGTCGACTATAAGTTTTAGGAAATTTTTTTTAAGCTTCAAAGTTCGACTTATACGCCGGAATATACGGTAATCGTATATCACTACAAAATGATGATGTGCCTTGGCAGACTGGTATATTAATGCCAATAGACACCCCACAGCCTCCAGAAAAAGATTTCAATCAGGTTGATGGAAATGAAATAGTTGAAGACCCAATTCCATTATGGAAGATTTCCAGAAAAACCAAGGATAATATAGTGAATTTGAATCAAGAACAGAAAATTTAAGAATTTGCATGGTTTTATCTTTTACCAAAAGGAGAAAATGGATTAAGAGAATGTAAGAGAAAAGTACAGATAACACGGTTGGACTATTTTCAAACAAGAATTATGGGAGCAGATAAACGATTTAAAAAAATTGAGTAGCTATCTTTTCTGGGCATTCTGAATTGATGAATATGAGAGAATGAAAGCTAATGTTAACACATGTGGCAAGAGAATCAAGAAACAAGGTCAATGTGAAAATGCAGTTGATGACATACATTTGTACATAAAAACATACGAGGGTCAGGAGCAGCCCCTGGCAACTTGAGGGTTTTTATAGGTTTAAGTTACGCTTGGCTGCATTGCTAGATGTCACTGGAAGCGCTTCAAAATGAAAGTGGATCTCGTGGTTAAAGCCGTTAACAGTCGATGTCTGATCGTGGCAATCATGGCGGAACATGGTGCGATGTTGAGAGGTAGAAAGAATGTGTGCGCCGTTAATGGCTGTGATGGATGCGATAGATGCCGTGATGGGCCAGCAAAATTTTTTAATTTCCCGAGAACTGAAAAAGTGTAAGTTAATTTATAGTAATGAATATTTTACCTGTGAATGCTGAAGTGTTTCTGCAAGTTGTGTAGTTTATGAGTACATAGCTACATCGGTTGTTTTCCGAGCGAATATCTTCATTTATAAGTGAAATTTAGAATTTTATTTATTCACACCGCTTTCAGGAATTACGTTTAACTAAATGAAGGGATTTGTAAGGCGAACATATATGTGTCATTGGTCTCTGCATTGATTGAATATGTATTGGTGGTTTGTTCGAAATATACATAAGTTTCGTCAATTAAATCGAGTGGAAAAGTTACTCTCCTTGTAAACATAGGTATAAGGGCATGGTGTGCAAATCAAAATAAATTCATTGCAATAAGGCAGAATGCCAAATAATCTTGTAGGTTTCAAATATTGTAGATATGTTTTATTTTAGGGTATAGGTATCACATTTCTTTGTAAATATGTTTTATTTTAGGGTATAGGTTTTAAATTTCTTTGTAAATATGTACATTTTCATTATTCGATCTTTTCATTTTTATATGCCTTTTGTTAGGTAAACTAACTTAATTCAGATATTGTGCAACCTTTTATATTGCTGTATGTACACATATTTTCACTTCTTGTGATTTAAAATTATCTAATATCAATGCCCTTATTAGCTTTGGGAACAAGTATTACGTCATGCCTCTTAGAGTTCATATTTCCATGGTTCTGATGTGTTGTATGTACTGCTTTGTGCATATATGTTCATTTTTTATACACTTTGGTTATCTTGGTATGATATTATGAACTTGTGTACATGTCATGTGAAGGATGTCACTGTTTATATGCTTGTATGAACTAACACATTTGAGATGTTGCAGTATGTACATACTTTTACACTTCTTGTGATTTCAAATTATCTCTCTAATATCAATGCTCACATTAGCTTTGAGAGAAGGTATGATTCTATATGCATTTTGTGGCATGAACTGACAATTCAGATAATGTGCGACCTTTTATGTTTTAGTATGTACATACATGCATACATCTTTCTTGTTAATTCATTGTTCATTATGTTCATATACATAAATTTTATGTCTGTTCAATTTCATATTTTCATGGTTTACAGTATTGACTATGCTACGTAGTATATGTTAAAAATTTTTATACTTAGTCTCACTTTTTCTGTTTGTGTAATACCAGTTGATTCACTTCCACATTTTTATTTACTTTTCCATGTGTTATCTCTGTTGAATTGCTAATGTTGGAATTGAGATTTGGCAACTGTTTGTTTTCATCTGGTACTACTTTGTAATGTAACTGTGCCTTCTTTCTAAGTGAATATCGGCAAATAATTTGTCATGTTTGCAAAAACCTTTTCGCAATCTCTGCTGAAATGCTACGGTTATAACTGTTTTTACTTAAAAATACGGCATTTACTTGTTATGTGTACATCTAACGAAGCTTAAATAAATATCAATAACGCACAATAATTTTGTTTTTTTTTCAATTTCATATTTAAAATTTTGCGATAATTTATATTAAGCATTTTACGAGGAATAAAGAAAACGACATTTTAAACGCGCGTGCTTGGTGCGACGGTGGTGCCGTCTATGAATGCAGCCAGTCGTAACCTGAACCTTTTTCCCGGACTAGTAAGTTGCACAGGCATGGTCAGGAGCATACTAAAGAACTGCTTTAACAGAATTATTGGCTCAAATTAAAATACAGTAAAACCTCTTTATAACGAAATTGAAGGGACCTAATTTTTGTCACTTTGTTGTAAGGAGGTTCTTTGTATAGAGGTTTTTTCAAGATCACCATATTTGCACTTAATTATTATTATTATTGTTTGTAATTTATATCAACACAAAACATTTTGTAAAAGGATGTTTCCACTAAATTTATTTTATGACAAAAACAATGTAAATAAATATATTTTGTCATTCCTGTGAGTCTGTGCTACAGAGCTATCCCTATTAATGATCTAAACTTGGATAACTTTCTACTACTTTACATATTTAAAATATTAGAATGGGCATGTGCATTAGAAACAATCTAGATTCCACCTGGCTTTAAATTTTTGCCTGGAAATTATCTATGCCCATTTTTATTGACAAATCTCTTGCATGTTGCTGCAAAATCGGTCCTGATATAAGGATATTTGAGGCTCTTGACTTCATTACCCATTCTGGAAGTCGGCGCCATTAGCCATGCATAAGAGTAAACGTATGCTACATTGCATTTATTAAGCTACAAAATGTTTTTATTTGAACAAAATCTGCCCAACAGTTTATAAGTTAAGAACATTTGTTTGAAATCAAACATTTTTTATTTAAATATCGTACATTAAATCCAGCCATGAGTGCCTAACACAGGATTTAAATTCGTACGATAAAGGTTAAATACTCGAAAGATATACGGTATGTACATATTATCATTTATAATTAGGTACTCATGGCCACACTAAAGGCACATGTGCTATAAAGTAGATGCCATAATAATTAGGGTTGGCCAACCGGTCAATTGACTGGTCAAAAATTGGTCAATTGACCGAATTTTTGAGTGCTTTTTTGACCAGGTCAAAAATTGGTCAAAAATACATGCAGGTTTCTTGTTATCATTCTGGACCTGATAAGGCTAAACTTGAAGTAACAGTAACAAATTTGGTGGATATTAAACAAAACTATGGACTTGGGATATTTTCCTGTTAGGTATCTAAACATTGCTGTCTGCATAACAACCAAGAAGTAATACTTAATTGAAAAATGGTTTAGGGATAACTAGATAACACATGCACACAAACAATCCCCACTTAATATGTATATAGAATATTCTTAAGCTGAACTATTGCATCTCAGCACAACAAAACTTTATAAAAATACAAGTGTATGTAAATACTTGTATGACTGATGATCAGCGGACACTGCCAGAACCCTCCCCCCAGGCCCAAATAAGGCCCAATATCGAGGAATTGGGGGCCCATTGTTTTACTTGGCAGGGGGGCATTTTTTTCTTGGTTGGGAGGCCTTGGACGATTCTGCTATGCCACTGCTGATCATTCAAAAGATAAAGATTTTACTGTTACAGCAGTTACTGACCAGTGCTGCCAAAATAAATTTGAAAATGTCACTAAATCCACCATCAATAGTAGCTAAAAATAAATGTGCAGAAATACTTAATAATATTTCTTATTACAGGCAGTCCTCCACTTTCGTACATAATGCGTTCCTGAAAACATGTCCGAAAGTCGAACATAGATTTACATGTTATAGGGGGGTTCCATTCCCACAGAGCCAAAAAATATTATAAAATCTCTAATTATGGTATAAATGTTGTTTTTTTGAGCAGGGGCCTTTTAGACACAATCATCAATTTTATAATATAGAGAGATAGGACAAAATGCAATAAAATATTTAAATAATTGCACAAATAAACACTGCTGTACGGACAAATATGGCGATGCAGTGGAAACTGGTGGCCTGGTGGCTGGCAACCAGCATCACTTGAAATGTTCGTTCGTCATTTAGCTGACGCGCAAAAGTCTGATCGGCGCACAAAAGGTGGTTCAGGGGTGTCAATCTATGCTATCTTGGTTTCTTGTTCCCTGTATTATCCTAAGGTTATCACACACATAGTGTAATTGATTATTCTTTTTATAATTTATCATTATTTGTTTTTCATTATTCTTTTTTCTCAAGAAATTTTTATTACTGTAAGAGTTACATTTATTCGTACTGTTTGTAACACAGTGCTTCCATCCTTACCATAATCTAGTCGTTGACTGTAGTTATTATATCTTGGTATTAAGTTCCCTTTTTCTTGTTTCTTTATTTTTTGTATTTTTGGTGAAATTATCTTTGTTTATGGCAGTGTTTTTTCTGGAAGAGGTGGAAGACCAGCTGTTGCTGAACCCCAATACCGTTTTACAGGCTATGAGTTGGATAATAAATTACTTTGTGATTAATGAAACTTATTCTGTGATTTGTGACTACAATGTGATTATGTAAATAAATATTATTAATATTAATGTAAGAGTTGTACGAATATCGAATGCAAGAAAGTCGAGGACCCCCTGAAGTGCACATACGAAATCCCTCTTTTTTTCATTAAAGCATTTGCTATTTTCATAGTTTTTTTGTAATATTGCCTAAACTTGGCCCCAAAGAAAAGTCGGTAAAAAGGGCAAAAAAAGGGACGAGTTTGGAGAAGAAAATTGAAGTTTTAGATAGGCTTGCGCATAATGAATTTGCTTCATCAGTTGGTAAATTACTTGGTGGGAGCGAGTCCACAATAAGATCGATTAAGAAAAGTGAAGAAGCGATCAAGGAAGTCCCGCTGAGTTCAATTGTCATTCACGAGAAAGCCAAACTACTGCACAATCATTATGTCTAAAATTGTTTCGCGGTCTGCTAACTGGATATCGCCAACGTCATCGAAGCGTATGCGTGCTGTACGTACAAACAAAGATGGTAACGCTGCCGAGACTGAATAGTAATAATTTATTGATTATTCACCGACTTTACAGTGGTATTAATCTTGTCAAATTTCAGTACAATATTTAAAAACATTACACACAAATCTTACATTACATACAATACGTATATTATTACGTAGCATACTTTAATTTATTAAAAGTGTTGGCTTGGCTGACAGACAGCGCCATTATGCGATAGCTCGAAACGTTTGATCGTCAGCTGACGAACGAAAGTCCGAATTCGGCGTACAAAAGATGGTCTAGGGGCGAGAATTTACAATGTATGAAAGAGCGAATTGTACGAAAGTCGAAGACTGCCTGTACATCTAATCTAATTTGTAATATTATAATCTCCTTGAAGATAAATCACAATTAAATTAATAATTGAATAATTAGAATAAAGTAATGCAGAATTTTTACAAAATGGAAAGGATAAAAGCATTTATAGTCCAAGCTTATTATAAAAAAGTTTTATGCAACCTGCATTACGTCAAGGAAAAATACAACTGCCATCTCTAGGTAAATAGTGGAACTACTAGTACAGTAAAATAACAAACTTCCATGTTACAGGTACTGAGCAAATTAAATATACGCATGTGAGATGGCCTGGCATTTATCCCGTAAATATAGAATACTAACAGAAGTGTCTGTTGAATTTCAACGGATTTAGTTTACTTTGACCGTGTAACATGTAAGCATCACAAGAATAACATAGTACATAGTTTTAACTATTGAATAAAGTAAAAATGAAGAAAACCGGTTCGCAATTATCTATTTTGACGAATGAAAGATGAAAATATTGCACTCTGAAAAATTGAAAATTACGTGTAAATTTATGGGAAAATAATTATTGAATTAAGCTCCCCCTCCTCCCAAATGTTTTTATCGTCATATAGCCTATATTACCCACATGTTAAATTATGTACCTATGCAAAGTTTCATGACGATATCTTCAAAACAAAAATTGTACTAAGTAAAACCAGCAAGAACACAATTATCAAAAGAAAATGGATGAACAAAGGAACAAATGAAATTAATTAATTTAATGAAAGACAGAAAAGTAAATGGAGAACGTTTAAGAATCACAGAGTGAATAATATCCTCCGACTATTAGCTCAATTCTCTCATCCACGAGTTCAGTTTTGTTTATATCAACAATACTTTGGAAACAATGAAATTTGTGTAAAATTTACATCTAATTATTTAAGTTACTTACGTAATTTTATAAACAGTTTGCTTTGGAGAACTCTACACCACACGAAAATGTCATTAAAAACTATTTATTAGTAATATTTCAATTATTATAATCAACAAATATTTCGTTCCCATGTAAACAAAGCAAAATTGGACACAGAAATTGAAAAACGATATTACGTTAAAAATTTTCCTGTATAAGTGCATCAGCCTCTCAGCTTCGGCGATATTAGGAGTTGTCATGGTAGCTTATAACTGGTATTGTCATAAAACTGATAAAATCATGTCTTTTTCTGATTCTAAATGCACTTTTACGCTAATTTGATCTGGATTTAGATTCTGTCTTCAATAAAAATACACTTTGTTCTATTCTTCATAGTACCATTCAAGTCTCAAGTCTGTACCATGTTTCTAAGTAACTTTAAAATGCAAATGAAAAATAAGCTGCACTCATCTCTATGTTATTCAAATGGAGAAAATGAAAAAAGAAAATTTTTTAAAATTAGAAATGTTAATCAAATCGATATAAAAACCTGACTACACCACTTAACTCTTTATTCTGATTAAAATGACACCTTCTTTTTATCTCTACGTGCTGTAGTTGCTGAGTTATAAAAAACATACAACACTTTACTTTATAGATATTTATCTATAGACATTGCTCGATTTTTAATATGGCTTTCTTATAAAAAAATAGTTATATGTAAAATGAAATGTTTAACATCACATGTGAAAGAACACAGCATATTGTTAAAATGGAAGTATTGTACATACATTTATACTTACAGCTGCCAGAATATCAACAAACTAAATCACATCATAAATCAAATATCAATTTCTCATAGGCTGACGTGTTAGAATCTGAGATGTGCTTTATTAGTTAAAGAACCAACGAGTGTCATATATTCAGTGCTGTAGTCGTAAAAATGCAGAGGGTATACTGTATACTAAAATAAAGCTTTGAGGGAGGGTTCTTACCCAGTTATTTTAGAGTAAATTACACAACTGTAATGCTACGATGCCAAGAGAAAACTTATGTGTTTTTTTCAATTGACCTGTATAATTTTTTCATAAGGCAGAGGTATACGCTATTTCTTCGAAAAAGCAGAGGGTATGCCCTATTCATTCAAAAAAAGCAGAGGGTATACGGCGTATACCACCGTATACCCTCCACTACAGCACTGTATATATTGTATAATACAGGTCAAGTTAGTACAACAGTTGTATAAAAACATTTTTAAGACAAAACAATCAAATTAATACCTAAAATGTGTGCGAGTCATATAGTTCTATTGAATATCGGCGATCGGCCGAATATCGACTGCGTTATCGATAACGATGCTTCCGCAAAAACTTCACTCTGCAAAGCTGGGAGCTATCAGAAAGGCACACACCCAGCTGGCTATATGCTATCATGCAAAACCCAAATATCTCTCCTGTGCGCTTGTCTCTTGCGCAAGCTGGTTCAGGGCAGTTAGGTGTGCAATCAATGAACAGCCCTGCCTGGAGTGTTGACTTAAGAACTTTCACTTTCTCTTCACCTCACTGCTATACATGGGTGTTCATGAGATGGGCCGCTCGTCCTGAGGGCCCTGAGTCACCACGCGACTTTCAGGAAGTTATCTACTACGCATGACCCTCGTCTGCTCTACTATTTAGTTAAACGCTATAGATCGTGCGATGTCCGATAGCACGACTTCACTACATATCTTCCAGTGAACGTAGTTTCGGGCCCATAATTTTTTCAGCACAACTGCATTTCATAGTTGCCATAGTTTTAAGAATATTACATATACACATATATCATGATATTTGGGGGGTGTGCATCGCACACTTAGCACACCCAGAATATACGCCCCTGATGTTGAGTCAACAATAATCCTTACATTTAGTGGATTAGCAGATTTTTTAATTCACATTTTTTCTTACATTGCATTACACAACTCCATCAAAAATATCCGACTAGTTTAGAATGAATTTTGCATTGAATGCTTCCTTTTAAACTATAGAATCTCCTTAATCATTCTTTTTTATTCCATTTGATTTTATTTTCCATAGCATATAAAATATGCAATTGAGAATCTATTGCTAGAACAATACCTATAGGACAAATTTACCAATCTTCCTTCATGAACAATTCTTTCTCCCAACACCGGCAACACTGTCGAGTTTATGCAGAAAAACATTCATGCTATCCTTTAATAATATCATCTTCATTTGATATAAGCACCATTAATATCTTCATATAAAACTATATAATTAATGTATACACTCAAAAGGAAGACAAGGTTTCCCCCTATCTTATTTTCAAGGTTCAGAAATTAAGTGTCACCTTGCATTCAGATACAAAGTAAAATCATTTTTTAGGTCAAAGTTTTCAGAGCTATGCTGGTGGCATGAAAAAATATATGCAGCTGTGCAGCACTACATGCTCAAATAAAATCCAGATTCAATAATATATCAGAGTGCCAAATACTCAGTTTCTTGAATTGTTGTTCTCTTATTTTGCACTAATTGCTCATTTCCGTGATCCCCCATGCAAGTTGGAATCATCCACAGGAGTATTTCTAAATATAACCAGTATATCAGCCTCCATACTATGTATATTGGACACTATGCATTGTTATACCTGGTTAATGTTGTGCATTTCTTCTCAGCAAATAACAATGGAATGAACAAAATTCTACGCATAAGCAGTGAAATTAGACACAAAATGGTGAATGGAAAAAATTACCATTTTAGCCATTCCTGTCATTTCTTAACCCATCTACTAACTATTTTTTCCTATTATAGTAAAATCTCGATACAATGTATCTCTACAGAGCATGAATTTTTATACTTAATACTGAAAGTATGGCATATGGAAAATACCCATAAGGAAATACAGTGTTTTCTCTGGAAGCATCTCAGTGGCTGGTCAGCATTCTCACAGTTCAGTGCAAACTGAAACCGATGAGAATGAGAGTCTCTAACAAGAGAGATAATTCATTGAACTTAAGATTTTACCTCAATGCTATTGTGAAAATACAAGATGAATAAGTTACCCTCTGTTTTAAATTTTTCAGTTCCAAAAATCCCTTATTTTGAGATTTTTGCAGTTCCACAAATCTTTTCGTACTAAAGACAAAAGGTACCTTCAAAATTGGTGTATTATGACTTGAATGAGCAAGAATTGGTTATACTTGAGTCATTTACAGATGAAAGCATACATTAAAGCCACAAAAATATTGAAAGTATGTTAAGTTGAAGTAAGTTACTTTTAAAATATTTATACAGGGAAATTGACAGGATTAAAAAAAAGTCCATTAATTTGAAACATACATAATTGTGAAGTACATTGTAACAAGATTTCACTGTAGTAGTTATTGCAAATGACCATTTAATTATGGAAAATTGAAAGAAATGCACACCCATACCATATTGCCATTAAATTGCTAAAAGATAAGAATGACAAAGCAGTTAAGTGCATAAGAACCTCACAGAGATGATAAGGTCAGCTAAGGTCCAATATACCAAGGCCATCTCTAAGATGGTTAGGTCAGCAAATGTGTGTTTGTAAAGACTAAGGCCTAACATATTTAGGACTAGTTATTCCAAGAGTACAAAAAACTTTTCTATAGAGACAAGTACAGGGGAAAATTCAGTCATCTTCCTTTTGTGTAGCAATGGTAAGTTAAATAGGATTATTATAAATTCTGAATTTATTTGAATGTTTCTTTCTCAGAAAATCATGCAATAATGCTTCAATAGTAAAACAAAACATTTTTCAAAATAAAGCAAAATTATTATGAATATAATTCATTAATCAAAAGAAACTGATAAACTATCAAGCATCTGTAAACAAAAGTATTAAACAATTTAATTAGCATGGACAGCTTCAGATCTTTATCAATCTTTAACCATGCTCACTTGCATTATGGCCTGCATTAGTGCATTCATTTAAAAGCATTAGTGCAATATAATATAAATTTGTGAATTTACTCATACTACCATGAGTAAAACTGAATAACAACCTACACTTGGATTATTTACATCAAGTAAAATTGTAGAGTCAGGAAGTCAATTACTCTTGAGCAGTTACAAACAATCAATGAAGTGAATTTCCCTAGGCACTCTCATCAATCACAGTTGCTAAATTCCCATAAATTACTCAAAATTTACAATTTCTTGCACTTGAAACATAGTTTAAACTAAGCTTCACATCTCCTGTTACACTATATTAGATGTTTTCCCGGTTGTTCCAGCCATCATGACTCTTGTCACAAAATTAACAATAGCAGTGGCAGGCTGTTCAGGATCGAGCTCAGCAAATATATGACATTGGTTGTCTCCTTTTGATGATGGTTTTCTTGCCACAAATCCAAAGCACCTACTGGAAATGAAAATTGAACATTATGTTTCTCAACTAAAGGAAACGGTACTTAGGGAGTATTTAGTTTGCACTGCCTAGTTCAACATTTTGTTGCTAGATGGCACTTCTTATGTGCGCCATTCAGCCTCCCAAGAACTTCCAATTCTGGCCATGGCATGGCACTGTGCGCATTAGTCACTTAGATGCACTGTTTTTTACATTCTCATTCCCGACGGAATGGGATTTTTCCGAGTGCATGCGACAACCGATTCTTCGCTACTCTTTTGTTGTATGTGACTAAAGTGCAATATATCCTTCCTGACTGTTGCGCTGCAAATGGAGCCTATTTAACTTGCAAAACAGGGATAAGAGGTATATTCCAATTAAGGCACCCATTTTAACTTGCACATAAAACGTAATTGTTCTAAGCTTACAAGCCCATTTAGCTTGCAAACTGAGACTGAGGGAGAGGCTCCATTTAAGGCACCCATTATAACTTTTATGCAAAACGTAATTATTCTAACAAAGCTTGCAAGCCTATTTAGCTTGCAAACTGGGACTGAGGGATAGGTTCCATTTAAGGCACCTGTTTTAACTTGCATGCAAAACATAATTGTTATTTCAAAATAATGGTCGGGTTGTTACTATCTCTGGACTCAGGAAAATCCCATTCCACCAGGAATGAGAATCTGAAAAACATTGCCTTGAAGTGACTAATGCACACAGTGCCTCGTCAAGGCCAAAATTGGAAGTTGTTGGAAGGGAGAGCGATTTGCATAAGAAGTGACATCTTGTGGCAAAAGGTTGAACTAGGTAGTGCAAACTAAGTACTTTCTAAGTACCAAGAAAACATCTGTTGTTATAAAATCCCATATTTATGTGTGTCTGTAACACTAAGAGTACCACCGACGGCATAAAATCTAGGGGCATTGTGTTAAATCGTATTCAACACACACTTTCAGGATTTACTGAAGTCGTGGGTTCCATTAAAGGAGCATTTATTCTCCATTTTATTAACGTAGATAATTGAAGCACACCTGTCATATTTGATGGGCAATTAACTTGTATTCATAAGAAAATCTGATCAAAATAACCTCATTTCAATTTCAGATGAATGCTACCATATAATATACAGTATAATTCCTTTTATCCAGCATGTTCCAGACTTGAGTGATGCCAGTTTAGATGATGTTCCAGTTGTAATGCTGCTCCTAGAATGTTGATTACCCATATGGTTAGAAAATTTTGCTCTGGACCGATGTCAAGTTAACATAGTTTCCAATGCTTAAACAATAAATACATCTTATTTAGTTTTTTTTATTAAACAAAGCTTCATTGAACAACAGAGGCAGCTAGGAAAATTGCAGGGCCCAGTGCAAAGTGTGTGCACAGGGCCTATTTATGCGTAAAATTTTTTATATATCTTATTCTATAATGTGCTTATTATTTAACCTTATCATGGTCAGTTGGCATTTCATTCATTGGTTGAATGGCAAGCCAATCAGGGTTCGGGACACCATTACTGAGGAATCAAATATGCTTACCTTCATTACGTAAACAGTTTAATTAACGTGAGAGGATACATGTATAAGCTTAAACAATTATAAAGTGTATGAAATTTGTTTTTCCATTAGATAAGAAAATTCACTTTAAGTACAGGTAATCTCCTATTTACATCGTTCTGATTTACATTGTTTCAATATAACGTCGTTTACAAATAAGGGAAAGTTTCACCGTTTTACATCCTTTGTCGTTTCTATGTCCGATATAACATCGTTTTAAATCTTGATCTCGTGAAGAGCATGAAATGCAGGGCAGCAGGTAATATTCAACAGAACCAACCAAAGGGACTACCGTATTTTTTTGTATATAATATGCATTTTTCAGGCAAAACTGATCTAAAAGTTGGGGTGCTCATTATCCATGGTAACAAATTCAAACATTTTATTCCAGGCAGTCAATAACAGTTATATGTATCTGTATGAATTGTCGCTGATAAAGCATAGTTTTTATTAATGTTCTGTATCGATGGCATTTCTTTTCAAATTTTTGTTGGAAAAGCAATAATGAGAACTTTTTCTATTATCCATTGATAGAGATAAAACGTCAAATTTATTTGTGATTGACGTATAAATCTGTTGAAAAAACGTTCGGAGTCAGTACATACATTATTACAGAAGATATCACCCTCATCTCTAGGGCCCTAACTTGGACTAAACGAAAATGATTGTTATCCAAAAAGCAAGCCGCTACAATGTATCGAATGTTTCTCCTTCTTTAAATTGCTAGGCAGATGGAGGATTAGAGTTAATCATTTAATTGGTTAATCTCCTTTATAACATACTAGCAGCATTTCCCGTTTAATTTCAACGGATTTAGTGAAGCTACTACAGCACAACATATAAACTCTTTATAATATATAGTAGATACTTTTAAAATTACAATTAGCTTTTCTTAACAATTAATCATATTTGCTTGTAACAATACGTTTCCGAACGTATTGCATTCAAATATAACGATAATTGTATTTCCTATCATATATATCACTTTCGCCAAATCCAGCTTCATTTCTTGTGTAATTATGCATCGCTGAAATATTTACTTTTATGTCTTGTAAGCAAGAAACCCATGAAAAAGCAATGTACAGTTGTCCATGATTGAACACTGACTCTGGTAAATGTACACCAGATACCTGAGCTTATTTACGTTAATAAACATTATAATGTAGAATATAATGATTTTACTTACAAAAAATGTAAGATTCCAGTATTCAATAGACAAAAGAAGGTTCAATTACTTTAATCAATAAACGCTTCCTGAATAATATTCAGTATCTATTTATGTTGCTACCCATAAACATCGATCATTTCATTGCTTAAACAAAAGTGCAAATCGATAGCGGGGACAAGTCGCAACACAGGCAGCGTAGGCAAGTGTCAGGGGGCTGGACAGAACCTTGCCCATTCACTATGTTAGCATGTAAGGAAGAATCATACCAAATTTGGTCATTCTAGCTTTTATCGTTTAGGAGGAGTTCCATGAACAAACACACAAACCAACAAACACCCTTCAAAATATATTATAGAAGATTAGGTATTCTTTCGTAATTTATGTATTTTAGGTTTTCATGATGCGGTCCACAGACTCGGGGAAAATTGGTTCAGAGGCCCTTCGATAGAAAAGGTTGTGAATCACTGATCTAAATCATACCGGATAGTTTCTGGTAATACGGTCACCACAATTTTGTATGAAACTGATTGTGATTTTGCGATGTTGAAACTGTGAAAGATTCTGCATTTTCTCTCCTGTAATTTACATTAATTTAGGAAGGTTTTTAAATAACAATCGATTTGATCTGTAAACAATAATGTCGTTGCAGCAAAAGCACATGAACCTCCTTTTCTGTGAAGTCCTGCATGTGGCAAATAAGAGCCACCTTTAGAAAAACTTAATTCAATGTTCTTTTAAGGAATACCGCTCCCATTGTAAATGAGTACACTTTTCGCCACTCACTCCCCATTGCTTGCTACCTGCAACCTTTCTACCCATCATGAACTCTTGTCGGTATCTAAATTTTAAAATTACTTCCCGTCAAGATACGAACTCGAGACTTAAACTATCGGATAGGATATAAATTGTAGTTTCTTATTTTTGGGATATAAATTGCAGTTTCTTATTTTTGAAAACATAATTCAAATCCGAGTAGAATTAGCGTAAATTTATAGTTTTTATTGGAAAAAAGTGGTAATTTTTCTTCGTCTAACAATAGGCTTCCTAGGCAACAGGCTTAATGCTTATATTTTAATGCCATTAATGTTAAACTACGACTAATGATGGAAATCCAATATTGTAATAAACCACATTTTTGGGGCTGTTTTGCCCCAGTACTGCTCAATACGAGAACAAAAATGATGAGGCAGCTCCATACGACCTACAGACTTGAAATTTGTCATGATTATAGAATTTATGTTGCAACCGAAGGTAAGATAAAAAAATTGCAATAATTCAGATTTGTAGGCGAGGTTTTCCCCATTTCAGCCCAATACGAGTGTGAAAATTATAAGGCACTTCTTAATGAGAAACAAACTAGAAATTTGGCAGAATTATGTGTTTTTTGTTACAACAGAAGAAAAATATCAGATAATGCAAAAATTCAAAATCTTAGGCGCTGTTTTACCCCATATGAGTAATAAAATTATAAGGCACTTCTAAATGAGCTATAGTGTTGAAATTTGGCACGGTTACTTGATTTTGGACACATTGTATTTGGTAAAATTCGAAATTGTAAAAATGCTGAAATTTAAAAATGCTTGCAGAATGCAAGCACCGTCTACTAGTATGCTATACTATTAATGTGATTCAAGTTACGAGAAAAGTTAGTGTCTCAAGTCTATTAGTTTTTCTGTTTCTTATAATTTGGTATTAAATATAGCAATTATTGTCCGTGAGATATAACTATGTCTCCGACACGACTTGGGAAGGTGAGTGGTGGGAGGCAGTGGAAGAGTCTGCAGCCAATGGGATGCTCTCCCTAGGCATGGCAATGGTACACAGTTGCCGGCTCTCCATACTCTCTCTCTCTATCTTATTTTTCTCTACTCTCCCGACAAGTTAACAGTGCGAGTATATACGTGTTCCTTTTGAGTTTGTTAATTCTTTGTTGTTTTTGTTATTGCTATTTGTTATCGTTCCTTTGGAGTTCTGTTAATTCTTTGTTTTTGTTATTGCTATTTGTTATCGTTCCTTTGGAGTTCTGTTAATTCTTTGTTTTTGTTATTGCTATTTGTTATCGTTATTGTTGCTGCTGTTAGTTATTGTTAATCATCTCTTTGGCCCGCAACAATGACACAAAAACCATCTACTTCTGGAAAGAAGAATTTAGGTCATGGTACTGCTCTTAAAGGAGCAGCAAGGGAGCTTGTGCATCGTTTGAGGATGCACTTCGAGGCAGAAAAGAAGAATGGAGGATCTCTCATGTCACTTGATCGGGTCGTAGAAAGAACCGCGAAAGCCTTGGACATTTCACAGGGTCTGGTAAAAAAGATTTCTAGAGAAAAGGGTGTTTAAAATTCGTTTTTCTTTTTTTATTGTTTTTTATGCCTTGTATTTGTTTGTATACAGGGTTGTGTTGGATGTTGTTTTGAACGGTGCAGTGATACTATGAGTTGCCTGTGGTGGACAGTGTATCCCTACGCGATCACGTGGTGATGCCCAAAAGAACATGCAGTCGACGAACGCGAACGATAGTGTGTGTATTGTGGTGAAGCGAGTGGTTGAATTAGCTCCGATCCTACCGGACGGCGATGCACTGCGCAGAGACAAACCAGCATATCAGTCACTTATTATAAGATCATAACTGTATTAATACATTAAATACTGTGTTGATTAATCCTGTGGTTGAATCTAACTTTCCTATGATAATATTATGCAGTCCACTTTCAACATCATTCTTTAAACTCATCAAAGATAATTTTATACATTGAATTTTGGTCCTTAGGGCCGGATTAATCAACAACCATCAACGTAAGTGTGACAATTAATAAGTGAAAGCAGCTATTAACTTGTGCGCTGCACATCCCGGCAATTCAACGGTCCTTGGTGAGAGGCTGCTACCCAGCGGATTCACCTGGCAAAGTGTCAGCGGTACAGCAGTGCCTAGCGAGAGGCTACATTCGCGCGATTCAACAGTCCCTGGTGAGAGGTTACATCCTAGCACGATGCATCGAGGCGTCAGGCAAGGAAAGCCCCGGGGCCGACGAGGACTACTTTGGACTCCTTGAGTGAAACGAGAAGTTACATTGCGGTCTCCTGATCACAGTGAGCCATCGAATAGCTAATCATCTATGTTTTTTAAAGGGCAGATCCTTCCATGATCCCTTCACATTTCCTACCCTAATATTAAGCTGAAATGGATCCAAATATCAAAAGAGACCTCATTAAGAAACGTGCTGTTATTAACCCATTTATGCCGAATGGGTCGTTGGCGACCCATCTATAAAAAAAATCGTACTCCGACAGTGTTGCACAAATTGATTACTTCAGCATTCAGACAATGTTGCTATGCAACATTTTTGCACCACCAGCACTCATTCAGTGCTCATATCCTGACCGATGCTAGCGATAGAAGTCGACATGGCAGAAGGACACACGTCTCGACGCTTAAAAGTGTAAGTAGCTTTATTAAAAATCCATATTTACGATTTATAATCAACCATATTTGTTTATCAGAGTCTGAGGATTATAAGTGCAAAGCTTTTATGCCATATGTCGAATTAAAGGATATATAGTCTGTAAAACAGAGAGTGGGTCAAAAACGACCCATTCGGCGCAAACCCGCATTTCGTGTTCTTGTCAAAATTTATGGTTTCTTGATAATTTTCTTGCCTGAAAGAGCTGAAAATAATTATTCAGTCAGAACTTATGATGTTTAGTATAATCTACATGTATCTGCTGTTAGGAGTAAGCAATAAATAATTTATATAAAAAAATAATCTTTATATTTACTGCATTTCATTCTAAAAACAGACGATGTATGCATGTATAAATATTCATTTACGTCCACTCTAGGATGCGGCCGAAAGCATTGTCTATTTTACTATTGGGTCTTCATTCTCGTGATCGTAGGTGAAGTCACCTAACAGTCACCAAAATCATTGAAGTTTTGGAGTCGTTAGAGCCTGATGACATTCCAGGGTCTGGGGCAGACATTGTTATCACTCCTCCGGATGATGAAGGGGCACATACTGATGAAGACTCCGGTGATGAGGATTGCAATAATCCGGACAACCTAAGCCGATGACAACTACGGGCTCCGGCGGAGCTTGTGATGGCAGATGCTGAGGATTTGCAAAGAGTAGACGCAGATAGAATTGAAAGTGAAGATGGTAAGGGACCCCCTAAATCAAAAAATATTAGAAAACACCTCAACAAAGCAAAACCCAAAGAGCGAAATTGGGAAGTAAGGGATCTTCCAGCCTGTACCGATGTAGCTCCTCATATTCACCATGAATCTGCTGCATCAGTCTCTAAAGACTCCCATCCATTAGATTTCCTCCTGATTTTTCTAGGCGAAGAACTCATTCAGAATGTAGTGAAATTTTCTGTAAATTATGCAATGCGTAACAATAACGAATGCTTGCAGCTGCTCATGGATGAAATGTATGCATTTCTAGGGATATTATAACTTAGTGGATATGTACCTCTCCATCGGCGCCAGATGTTTTGGGAGAATGCTGATGATGTTCACAACAATCTTGTGTCAAACTCCATGCGTCGAGACCGATTCGAAAAGATTTTTAGTTGCCTACATGTGTGCGATAATGACCACATACCCCAACGTGACAAAATGGGCAAAATTAGACCTCTTCTAAATTTATTGAACGAGGCGTTTTTGCGCAATGCTCCAGATGAAACGAATGTTTCTGTCGAAGTCTCTATGATTCCATATTTTGGACGCCACGGGTGTAAGCAATTTATCCGCAGAAAGCCAATCTGTTTTGGATACAAGGCATGGGTGCTAACGCAGCATCAAGGATATTGTCTCCAAGCTGACATTTACCAGGGCCGCAACGGCGGTGGTCCACCAGAGCAGCCTCGGGACGCTGGTCTAGGAGAATCAGTTGTGATCACATTCGCCGAAAAATTGATTGAGAAATTTCCAGGGATCAGATTCTCTTTCTTTTTTGACAATTTTATTACCAGCACTAAACTCCTGTCAGAAATGCAGACTAGGGGAATGAAAGCAACAGGGACAGTAAGGGAAAATAGAATGGATCATTGTCCTTAACCCAAGAAGGCTGTGATGAAGAGATGCCCTAAGAGGGTCTTACGAATCTCTTGTTGACCTGGCAGACAACCTTATTGCCGTAACCTGGAATGACAATAATGTTGTAAATATTCTTTCAAATGATAAGGGTATGCTTCCTTCACAACAGGTAGGACGATACTCCGTAGCCCACAAGAAAAAAATAAAAATTGATCAGCCGTTGTTGATACAATCATACAATAAGAACATGGGTGGTGTTGACCAGATGGACAACAATATTTCCAATTACAGAACTGGAATCAGGGTGAAAAAATGGTACATGCCTATCATCCTTTGGCTGTTTGATGTCGTGATGAGTAATGCGTGGATCTTGAGCCACATCCAAGGACTAACGCTCGATGCACATGCCTTCCGTCGAGTTGTAGTTCAAGCGCTTCTCCAAAAATATGAAGTCAGCACCAAAACACTTGGTCCTATGAGTTACGCTGTGTGAGTCCAACCCCCTGCCTGAACTAGTCACGGAGGTTACCTTGTCACAGGGCAACCATGGTGACGGTACGCTGAGTGCAAAAGCAAGACTGTAAAGGCATGCCTGAAGTGTGCAGTTCCACTACACGACAATTGCTTCATGTCATTTCACATGCGATACAAATATATGACATGTTTTTCAACAATGTAAACAGTGCTAATAAATACGTTACATTGACAAAATTGGTGATTCTGAAGTTAACATTTTTTTTGCATGGAAATCAAACCATTACTGCATGTGATAACAATAATAACACTTCACTCAGCTATGACCCAAAAATGTGGGTTTGAGCCGAACGGGTCGTTAACGACCCATGCCATATCTTGAAAATGTGTAGTCTAAGAATTTTTAAATTATTTTTACAGTCATTAGCATCAAAAGAACATTGAGAAATCACACTTTAAAGATACACAATTTAAAGATACATTTGAGAGTCTAGTGGTGAATAATCATTTGCTGTTAGATATTCAAAGGTTTTATTATTTGTTGTCAGTGTTGAAAGGACAGCCACAAGAATTGATACAGAATTTACCTGTAACAGAAGCTAACTTCACAGTAGTATATAACATTATCTGTGAACATTATAATAACAAAAGATTAATTGCAATGCAACATATAAAGGCACTACTTTCATTACCTGATGCACAGAGGAGTTCCGAATTAGAAATCAGACAGTTGATCCATCAAGTAGTTAGCAAACAAGGATGCCTTGAAGGCATTGGATATACCAGTTCCACTAGATGAAATGCTAACCTTACAACTTATATTAGATAGAGTCAATAAAAAAACAAGAACCAAATTCAAATCCAAGTTCGATAAAAATGTATTTCCTTCATTAGAGGAATTAAGACAATTTTTGGAACTAGTGCAACTAGTGCAAGGTGATAAACAGCAAACTAACCTTGAACTTGTTGAACAGATAAAGCAGAACAATAAGATCAATAATCACTCTAAGCATAGTTACATAAACACTGTTACTTAATGCATAATCTGTAAGCAATCTCATGCTCTGTTCAAATATTCGAAGTTTATTTCACTAAGCATACAGAAATGCAATGAAATCGTTAAACAATACAAACTATGCATTAATTGCTTGAGGGGAAATCATCGTGTGTTGGACTGCAAATCAACATACTGCTGTTTTAAGTGTCAGCAGCGACACCATACACTATTGCATTATGAGAATGAACGCAACTCAGATTCATTTCTGGTCAAGAGTGACAAAGGAGGAAACAATCAAGAAAATGGCAATCTAGATTCGGTTCAAGCTGCAATGGCTTACCACACACAGGAGAAAATCAACGTCTCAAGTATTATTGAGCACAGCAGTAATCCAAGTCAAGGATAACAATGGACAATGGCACAATTGTCGTGCATTGCTGGACAGCGGCTCACAAGCTCATTTTATAACTGAAAACTGTGTACAATTTTTGGGAGTCAGAAAGAAAAGAACTCATATCCCTCTACAAGGCTTCAATGAAATCGCATCAGAAACCACACATAGTGTGGACACTGAAATTAAATCACGCACTAGTGAATTTAAGGCCAAACTAATTTGTGCCATATTACCAAAGATAACTGGAAACATACCAGCAACATATATTGACAGCAAGGAATGGGGCTTGCCAATGGATCTTCAGTTTGCTGATCCCGGTTTTCACATACCACAGAAGAAAGATATACTGATAGAAGCTCAGTTATTCTGGCAACTGTTGCTAGGAGATCAGAAGATGGTCCATATCCAGTACTACAAAACACGAAGGTGGGTTGGATCCTAAGTGGAGAATGAAAGACAACTCCATGCAACGAGAAGCCAATGCAATAACAGAAGAGTCTGTTTCTTAGAAATGATGTCACATTAGAACAACAACTTCAAAAATCCTGGGAAGTTGAAGAGTTAAATCAGCCCATATGCTCCAAAGAGGAGAATCTCTGTGAACAACATTTTGTCAAGAACACTACTCGTGATCATACAGGTCGTTCCGTGGTAAGACTGCCAATTAAACAAGGTCCCAGTATACAACAAGACCTATGTTCGATCATCATGAGATTTAGAACTCATCAAATAGCTTTGACAACAGATATTGCTAAAATGTATCGTCAAATGAAAATTCATCCAGAAGACCAGAAGCTACAGAAGATATTCTGGCGAAGAACGTCTGAAGAACCAATTTACCAATTTCGACTCACAACTGTCACCTATGGGACAGCTTCAGCATCTTTTTTGGCCACAAGATGTCTCAAGGCATTAGCCATGGAAGAACAAGATAAATTTCCAAGGGCTGCAGAGGTATTAAACAGAGATTTCTACATTGATGATGGCATTACGGGAACTAACACGTCACAACAAGCTGTCAAACTTAAAAGAGAATTGCAACAGTTACTACAACTAGGTGGTTATCAACTCAGGAAATGGTGTAGCAACAATGATGAAGTCTTAGAATACATTCCTACTGATCTAAGAGAAATGCAACATTCACTAGAAACAAACGACAGTGAAATAGTTCAAACGCTTGGTCTCCAATGGCAGCCTAAAACTGATCAGTTTCTAATTGTCAGTGCAATCAACAAAAATACACTGGCAAATACCAAATCATATTGCACTAAGCGAGAAGTATTATCTTTAATAGCGTCAACATTTGATCCATTGGGATTAGTGAGTCCAGTTACTATAACATGCAAGATATTTATGCAAAAATTATGGCAAGGAAATTTCAAATGGGATGATGAATTACCATCACACCTTCAACAAGAGTGGGAACTTTTATGTGAACAATTGCCATTAACCTTAATCTGCCGGATTTAAATACCCTCTGGTGAGGTCCTGCTGCCGGATTTAATTTTGGACATTTAAATATTTTATGTATGTCTTTTGCAAAAATCGCATATCTCGTGAACTATTGGTGATAAAATGTTCAAATAAAAAGCATTTTGTAGTCAAACTATCAGAGAATTACATCATTCTGCCTATTTTTAGAAATAAACAGGCTGAAATAACCCTAATAGACTAAATTATCATGCCGAAATAACTTATTGTCGATATAAATCAAAATAAAGTACTAATACTACATTTAGTCACTTTTTGGCAATGTGGTTCCTGCTCAGTCTGCAGCTGACACAACCCCAGTATTTATACTTCCCTATAGAGTCGAGCTAGTGTGGTATTCCTCGAAGCAGGGCTCAACACATAGTCCCACGTCACACGCCTTGCACCTGTATTTCATCCTTGAGTATTTGCTCTTTGAGGAACACACATGGCAACGGATAAGGGTCCCCGAAATGGGCCAATGCTTATTGTCCTTGGCCTCTAAGCACTTTATTTGCATTCCACTAGTACTAGGTCGCCTCCTTGAGAGAGTCTGGGAAGGAAGAGCTCTAGCGCCCTCTTCAACCATTTGCCGCACAAGGGAAAGTCGGAATTGCCGATGTGAAAATGCGCCACCGCAGGAAGGAAGGAGAATCCAACTATTTAGGATAGTTAGATCGACTAAATGAAAAAATAATTTCTTTGTCCATTTCCAAGTGCAGCGACCGATGGTGTAGCTGTTAGCCATCCTATCTCAACTAGTTATATAAAAATAAAGGAATCACTAAAAAATAAAGACGAACAGCTACAGATATTTTGAACGCACAAGTCTACATCCGCTCTACTTCGTAGTCTGCAAATGAATGAACGTAAACGTAGTAAAACATAGGTATATGCATATATGTGGAAAAGGAAGAAGAAAATAAGAAAGGGAAGGAAGCTTTGGGGTAGGACTTAGTCCTGGGGTTGAGTTTATTGCATCTCTTTGGGTTGCAACGTAGTAAAACACAAATGTGGAAAAGGAAGAATAACAAAGGAAAGGGACCTTTGGGGTTCAGTTTATTGCATCTCTTTGGGTTGCGAGAAAGGGTCTCACCTCGGCAGAGACGTACTCTTTGAGTGAGGCACTCTCGATTGTTTGTTTACGCTCCCTTTCCCAAATATGCAAGACCTTCAGCCTTGGGAGAGCAGATGGAAAAATTTTGATTCTATGACAAAAACGACATCTGTGAGCGGCCTCAGAGCTAAGCGGGACACCGGTGTCCCTTTTGGCAGGCTTACCCAGAAATTAGCTGGGACACCGGCGTCCCTTTCGGCATTTAAAGGTTACTCAATGACATCAAGATCAACCGATGTGTTTTAATATCAGGTGAAATTGTACCCATTGACTTGCATGGATTTTCGGACGTTTCCGAAAAGGCATACGGTGCTTGCATCTATTTAAGATCTACAAACCAAAACGATGAAACGTCAGTACATTTGTTATGCGCAAAATCAAAGGTAGCTCCCGTCAAAAGGATCTCACTTCCGAGACTTGAACTATGCGGAGCATTGCTTCTTTCAAGATTAGCAAAAAGGGTTATGCAGATATTAAATTTGAAATAATGTTTACCTCTGGACAGATTCCACAGTAACACTAGCATGGATCTCAGGATGTCCAACTAAATGGAAGATGTTCATTGCTAATCGAGTGGCTGAAATTCAAGAAAATACATCTCCTCAGAATTGGAGACGTTTCATCAAATGATAATCCAGCAGATTTAATATCATGTGGAATTCTGGCTGAAAAACTCTAAGTGAATTCCATATGGTGGGCAGGACCAACTTGGCTAAAATGAGAAACCACAGAGTGGACGGCATCACTGGACGAGTTATCCCCTGAAAATACTATAGAAGAAAAGGGAAAGGTCATTAATTTGACTACCTGCAAGATCCAAGTGGATTTCATACATAAATATTCAAGCTTCAAGAAGCTTCAGAGAATAACCGCATATTGTCTAAAATTCATATCAAATTGCAAAAGAAAGCGTAGAGTTTCCTCAATAATACTGCTTCCTCAAAGAGTTACAGGAAGCTACAAGGAGAATCATTAAGATTGTACAAAGGGAAACTTATGCTGCGGAAATATCTGCATTAAAGAAGAATGATGACATAAGCAACAGAAGCCATGTAAAACCTTTACACCCATTTCTAGATGGGCAAGACATCGTCAGAGTGGGAGGACGTTTACATCGAGCAAGTCTTTCATACAATGCAAGACATCCAATAATTTTGCTACCAAATCATAATGTCACAAAATTATTACTGATAAATGAACACCAACGTTTATTGCATGCCGGTCCTCAGCTAGTCATATCTTCTATCAGGGAAACCTATTGGATTCCAAGATTACGTCAAGTAATCTGGAAAATGTTTCTCATTAACACGTTCCATGCGGACTACATCTTAAGATGTACTCCCGGCCAACCCCGCATACATCTTAAGATGTTCGCTCTCGCTTCCCTTTCTCCGTCGTTTTTTTCCTTCCGCGCCTGGGATTTGACCATGAGAGGAGGTCCGTAGGAAGCTTTAGACTCATTGTCTCTCTATCTTTCGAAGCGTGTGCGTCGTTTTTGTGCCGTGTTTTCCGTTGTGGAGAAAAGCAGATTTTGGTTTTTTTGAAGATTTTGCAGGTAAGACTTATTTTTTCTTATGTATATTGTTTTTAATGTATTTCATTGTTTAAATTAAACATGTTAGTCACTTTTGGAAAGATAAAATAATTGTTTTTTAATTTCAGACCTTTGAACGACGTTCTTTTCGCGTGAACTTTCGCTCGATCGTACGATCATAGTTGATCGAGTAAGTGTTATTCGCTTGTTGTTTTTGTTGTTTGAATGTTTCAATTTAGTCATTTTTTAAAACATAAATTATTTTTATTTTCAGAATTTCGGATTTTTGGTCCTTTTTTACGTCGACCGTTCGTTTGATTGTCCGATCGAAGAGTATCGAGTAAGAGTTATTCGCTTGTGTGTTTTGTTATTATTATTTACCTTTACAATATAGTAGCTAAGATTTTTATATAGAATCAAATATCTTTTTTCAGTCGTATATAGGTACCTAAATAATGAATATGGATTCGTAACCGTCAACGTCCTATGCGCAGAATGTCCCTTCTTCCGGTATGTTTCATTATTTTAATAAATAATTTCTAAGTTTAAGTTTTGTAAACTTGTTAGTTCAACGGAGAATTTTATTTCGGACGCCCCACCGTCAAAGAGGCGGAAAATAGAGGAGCGATTCCTTATTTCGGATCTTTCTTCCGAGAAAGTATGCCAGCTCCTCGAGGAATATGGGGAGGATGTTTGGGACGATGAAGAGGAAGGCAGTGATCCTTCCCAACCCATGGTAAGAGATACAGCTTTTGTTTCTTTAGAGCCCGAAACACCTCTTGCAAGGACCCACACATGTCCGCCAGATGTCCCTTCCCCCGGATCCCCTCCACATGTTTTCCGCGATTTACAACCACCTTCACCTATCCAATTGGACCTACCCCAATCTTTACCACAAAAACCTTGCAGGGTGTGTTCGGGTAATAAAGTAAGAAAGGTTGTAACCACTTACTGCTGGGATTGTGAAGGTGAGCCAGGGTTTTGTTTGACCAATTGTTTCCAGGAATACCATTGAAGAATAATGAACCAATAGAATAAATTTATAATTATTTTGGTAATTAAATTTTTCTATTGGTGCACCTTACTTCAATGTTATTTCTGGAAACAATTGGTTATGTTTGTTTGTATATAAAAATGGAATATATTAATATTCCATTGTAAATACTTATTGTAAATAGAAACATATATGTAGTGTAAATAGTAGTTTCTATTGCAATTAGAAATTTTTATTGTTAATAGCGGGCTTCATTTTAATTAGCATATAGCATAAATTGTAGTTTCTATTGGAAATGGAAACATTTACGTACTGTAAATAGTGACTTTCGTTGCACACTTTTTACTGTAAATAGTAGGCTTGTATTGCAAATAGTTGCCACTAATGTGAATTGAAATCTTTGCAATGTAAACAGACAGTTTTATTGTAAATTGAAAATTTTGTATGTATTATTCTGAATGGAAACAATTATTGTAATTGTAAATAATGTTAATTATAAAAAATATGATAAAAGCAATTGTAAAAACAAAGATTTAATAACATTTTATAATCAATAAATTATTTTGAAAGTGAATTGTGTTATTATAACATTATTTAAAATTATCTATTAGTTATTATTTATTGAAAAATAATCCATACATTTAAAAAGATCAATAATTATGTGAGCTAGACTTTTTCTCCAAGTTTACAAACTGAAAAAAAGAAATTTGGAATAAATTTTTTGGCGATATTTTAGATGTAATAATAGAGTTAGCCAATCTTGGGACTATACGCGGGTCGGGTGGTATAATATGACATCCTCGTGCGTTTTCTCTTCAAAATGTAAGGATTAAATTCATCATATAGTTCTGAAGATGCCATGAAAGGTCCAATATCGTTACGCGTCGCCGAAATGTGTTGCGGGTTAGCCTACCTTTGGCCAACCCCGCATGCGGACTACATCATAAGATGTACCAGTTAAATAATTAATATTTAAAGAAATTTCAATTTATTTCTTAAATAACATAATATTTTAACCTAAAACACGAAGTCATGGTGAATTTCTCCGAAAAAAATATCATCCGTACACGGGAATGTGCCTATTATTATTTCCGCAATGAACGTGTTAATAAAATAAATATATCTAAGCCAACAATTTACTGCTAATACAATATTGTCCTCTGCTTCTGTTTGCGAAGCTGTAATAGTTAAAGAAGCCTCTAGCAGAAGGAATTGGATTGAACCTTAAAGAATAGTCCTGAAGAATTAAAATAAGGTTTCGTTTTGGCTATATTTAAGGTATGTTTATTACTCTTAGGTGTTGGCAACAGATGAATATCCACGTGCAGGGGTGATTCCGTGTGAAGTAGGGATGGGGCAAGAAGGAGAATTGCAATTTGTGTATACAATGCTTTGAATGTTTGTGATGAGGACTGACACAAAATCACAATCTTAGCACAAATAATTTAACCCCTCCAGCCAGTAAAGATTTTTGTAGGTGCAGACCCAATTACGGTAGTAAATTTGACAGAAAAACAGTGACTGCACTCTTTTTCAAGCAATATTTAATACATAATTTGTCATTTAAATTAGGTAGATATTTTACTAATGCTCAAATAATATGAAAAAGATTTTAATTAAGGTATAGTGTTTTATCCATCTTAAGCTCTTGTAATTACAATGAATTTTCTAAAGATGTTGTTTTGCATGATGAGTTTTAAAACATTCTTCTAAACACAAATCCAATATAACGTATCCTTTCTCCTTCCTTTAGCCAAACACATTACAGTTTTCTTTGGTGCCTGGATTTTTTTCTCCTGTGTTGGTAGTTTCCTGATGATGTGGAGATGGATAAATGGGTGGTCTTCTGGCACTTGGTAACTTTGAATAATTCCTGCCTTTTTCAAACAATTGGTGTATTGAAATAATATGAAAATTCAAGATGGTTAACCTTGCTTTGACAACTATTGAATGTCATCAATGCATTATGCACCAAAACAATCAATAACCAAATCACCATCAATGTTGTCTTTACTTTCAGGATCTAGATATAGATTTTGAGCAGCAAAATCAACTTCCTCTTCACATGGATTGTTGTTGCCTGACTCAATCTGAAACCCACTACTTTTCCCTGTACAGGTGAGCCCTGCTTAACGCGGCCCTGGCCAGTGCGAATTCGTTATAACTCAGATTTATGCACAGTGCGACGACCGCAGTCTAATATCTTATGATTTTTTAAATTTTGCACATCAAATTTCATAAAATATCCTAAATATTGTGACATTTCAGCAGTGTTGCATAATATTGCATCGTCTGATGGCCAATTCACTCTTTTCCCTGTAAATTTCACGGGTCTAACACAAAAAACATATCTAAGGTGGAAAACATTTGAAAAACGGAAATAGAAATATGATTCATGCTTCATGTTTCTTTGGCATCATTGGATCGTAAAGAATTTTTTTGATGATTTCTATTTCTAAAGTCTATAATTTTCGACAATTACTTTATTACAATGTTAATTTACCGTATTAACATATTATAAATAGTAATAAAACAATAACGCTACATATCAAAAAATTATATAATTTTGACCTACATATGAAAAAACTTGTGGTACGTGTGGAGGGATCTTAATGTTTGAATGCATATGATGTATAATAACATATAATCAGTGATGAGCTGGAAAAAAATTAAGAACCGGCTGTCTAAAAATAAAAAAAAGAAGCCGTAAGGAAATTCGGAAAAGGATGACAGGGGAGGCCTATATGCCAGGAGGCACCATATCGCTCTAGTTTAGTAATACCGTTCCGCTAGCTTAACAAGTGTCCCGTTCATAATATATTCCATTTCATACACTGTCGGTAATTGACAATCAGATAGGACAAAATGTACTTGAAAGGACAAAATCAATAAATTTTCCTATTTTCTAAAAATTTAACAACCGGCTCGCAAATTCTGAGAAAAATTAACAATAGGCTCAAGTGAGCCGGTGAGAGCCAGCTTCAGCTCATCACCGTATATAATGATATATAAATTGTAGAAAACCCAACAGGCACTACTATGGGTTTGATCTATAAGCAGAGCTGCAAGAGCATCGTCAATCAGTGCATGAATTTGTTGGAGGAGCCCAGTGACTTCACACGAATGAGTGCCGTGAAGTGGGGCTGCAATGGACTATTTGAATGCTACTGACAAGTTTTACGTAATAAGCGAAAAAAAGCTAAACAGTCGACACTGGACTCTTATTTAAAGAAAACTTCGTAGGTGTTCTGAGAAATATTTTGAAATTATGTACGTTTACCACGAAAATGCTTTTTTGTCCTACTGTTTACTAGGTGATTTTATAGTTTGTTTAATAAATTACGTTCTAAAAGTTAGGTAGAAATATGTTTTACATTGATGCGGGTCCAAAAATACCATTTGGGAAGTTATTTCCCTCAGGGTGCCTAAAGGTTATGGTGCCCCGGCGAACACGGATTTTAGCTTAACGCAGAGACCTCAGGAACGCATCCTCCGCGTTAAGCAGGGCTCACATGTATTCTCAACTAGCTATTGAATATATTCTTCTTTCAAAAAAACAGTCCATTGCTTTGCAGTTAGTGGCTGTTAGAACACGGAGGTCTCAACTTCTTCTCACAAAAGAAATCTTTAGACCGAAGATCACAAAGCAATATGTGATGCAGTGCATTGCAGCTTACTCAGAATTTAATAAAGAGTTAGACTAGATGCCAACCAAATTTACTTGAAATAATGATCACACAGGCTTCCAAAATAGATTGGAAAAAATTTGAAAATTTTAAGCACTTTAGATTAGGAATTCGGATTTACCCCAGGACCTTCAAAAAACTATTAGCCAATGTTACTTCCTTTTTTCCATCCTCTCTGCCCTTTTCACACATTTGGAAATCCCCTAATACTCCTCTCTGCCCAAAACCCAAGCCAACTTGTGCTTTGCCTAACATAACTGAGACACCCTTGTGCTTAAATCAAATTAAATCATGCTGCATAAATCTATCATAACAACTGTCGTCATAAACCACAGTTTCAATTTTACGTATGGGATTACAGTGGAACCTCGATCTATCATTTTTGAAGGGACCGAGAAAAAAAAGCGATGAATGCTGGAAAACTATGAAAGCTGGAAATAAGAAGTCGATTTAGAAATATGTACAAGTACAAAAACCTTACTTAGATCTACTAAAAGCATTACCTAAAAATAAGCATTAAAACAAATAAAGAGAAGAATAATAATAACAGTAAAATAAAAAGAAGCATTAAAATCATGTTTACCGTAAAAATGCTTTATTTATTCATAAAGTAATCAGTGATGGTTAATTGTTTACTTGAAGCTTTGCGTTTTAAATTAAATAAGGAGTCTTCTAAACTTAACAGTTTGTACTTTTCACTATCTTCAATAGTGTGGGCGTAGAAAAAAGTTTTTAGTTTTTCTAATGCATCTTGCACTTCGGAAAATGTCGGAATAGGATCAGACTCGGGCTCTTCGTCGATTCCATCATTCTCTTCACCACTCCTCCCCTCGTTGTCATCACACAAATCTTCTATACTCTCGATACCACAGGTAGCCAGCTTACTGTCACAAAGTGCGTAGCTGTCAAAATCGACCTCGTCCACTGTGGTAACTCGTCTCAAATAACTTTGGAAAGAATCTATCTCTTCTTCTGCTATGAATTGTGAAACTTCATCATTATCGCTTTCATCCCCATAGCTGCACTTTTGGAAACATTTCGCTATCGAGGTTTCAGTAACCTGCCGCCATGCTGCAAGAACGTAATGCATGGCTTGCAGGACGTTTATTTTTATTGTTGCTGGATTAATCCCTTCCTCCGAGTCCATAAGGCACACAGCTCTTTGCACAAGCTGCTTTCAATAGAATTGCTTGAAACACTTAATGACACCCATATCAAGAGGTTGCAACACGCTAGTGCAATTCGGAGGATAAAATATAACCTTAATGTTCTTGAGGAATGATGTGTCTTTCGGATGAGCAGCCCAATTCCTGAAAATTCGTTTCGTCTCGTTAAAAAAGTTAGTCATCGATCAATCGAGGTAAAGCTTGGGTAGGGACAGAGAAATATTAACGATAGATGCGGGAAAACGATAATTCGAGGAACAATGAATGCGGTATTATTTAACATTGTTCACTATGAGCATTTGCCGGGACTTTGGAAAATGAACGATACATCCGGGAAAACGATACATACGTGAACGATAGATCGAGGTTACACTGTATATTAAAATTACTTATCTTTAAATCCACAAACATTTAAAGGTGTGCATTTCACAAAATTCACATACGTGAACGATAGATCAAGGTTACACTGTATATTAAAATACTTATCTTTAAATCCACAAACATTTAAAAGTGTGCATTTCACAAAATTATTTCGTGTTTAACAATACATTCTAAGAACAAGAAGGTTTTGCAATGGGCTCTCTTTTGTCTCCTCTTCCTGCTGATGTCTTTATGAACTCTATTGAATGTAAGTTATTTGATTTACCAGATTCCAAAAATGTTGCTGTATGGTTTCATTATGTAGATGACATTTTGTTTATGAAACGGCTCCCTCAGGCAACTGGATAACTTTGTGTCACTCCTTAATACCATAACATTCACTACCTTCAAAACTTTAAAAACTCCAATGATCTGGCAGAAAAGTTTAAGGTAATGAATGTTTCACCCTCCTACAAACTAGTTTCGTTCGATGTGAGATCATACATTTTTAAATTAAACGCCCCCAAATTAAATATTTTGGAACATTTAGAAATACTTCTACACAAACAGGACAGTAAACATCACCTCGTTAATGACATTATCTCTCTCACACATTCTTTCCTGCTTTCGTTGTTTCTCTCAATCCACCGTCCCTCCCTCCCTCTTACACAGTATGACTCGTCTATTCCTTCTCCTCTTCCTGAACCCTGATTGAACTCCCTTTTCTTCCAACTTTTTACTTTACCTTATATATTGGTGTTGCTCTTTGCTTCCATTATCTGATGCCATTCTTAGTCGAAACCGGTTGTTTTTCACTATTTAAGTGGAACCTTGTTAACAAGTTATCTCTTCCTGTTACTTACAATGAAGTTCCACCAAGTTAAGGCTTAAACCATTGATTTAAAAAAAGAGGTTGGTATACTTTCCAAATTAAAGCATAATGGCTAAATCAAATATCATATATTAGTTAATTACACATAAATTCAAGTAATATGACATACTTTGAGCTAATTGCATTCCTGAAGTCCTCATTCTTTTCAGTCCATTTATGGTCATCAGGATCAAGGCCACAATGGGAAATTGAGCTGACAGGATAATGACGTCTGATGAGTAAACATGTAAAAAACCAATTTTAATTACTACATGTTGAGAAATTTGATTAAAACTGATTGTTAAAGTATATATCTTAATAAAAATATTGTATACACTCATTGATGCTACTAATACACTACTACCATAGAAATATCAGATGAAACTTTCTCATCAGAATTAACTGTAAACTAAGGGGATGGTTTTTGGAATAATCTCTAAACAAATTGCTATTGCAGTCCCGACAACATATACAGTGAAACTTTGATTTTATGATCTCCAATTTTACGTTTTCTATGACCTAACACTTTTTTCTCTTGGTTCCAGTGAATGATACATAAGAACATTGTTAAAATTTAACTGATTTTACATTTCTGTGAATTTACGTTTTCCTCAAATTTATAATCCAAATATGTAGTCCTGATAATATAATTTGCACCCGATTTTACATTCTTAAGAGTTATCTTCCTTACAAAATTTCCCTCAGAACCCCACTGCTAGATCCCTCGTTCTTGTAGAAGTTATATAGAAGTTGTGGATGGTTCTACGCCTACTACATTTCTAGCTGCACTTCAGGGAATAGAAGCAACAAGGAAGTATTTGTCAAGATTTGAAACTACATACTATAGTTTAGTGATGATGTGCAATAAGATAGAAAATGAATTATATAAGTTAAAAGGAACAGAAAAAGATACAAACGAGTATGTATGATTTTTTAAAGAAACAATAACAAGTTAGAAAAGTAGTGTGAAAGCAGATATTAGGGGATACAGGCAACTCCCGAGATTCAAAAGGGATGCATTCCTAAAAACGTGGTCGAATCTTGAATTGTCGAATGTTGAATGCTGTTTTTCCATAGACTTGCACGTTATAATCGGGGGATACGTTCCCGCATCTCAGCTCGCACAAGTCATTTGTTACAAACGACTCGCGCGAGCCGGACCGGGCCGTCTGGAGCACATCCCTGCATACATCTATACATACAACTATATATGGCAGCGAAATTAATATAAAAGTTATTAAAAAGCACAAAATAACTTCCAGCCTCGCCAGTTAATTTGAGGTTATGCAAACCTGCCCTTCTCTTAAATCTGTCAAACCAGCCATCAAATTACGTGAATTTATCACGTTCTAGAATTTTCTCCTTCTGTTTCACCTATAGCTTGACTGCATAGAAAACGTCCTGCGCAGAAATTCCTGTGCATCCCCTCCAAGCAGGGGTATACCCCCACTCCCGCTATAACTCCCTCCCTCTTGAACGTCCCTAACGGGAGCTTCACTTGCTCGCGGTTGCCAGCTTTTGCTGTTTGTTATTTTTCCCGAAAAATTAAAAACGCCGCTACTTTTCATAAGGAGAAAACAGGCCTACGGCCCATGTTTGAGGGAAACTGACAACATTGAGCTGGTTAAAAGGGACTGTCTGCTCGAGAGTGAGAGGAAGGGATAGCAGAGGTGGGAAGGTGTGGAGGTGGGGTTGGTATCCTTAGCTCCACCCACTGGTCACCAAGAAGGTCGTTTTCTGTGGTCAAGGTATAATAGTTGAACGACACTCTTTTATTTGATTTACTTGCATTATCACTATTACATTTCCTTTTAGATATCATGTCAAGTGATAAATTTATAAATAAATCAATAAAATAAATACCGTATATACTCGTGAATTGTGTGATCTCGCATAATATACGATCCCTTTATTTTTTGCCTCAAAATCTTGCTTTTATCCTATGTATCGTGTAATGTGCGAGTTGGAATTTTTTAGTGTCGGTAGTGCGACCTTCAGTTCTTTTTAAAATATAGTGTGTTTTCTTTAGTTCATTTCCATATGATTTCTATCTTCATGAAAGTTAAGGGAAAGCATTGAAATGTATAACTGTTTCTCTAATTGAATAACTACCTTTTAATTACCTATATTTATGTACCTAGCAGAAAGTCCTGGCGTTGCCCGGGGAAATTTGGTTCAAAACCGATCGGAATTCTAGATGATACATGGTATTTAAGAATTCACTCGGCTGCCGTTTTGAATAAAACGGTCAGAAGAAACAAAAACCACGTATGAATTATTTCTATGAGCCCTCCACAATCGTACCAAATTTGATTCAAATCAATAGTAGAACTTGGGAAAATATGCGTAGTTTAATCAGTCCCCGCCGTCCAATTACGGATAAGGAAGTAGTCGTTTCCCACCTTTCTCACTGTGTATAAGATGTAGAGTTACCTGTTTTTGAGAACAGGAAGTTTATGAGAACAGTTATTTTACTGAACAGTTTAGGCATCAGAACAGTTTGAAAAGAACTGTCCCATTCTTTCTGACTCATCTCTAGATGGCATTGCATTAGCATGCAAAGTTATTTTGCTTTTTGTACAATTAATATAAAACATTTGGGATTAAAAAGTAGTCTACGACCTTCCTATGTGTGAAGAACGTATTTGTTGAAAGTTTGATTATTCTATCTACAACGGTGTGGAAATGTATACATGCACAAACAAACAAACTTTCATAAATATGTAGGAGATTGATCTTATACTTGTATTGAAAGTGACAAATACCAAATTTGAACTTCCTAAGTTAATTTACTCGAGAGTTATCGTCGAAAAACCAAATCGATGCCTCCCAAACCCCCACTTAAAATTTTTTTTGAGATACACCACATCTTATAAATATTTTAGTATGTATGTATGTATGTTATTTATACGTTTTTAGACTGCTGAAGCTATTGAATTCAAAATTTTCATGGGCTATCCCATGGACCAAAGGAAGAACTTGGTCAAGGTTTGCAGACCGTGGAGTCTCTTATATCCCATAGGGACAACAAAATACTATTTCCATAAGAATGCATGGGAAATGGTGAGGAGAAACCCCAAAATGCCATGCAGCCCTTCACTGATGTGGATATAAATATACCTAAATATTAACTTACGATCACGGGAAATGGCTTATGTTATGCATGAAAGACTGAATATTTTAATTTTGTTAATTTTTGTCATATTACATGCTAAATCGCTCGAAATTTTCCTTTAAGCGCAAAAGTTATCGGTTTAGATGACCATTTTCCAGGCGGCTACAAAGCTAAACTTCTCAATTGTTGTCCTCTTCATTGCCCCATTTTTTTTAAATGAGCATTTTAGTATCTGACCAAGATCACTAGAGTCAAAGATTCCCGGAAATACCCATTTAAAATACTACTGCAGTTTAAGTTAGGATTTTAAAAACTGACAGGATAAACTTCCAGAGATAGGCGAAACACAAAATTTTCACTAAAAAGTTCATAATTTCGCTGCTAGACGCTAGATGGTGTCAGCACAAATTTGTCTGATAGATAAATCGGAATGATGAATTCTCAAACAATTGAGTAATTTGGGCATACATAGTAAATAGATCCCAGGGATAGAAGAATGAAACAATGTTTGCATTTAGGCACTTTCATCTGAATCGTAACAAAAAAAATCGGAATGACGAAAAACATTAATGCAACGAACAAGCGGATCACAAGGACGGAAGAATGAATCAGTGGTGACATAATTCACCTGACGTATGAGTGAAACGACGAAAAGCAGACTGACGAAAAGTGGGGACTGCCTGTATTTTAAGCTGGACCAGTCTAAAGATACGCTGCAAGTTTCATAAAAATTCGACCAGCTGTTTTTGCATGATGCGGTAACAAACAAACAGACAACAATTCTGCAAACAGGTTCTAATGTCTTCTTGTTATGCAAAACACAAAATAAGTAAAACCCCGACCAAAAAACAAATGTACAAACAGAGGTTTCCATTTTATTTATATAGTTAATGAAGGGAAAATTACTGAATAACTGTAATTATCACAGTTCGTAGCTCACTTGTCTGTTTTCTGTTTACAGTATTACCGGTATAATGTTTTGTTTTGTATGATGTAATATTTTGATTAAACTACAGTGTAATAATTTTTCCTTCTTTCCATACCTCTTTCATGATGAAAGTTTCATAAATATATAAAATGGTTAAAAAATACACGCTTGGCAACTCAGTCGAATAACGTAAGCGTTAGAATATGTTGCGCGAACGGCTACCTGATTTTACCGAGGTCTTTGCATGTAAACAAACATTTATTCTTATGTTTATTTTATGAATTTCTGGTAACTTTCTGGATGTTTCTTTTTCTTTTCATAATGGAGGTAGAGAGATTAAATAAGATTATATGAGAACTTCATTAAATCTACATGCGTAATATTAAGTTACATAAAAATTAGAAGTTCGTGAGACAAGGCCTCAGATTGAGGTTACAGGTAAGGTTGCACTTAGAAATATGTACAAAACAAGAGATGATTTCACCATTTCAAAAACATACCTCGTGTAATTTGTGACCCCTTAATTTTTGGCAAAAAAATCGCATATTCGGCAAGTATACGCAGTAAATTTAAATAAAAGATTAACAGAAAAAAGAGTGAAATCAGCACAAATTCAAACAATTAGAGCAGAAATAACTGTCTACACTGAAACTAAACCTCGCATGGTTGATCGAGATGAAAATTACTTCATGTAAACTAGTTCCAAATTCGATCGGCTGTGTCAAAATCTCGAATTTGTCGAATCTCGAACTATTGAATCTCGGGAATCGCCTGTATTTTTACAAAAAAAAAATTTCTTCCATTGTTTGTTGTTTAATATTAATGACATTATCATATAGCCAGTGTTGAGCTCCCATGAGCTGGTTGTTAACTTTTCACTGAATTTGTGAGCCGGTTGTTCAATTTTTAGAAAATATCAAAATTTATTAATTTTGTCCTTTCAAGTACATTTTGTCCTATCTGATAGTCAATTACCGACAGTGTATGAAATGGAATATATTACGAACCAAACACTTGTTAAGCTAGTGGAATGGTATTACTAAACTAGGGCGATATGGTGCCCCTGGCATTTAGGCATCCTGCCACCCTTATCCAAATTTCCTAACCCCCCTTTTTTTTAGAGAGCCGGTTTTTAATTTTTTTCCAGCTCATCACTTAATATAGCCCTTAGATTCCCATTAAAAGCTTACTCATACGAAAGCATTGAGCTCGTTGCCACAGCAGCCAATTGTTGCTACCCTGAAAAATTGTCACTTTTTTCAGATAAAACCTATAAATTTAAATGATTTGATTTCCATCTTCAAAAATAAGAAACTAAAATTTCTAAACTTTCTGACAGTTCAAGTCCTGAGTTCGAATCTTGACAGGAAATAATCTGAAAAAGCAAATACAGGCGACTCCCGAGTCTCGATTGTTCGAGTCTCGATTAATTCGAGATTTCGATCCTGCCGATCGATAATATACGCGAAATAATCTTCGTGTAGTTATTGGTTCCGTCCAAACGCGAGGTTTAGTTTTGGTGTAGACGTAGTTATATCTGCTCTAATTGTTTGAATTTGTGCCGATTTCACTCTTTTTTCTGTTAATCTTTCATTTAAATTTATTTATTTTATTGATTTATTTATAAATTTATCATTTGACATGGCATTAAAAAGGAAATGTAATAGTGATAATGTAAGGGAATCAAATAAAAGAGGGCATAAGATTCATAGTTATGAATTGAAATTAGAAATTTTAATGCGCATTGAGTAAGGTGAAAGCCAAGCTGAAATCTCATGATTATTGGGAATGTGTCCTTCAACTATTAGCACTTACGTGAAACAGACGGAGAAAATTCTAGAAGATGTGATAAATTCACATAATTTGATAACAACAATAAACAGTCCTAGGTGCGGTGTTGTGATTCCTAAAATGGAACAACTTTTAAAACTTCGGGTAGATGATCAGTGTCAGAAACCCATACTGAAAGCCATACTGAAATCGTACGATCGTTTGGAATGTGTCAACTATTAGCACTTATGTGAAACAGAAGGAAAAAATTCTAGAACGTGATAAATTCAGGTAATTTGATAACAACAATAAACAGTTCCCTACCCAATAGCTCCTCTTCTTCCAACTAAAATCTTCCAACTTCTCAATTAATAAACCAAGTCAAGTAAGCACAGTTGAAAAAGATTTAAGGTATGAAAATATTTTTAATTTTGTTTCTTAATTCTTAAGTTATTTTGTGCATTTTAAATAACTTTTATATTAATTTCGTTGCGATAAATAGTTGTATGTATAGATAGATGTACGCAGGTATCTTATCCAGCTCGCGCGAGTCGTTTGTAACAAACGACTCGCGCGATCCGGACCGGGCTGTCTGTAAAGCATATTGCATACATCTATCTTTGAAGTTCGAAACAAATTTATTTTTTCCTTTTTAGCGCAAAAAATAAGTTATACATTTAAAATATTTATTATATAATTTATTCATAATTTAATATTGTTGTATTAACATATTAGTAATTTATTTTATCTTTATAGAACGTGAGGGGAGACTTTTCCCCGAGATGCGGGAACGTATCCCCCGATTATAACATGCAAGTGTATGAAAAAACGGCATTCGACTCTACAATATTCAAGATTCTAACACGTTTTCAGGAACGCATCCCCAACGAGACTCGGGAGTCGCCTGTATACCGTATATACCCGAATCCAAGGCAATCTTTTTTTTCAAATTTTCACCTGTGAAAATCGAGTGTTGTCTTAAATTCAAATACAAAGTTGGATTGCGCATTTAATCGAAGATTTTAGAATGAATGGAACATAAAATAAACCAATTCACAAAAACGAATTAAATAGTATAAAACAATGTAATAAACAATAATAACAGCAAAAAACAAAAATAATAATAATTATAAGAATACCGTATTAACTCGCGTTATTTACCGACTTTTTACTTATAATACGGGCGACTACTGAGATTCGACAGGGATGTGTTCCTGAAAACGTGGTCGAATCATGAACAGTCGAATGTCGAATCAGCACAAATTCAAACAATTAGAGCAGAAATAACGATGTCTAGACTGAAACTAAACCTCTTGTGGTCGGGCGGGCCGAAAATTACTTCACGTAAACTACTTTCTAATTCGAGTGATCGATCGGCTGGGTCGATTCGACCGGTCGAATTCTCGATTTCGTCGAATCTTGAATGGTCGAATCTTGGGAGTCGCCTGTACTTAAAATTCGTCTCTGTAAGGTAGTGTATAAATAATTTTACATCTTTTCTAAAGTAATGAGTCGTAATGACTGAACAACATATGCAGTAAATCACTTTGCGTCCATTACTCGGAAACCTCATTTACAAGATTAAAAATGAATTTGCATGCTTACTCAATGTAAATAGTTTTGTTGAACATTGGTGAAGACACATACCTACCGATGACTAAAAGTTGGGCTGTGTAAATTACGGGATTATATGATTTATACCAAAATTCATGATTAAAAGTTGGGGTGCATAAATTATGCAGTGGCAAAAATTACATAAATACGGTATTCATCAACAACTCCACAGCAAAGCACATGCTTCTATTTTAGTTTTTTAACAACCGGAATAGCCTTCCGATGTAATTCAAGCACTAATTTTACTATGTAAAATGTTAAAGACAATACAAGAAAATCATAGAAGAATAAAAATTTCTCCCAGGTTTATAGTTTTTTAAATTTTTTGTGGTTATGTCAGCCATAAAATCTTTTTTCTGTTTTGACAGTCATCCAAGTGGGGGGTCGTCTTGGATTTGGGTAAATATGGTATATACCTCTACACCGATTTACATGATTTTCTTATGGGGCAATAATAAGGCAAAATTCGCCCCCAGCAGCTGATCCCGACCCACCAACTTCATGCCACATGTAACACTCATGTGTAGTAACTTATCATGAAAATTTGGTTTCTCTAGTTTGAACTGTTTCAGAGATATCGTCTGCACAGTCGAACAGAAAGTGAATACATAAGCGAGCTGTAAAAAAAAATCGCTAAAAATGTGTATTATATTTACTGTATTTAATCGATTGTAAGCCGAACTTTTCTTACCTTTTTACCATCTCAGAAATCGCCACTCGGCCTAGAATCGGGGGCAAAAAAAAGTAGTAATGAATTTATGTCCGTAGTTACATTATAACGCGAGATCTTTAAATATATGCAAAAAAAGAATCAAATTGACTGAACACCTACGAAGAAATATACTATGTAAATAATACGTGGCGCGTCAAAATCGTAAAAGAACGCAGAGATAGCGCTCGTATGCGTAAGGAGCTAACACTGAAACATGATAGGTGGAGGAGGGAGGGCAAATGCTTCGATTCACGAGTAAAATGAAACATCGCGTTAGCTCCTTACGCATACGAGTGCTATCGCTGCGTTCTTTAAGACTTTGACGCACCACGTATTATTTACATAATTTATTCCCAGGGTATAATTATATTAAGATCCCGCGAGGTCAAATTACTTTTTTCGTAGAAGTTGTTATGAATAAGTGAATAAAATGTATTTTATGTCACCGTAATTTTAGTTAATACTTTAACCCTCTCACATCCTGAGGTGTGGGGCACCTGCTGGCATTTAAAGTCCGGAGAAATTCAAGATGGCCACCAAATGGGAAACATTAAATAAAACAATTATACATTAATCTCCAAAGATATATATTTTGAAAAATCTCCGACGTAGAAGAATTACTGCGAGACATATTAGATTGTTCAGGATCCAAAAAAATAGCGAATTTCGATCGAATATTTAAAAAAGATTCTTCGTATACAAAGTTAAGAAAAATCTGCCAAATACGATCTAAATCTCGTGCTTATATGGTATACTACGTCATTTCCGAGAGAGAAGCCATCCAGTCAACGTTTTCAGAGATAAATTTGAAAGTGTATATTCCGGGCAGTCCCGCGATCGGGAGTATAAAAATTTATGGGCATTCTCGGCGGTCCGGTTGCGAGAGGGTTCAAATCAAATTTTTTTTCTTGCGTGGCCTTGTGAAAAGTGGGGGTCGGCCTACAATCGGTGTCGGCTTACAATCAATTAAATACGGTACTATTAAATCTCTTTCATAATGTTTGTAATTTACTATTTTTCTTACAAGCCTTTTCAGTTCTAATGTCTGCTTCTTTCTAATCTAGTTAACAATGCAATCAATAATTGAGTTTCGAACTCAATAAGAAGTTACAATTTATATTAGTTTATTACCATTTTCACAATGTAATTACAATAAAGGATTATTTCAATTTGTATGACAAAAAATTCAATCGTTATTTACTTCGTTAATAATAAAAAATTCTGAATTATATCATCTGGTATATTCTTCGTCCAGTTTTCGTTAAGGATTCAAATAAGTAATTAATAATATACCGAATATCTTCGAATATAAGTCAAAGCAAAGAAAACAAAAACAAGATAATTTTGAAATTTACAAAAAAATTAATATATCATATATACAGGTGACCCTCTACTTACGAACATTCAAGAAATGAATAATTTGAATTTACAAACAATCCACATACCAATGAATTGTGTCTCGCACTTCATTTACGAACAAACCCTCCTGCATTTATGAACATCGTTCGCAGTAAGAATATGTAAACTTGTACACACTTGTCATTTACCGTTTGTATTCCAAACCATACGGGCACATATTGTTTTTTATTACCCTTGAAATATGGAAAACAATGGTAAACGTAGTGTTTGTGAAAGTGCTAAGAGTGGTAAAAAACGTCGAGTGTTTTTGATGAAAACTAATGGACATAATACACACACAAGAAAAAGGTGAATCGCTTGCTTCGATTGGTCATGTTTATGATCTCAAATCATTCAACAATTACAACCATTTTAAAAGACAAAGGAAAAATTGGTGATCATATTTGCAATGCAGGCACTGTTCAGTCCATGATTATAAGTAAACAATGAAATGTCATTATTGAAGAAATGGAACGGTGTTTAACAATTTGAATTCAGAATCTAAACAAAATAACTAGGCTTGAGTACTGAATTGATTCTTCTCTTCAATCCACTCATTTGGGCAAGTTTTTTAAAGATAAAATATAAATTTTAAGTTTTCCTTCCAAACTAAGTAAGTACGGCGATGCTGTATCATTTTATCTTTATCCTTCGTATTTTCCACTAGTTAGTGTGAATTTTTCATTCTAATGCATTTCAAGTCAGTCAAATGTTTTTCACAAGTCATGTTTAATTATTGACCCAGAAAAATGTCCAGCTAGTTTGCAACACGAATATAAGTCGAAGGTAGGGTTTGATCAGCCTAAAAAAGGAAGAAATTTCTCGACTTATACTCGAAGATATAGAGTAGTTTAGAATTCATTTGCTTTGTATAAATTAATTCTCAAAGTGCAAAATTATTTCTTATATTGTAAAATTATCATATGTAAATGTTCGTATTTTACATTGCATTGCCACCAGAGGTGCTGAGGAGAACGTCAGTAGACAGAAGAAGGCTATTATGATATAAGATTATAGTATTATGTTCAAATAGTTCACATATATGTATAGCAAACAGTGCAAGATTTTTATTCAGAGTAAAGAATTTTAATTTTCCTCGATTTTACATTTTTTTAAATCGGTCCCTTCAAAAACGTAAAATTGAAGTTTCACTGTACAGTAAAATCTCATTATTTCGAAGTTCAAGGGACCAAAAAATTAATACTTCGAAGTATCTGGGTTCAAAATACAGTAGAACTCGGTTAATACGACAACAACATATTCTTCAGGTCCCGTCCTCGTTTCTACAAGATTGAAATATATTCACCACGGCTATAGCGACAACGGAAGTTAGTAGGTAACAAATATTTGTATGCGCAAGCACAGGGTAAGTGCGACACATTTTTGTATGTGTGGGTGAGGAGAAAATTAATCTACTATAATATTTTGAAGGGTGTGTTTGTTGGTTTGCGTGTTTGTTCATGGAACTCCTCCTAAACGATAAAAGCTAGAATAACCAAATTTGGTACGATTCTTCCTTACATCCTAACTTAATGGTCAAGGTTTGGTCAACTGGGATTAATCAGTGCTGCCAATATAGGGGATTAACATTTTTCCATAAGATAACACGTATGAATCCATTTCTTGACTTGCAACGTATTCTTCCTTCAAGCATTAAAATACATAAATATAGACTGATTTTTTTTGTTTTTGCTTTATTCGACGAATAAAACTCTATACTATCTTATTCCTGCGAAGTTTACATGTTACACGGTCAAAGTTTTCAGAAATACGCTATTTGTTTCGAAATTTTGTGGATTTTTCGTACCCCTCCCAGGCGCTGGCAAGGCGGCCGTCATTGTTACCTCCGATTGAATTAGCTTCAATGAAGCTTACAAATAGATGAAAGTTTAGCATTATTCGATTTTCACTTTTGTTTAAGCAATGAAATGATCGATGTTTATGGGTAGCAATGTAAACAGATACTGAATATTATTCAGGAAGCGTTTATTGATTAAAGTAATTGAACCTTCTTTTGTCTATTGAATACTGGAATCTTACATTTTTTGTAAGTAAAATCATTATGTTCTACATTATAATGTTTATTAACGTAAATAAGCTCAGGTATCTGGTGTACATTTACCAGAGTCAGTGTTCAATCATGGACAACTGTACATTGCTTTTTCATGGGTTTCTTGCTTACAAGACATAAAAGTAAATAATTCAGCGATGCATTACACAAGAAATGAAGCTGGATTTGGCAAAAGTAATATGATAGGAAATAAAATTATCGTTATATCTGAATGCAATACGTTCGGAAATGGATTGTTACAAGCAAATATGATTAATTGTTAAGAAAAGCTGATTGTAATTTAAAAAGTATCTACTATATATTTTAAAGAGTTTGTATGTTGTGCCGTAGTAGCTTCACTAAATCCATTGAAATTCAACGGGAATTTCTGCTAGTGTCATATAAATGTCAGTACATGACTCAGGTTTTATTATTAATTTTTGTTGAACGCCAATGCATTGAAGAACCAAAGGCAGTCTCTTGACCACCTGGGTGGGGAGGGATCCAACAGGGAAACTCTTTATTCAGTGTGGATTGCGAGCCTTTCTTTTTAATTTTTGAAGCTCTGTGGCACGGTTGTTAAGTGTCACTAAATCAGATGATTCCGAAAAGACCCCCCAAGGAATAGTGACGGGAAGGCAATGGAGGATACAGGGGGATAATTACCCTCCCTCCCCCAAGAAAAAATTAATCCCTAAACCTCGTCCAATGTGGTGAATTAATGCGCCCTTAGATGCATTTGGTACAAAATACCTTGAATTTGCACCACAGGTTAGTTCTAAGCAAATAAATAACCTTGCAGAGTGAGTGTTACACTCTTAGAAGATTCGTTGGTCTACAGAAGTATGAGGGATCAGATTACTTTACTAATCATCAAAAAATATTTTATTACCGCATTTCCCGCCATATAAGGCATATAATTAATATAATATAATTAATATAATATAATTAATATAATTATATAATTCAGCAAAGATTATTTAGGAAAAAAATATACCAAGAAGTTCTGTATCTGAAATGGCAGAGAAAAAGCCAGCTGCTGCTCCTTGCGCAGTGACTACCTATGTAATATTCATTACGGTACCTTAACAGAGCCAGCAAGGTTAATTTATTTGGATGTTTTTAACATTTTCGTCTTTTATTTATTTTTCTTCTATTTCGACATTTTTTTTGGATTTTTCTCTACTGTTTCCTTTCTAATTCATTCATTTAAGTTTTAACAGTTTTTAGTGATATTTGTTTGTTATTTTTTAACCTTGGGATGCGCTGCTGTTTTGTTTGTTCGAAGATTAGAATTTTGAAATAAAGCTTTGGGCAATCTTTGTTCTCCTCTAAAAATAGCGTTCGATCTTCGACCTTTATATACCTACATATACATACATATCATTTCTGCAAGGAATCATCGAGGAAAAATTGTGACCACCACCTTATAAGACCCAGGGTGATTTTTTGAGATAGATTTCTGGAGAAAAAGTGCATCTTATATGGCAGGAAATACGGTAAGTTTAATGTACTTATTATATCATAATTTAATGTACTATTTATTATGTCATAATATAATATAATGTTTAATGTGCTTATTAGATCATAATATAAAATTTAGAATTTGGAAACTTATTCTATGTTCCCATGTACCTTGGTTAGAAAGATACTAGCTTATAACGACAATAAATTTCCAGTTCCTTGAATGTTGTTATAAATGCGTTCTACTGCATATAAACTTTCATAAAAATTTTTCATAAAAATCAAACTTTCTTATGATCCGTTGCTTGAACAAGAAAATCGCAATACAGAATCTTATCCATCCATTCTACAAATGAATTGGCCTTACAAGTTAGTCTCGCATACACGGCAAATTCGAACAGAGTTGAAGTGAAGACTTAGTTTGTGATTCACGAACACCACCTCATGAATACCCCAAATTTCTCAGTACATTTCAAGTTACTCATTTATGCTGCATTTGGGAAGAAAAGACGTTCAACCACATACCGAAGATTATCACTCTTCTATACAGCAGTGAATTAACTTTCCCCGAGAGATCAAGCTCATAAGTTATTTATTGTAGAACTGCATTACGAAAACTTAAATGAAAAAAGACAATTATGTTATGATGCACTCTAATTACCAGGAGGAAAGTGAAATTACTTGTCGGTTAAATAGAATACTGCAACAGCCCATCCATTTGATGCTTAAATAAGTTGATGGAGTTTAATTTAAAATGCAATATGAACACAATGTTCGCGCCATTTAAAAGATTGAATACGCGCGGAATACTATTTCCTTGAACTGTCGTAATATATGCGCGAGAGAGAGCCACCCAGGGCATGAGTTCAGGCTCACGGGTTGGTCGCTGTCGGGTTTTTATGAAGGCACTGTATCTCGGACCAACTGGGTCGAAGGTTGTCGTCGTGGACGGAGAGTTGTCGGAGAAGTCTGTCGAAGGTTGTCGTCGTGGATGGAGAGTTGTTAGTATAGTCTGTCAAAGGTTGTCGTCGTGGATGGAGAGTTGTTAGAGAAGTCTGTCGAAGGTTGTCGTCGCGGACGGAGAGTTTTGGAGAAGTCGGTCGAAGGCTGTCGTCCTGGATGGAGAGTTGTTAGAGAAGTCTGTCAAAGATTGTCGTCGTGGACGGAGAGTTTTGAAGAAGTCTGTCAAAGGTTGTCATGGTGGACGGAGTGTTGTTAGACAATCTGTCAAAGGTTGTCGTCATGGACGGAGTGTTGTTAGAGAATCTGTCGAAGGTTGTCGTCATGGACGGAGAGTTGATAGAGAAGTCTGTCAAAGGTTGTCGTCGTGGATGGAGAGTTGTTTAGAAGTCTGTCGAAGGTTGTCGTCGTGGACGGAGGGTTATTGGAGAATTTTGTCGAAGGTTGTCATCGTGGACGGAGAGTTTTGGAGAAGTCTGTCGAAGGTTGTCGTCATGGACGGAGAGTTGTTAGAGAAGTCTGTCGAAGGTTGTCGTCGTGGATAGAAAGTTGTTAGAGAAGTCTGTCGAAGGTTGTCGTCATGGACGGAGAGTTGTTGTAGAAGTCTGTCGTAGGTTGTCGTCGTGGACGGAGAGTTGTTAGAATAGTCTGTCGAAGGTTGTCGTCGTGGATGGAGAGTTGTTAGAGAAGCCTGTCGAAGGCTGTCATCGTGGACGGAGAGTTGTTAGAGAAGTCTGTCGAAGGTTGTCGTCGTGGACGGAGAGTTGTTGGAGAAGTCTGTCGAAGGTTGTCATCGTGGACGGAGAGTTGTTAAAGATGTCTGTCGAAGGTTGTCGTCATGGACGGAGAGTTGTTGTAGAAGTCTGTCGTAGGTTGTCGCCGTGGACGGAGAGTTGTTAGAGAAGTCTGTGGAAGGTTGTCGTCGTGGACGGAGAGTTGTTAGAGAAGTCTGTCGAAGGTTGTCGTCGTGGACGGAGAGTAGTTAGAGAAGTCTGTGGAAGGTTGTCGACATGGACGGAGAGTTGTTAGAGTAGTCTGTCGAAGGTTGTCGTCATGGACGGAGAGTTGTTGTAGAAGTCTGTAGTAGGTTGTCGTCGTGGATGGAGAGTTGTTAGAGAAGTCTGTGGAAGGTTGTCGTCTTGGACGGAGAGTTGTTAGAGAAGTCTGTCAAAGGTTGTCGTCGTGGACGGAGAGTTGTTGGAGAAGTCTGTCGAAGGTTGTCGTCGTGGGTGGAGAGTAGTTAGAGAAGTCTGTCGAAGGTTGTCGTCGTGGATAGAAAGTTGTTAGAGAAGTCTGTTGAAGGTTGTCGTCGTGGATGCAGAGTTGTTAGTATAGTCTGTCGAAGGTTGTCGTCGTGGACGGAGAGTTGTTAGAGAAGTCTGTTGAAGGTTGTCGTCGTGGATGGAGAGTTGTTAAAGATGTCTGTCGAAGGTTGTCGTCATGGACGGAGAGTTGTTGTAGAAGTCTGTCGTAGGTTGTCGCCGTGGACGGAGAGTTGTTAGAGAAGTCTGTGGAAGGTTGTCGTCGTGGACGGAGAGTTGTTAAAGAAGTCTGTCGAAGGTTGTCGTCGTGGACGGAGAGTAGTTAGAGAAGTCTGTGGAAGGTTGTCGACGTGGACGGAGAGTTGTTAGAGTAGTCTGTCGAAGGTTGTCGTCATGGACGGAGAGTTGTTGTAGAAGTCTGTAGTAGGTTGTCGTCGTGGATGGAGAGTTGTTAGAGAAGTCTGTGGAAGGTTGTCGTCTTGGACGGAGAGTTGTTAGAGAAGTCTGTCAAAGGTTGTCGTCGTGGACGGAGAGTTGTTGGAGAAGTCTGTCGAAGGTTGTCGTCGTGGGTGGAGAGTAGCTAGAGAAGTCTGTCGAAGGTTGTCGTCGTGGATAGAAAGTTGTTAGAGAAGTCTGTCGAAGGTTGTCGTCATGGACTGAGAGTTGTTGTAGAAGTCTGTCGTAGGTTGTCGTCGTGGACGGAGAGTTGTTAGAATAGTCTGTCGAAGGTTGTCGTCGTGGATGGAGAGTTGTTAGAGAAGTCTGTCGAAGGCTGTCATCGTGGACGGAGAGTTGTTAGAGAAGTCTGTCGAAGGTTGTCGTCGTGGACGGAGAGTTGTTGGAAAAGTTTACGAAGGTTGCCATCGTGGACGGAGAGTTGTTAAAGATGTCTGTCGAAGGTTGTCGTCATGGACGGAGAGTTGTTGTAGAAGTCTGTCGTAGGTTGTCGTCGTGGACGGAGAGTTGTTAGAGAAGTCTGTGGAAGGTTGTCGTCGTGGACGGAGAGTTGTTAGAGAAGTCTGTCGAAGGTTGACGTCGTGGACGGAGAGTTGTTGGAGAAGTCTGTCGAAGGTTGTCATCGTGGACGGAGAGTTGTTAAAGAAGTCTGGCGAAGGTTTCGTCGTGGACGGAGAGTTGTTAGAGAAGTCTGTGGAAGGTTGTCGTCGTGGACGGAGAGTTGTTGGAGAAGTCTGTCGAAGGTTGTCATCGTGGACGGAGAGTTGTTAAAGATGTCTGTCGAAGGTTGTCGTCATGGACGGAGAGTTGTTGTAGAAGTCTGTCGTAGGTTGTCGTCGTGGACGGAGAGTTGTTAGAGAAGTCTGTCGAAGGTTGTCGTCGTGGACGGAGAGTTGTTAGAGAAGTCTGTCGAAGGTTGTCGTCGTGGACGGAGAGTAGTTAGAGAAGTCTGTGGAAGGTTGTCGACGTGGACGGAGAGATGTTAGAGTAGTCTGTCGAAGGTTGTTGTCATGGACGGAGAGTTGTTGTAGAAGTCTGTAGTAGGTTGTCGTCGTGGATGGAGAGTTGTTAGAGAAGTCTGTGGAAGGTTGTCGTCTTGGACGGAGAGTTGTTAGAGAAGTCTGTCAAAGGTTGTCGTCGTGGACGGAGAGTTGTTGGAGAAGTCTGTCGAAGGTTGTCGTCGTGGGTGGAGAGTAGTTAGAGAAGTCTGTCGAAGGCTGTCGTCGTGGATAGAAAGTTGTTAGAGAAGTCTGTTGAAGGTTGTCGTCGTGGATGCAGAGTTGTTAGTATAGTCTGTCGAAGGTTGTCGTCGTGGACGGAGAGTTGTTAGAGAAGTCTGTTGAAGGTTGTCGTCGTGGATGGAGAGTTGTTAAAGATGTCTGTCGAAGGTTGTCGTCATGGACGGAGAGTTGTTGTAGAAGTCTGTCATAGGTTGTCGTCGTGGACGGAGAGTTGTTAGAATAGTCTGTCGAAGGTTGTCGTCGTGGATGGAGAGTTTTTAGAGAAGCCTGTCGAAGGCTGTCATCGTGGACGGAGAGTTGTTAGAGAAGTCTGTCGAAGGTTGTCGTCATGGACGGAGAGTTGTTGGAAAAGTTTACGAAGGTTGTCGTCGTGGCTAGTCGGGTCGAAAGGGATCCGGCTAACAAGAAAGATGCGGCGTTATTGCGGGTAATGCCAGAAGGATTGGATCAAATGTTTGATCGCTATCATGAAATTCTGGCGAAAATCGTGTTGAATTATAAGAAACAAAATGATGACCAAGCCGAAGTTTTTCAGTCTAAGATTGTTCAGTTTGAATCTAGTTACTATAACATTAAGCCGATATTGTCAAATATGCTTCTTTTGGAGGGATCGGGGTCAAATAAAGATGCGTCGGTTTCTGCTAACATTATGACCAGGCCAGGGATATCGGGCATTGCGCTACCCAGATTGAACTTAACTGAATTTAATGGGGACCTTAAGGCATGGCAACGATTTCATGACACGTTTGAGGCTACGATTCATCATAGTACCAAATTGTCTGATATACAGAAATTTATGTATTTGCAGTCATGTCTAAAAGGAGAAGCATTGTCGTTGGTGTCATCTTTGCCCCTTACTAGGGTGAATTAATCGGTGGCATGGAAGTTGTTGATGTCACGCTACAGTGAACCGTCATTGTTAACGAACGCCTATTTGGAAGGGCTACTGGGTTTGAAATCAGTGGAGCGAGCACCCGAACAATTGCGAACTTTCATTACCTTGTTGACGGAATATACGGGTGCTCTAACGGTGTTAGGGCATCGCGTCGAAGATTGGGCCGTACTTCTTTTGTTCATTTCACGAAAGAAGTTCAGCGCAGATCTGAGAGAAAGGTGGGAGAAAAACGTTTCGGAGGAAGGGTTGTCAACGGTGAAATGTTTTATTTCCTTCTTGGGAAAGGAGGCTCGGGTGCTGGAAGCAGCCAAAGGGTGGCTCTCGAAAGGAAGTCTGCCAGGTCTTAGATCATCGGGAATAGAAATTGAGAAAAAATATAAATTGTATGGGGCCCGGACTAGTACTCTGGTGGCAAACACGGATGCATGTCATTCTCCCGCTTCTTTGAAATGCGTGTTATGCGGAGCTAAGCATCCACTATACTTGTGCGGAAAATACAAGTGCTTATCCGTAGATGATAGATTTCGTGTGGCGAAGGAATATCGCCTTTGCCTAAGTTGTTTGCAGTCTGGGCATTTGATTAAAACTTGTCGCAGTCGAAACCCCTGTCTGTACTGTTCGTTTAGTCATCATTCATTGCTGCATTTCACTCCACGGAATCAAGCCTCGGGTAGTGAAAGGGTAGTCAAGAGCGTGGAAAAGGGAGCGAATACAGAAAGCACCTCCGTTGCGCAAGGAAAAATTGAAGGTGCGTATATAACGTTGGCCACTCCTGTGGAAGCAGTTGTTGATTCATCAAAGACCCAGGTGGAAGTTACAAAATACGTTGTTTTGTTATCCACCGCACAAGGTCGTGTGCGGGACCGACATGGAAATTGTCAGAGTGTAAAAATTTTGATTGACAGCGCAAGTCAAGGAACATTCATTACGAAGGCATGCGCTCTGCGCTTGGGTTTGCCTATTCAAAGATGATCACGTCCATTTTTGGTTTAGCTCAAACATCGGTGGGCGTCGCTCAAGGGAAATTAATTTGTGTATTAGAACCGACTCCGGAGATGGGGGCATTAGAGGTTGAAGCCTTAGTTATAGAAAATATTGCACGTTGCCCTACGATGGAGGTAGCAAGGCAGCAGTGGCCTCACATACGTAATCTTATGCTGGCGGATCCGTCGTGGATGGAGAGTTGTTGGAGAAGTCTCTCGAAGGTTGTCGTCATGGACGGAGAGTTGTTGGAGTAGTTTACGAAGGTTGTCGTCGTGGATGCCGGAGGAGTGTGGATCGACAAGGAGGAGCCAAAAGATTTCTAATACTGAAGGCAAAGGACCCAAGAGAAGAGGTGAGTGGTGGATTATTGTCCCGGGTTTGGGTTCCAGTCTCAGTGTCTCTCACATAGAATTATATTTAGATTACAGTCCACTTCGTTCTCGTGCAAATCGCAAACACACAATATGCATTAGCTAATAAAAAGTTGTAAATAACAAATACATATTACTTAAATGAGATTAAATACCTTCGAGAAGCACTAAATCTGGTAATATAATCCATTATTTACATGGGCTTTGGTCAGGGTCGCAAAGAAACATCCTTAAATACAAAAAACCTTAAATGGAAGAACTTTAAATCGGGATTCCACTGTACATCTCTCAATTTATGCAGTTTTAATTTACGCATTTTTGGAATAATGCAGGTGCTGAATTTATACCATTTTTTTAATTTACACGGATTTTTTTGGAATAATGTAGTTTGAATAGCGAGCCATCCATCAGTAAGCGCTGAGTAAGTGTTTCCGACAGTCACCACGAGAGGCAGGATGAGCATGCAACAGAATCTTATCAGCTTATCAGGGATCTTATCTTATCAGTTCTCGTGCCACTCGCTCAACAGTCAGTTGTCAATTGAGTGATTATTTTATCTTGCGATTTTCTGCATGGTTTTGTTTTTGTGAAACTTTTGCCATTTATTAAGACTGGAAAATACCCATCTACAACCAAAGATGCTACCCAACCTAAGAAGGTGAGAAAAGCTATCACTGTTGGTATGAAATTGGATGTAATAAGCTGCATAGGGAGAGGAGAATGCATAGTTGATGTCAGTCAGGTGCTTGGCCTTAGTGAGAGTACTGTTCGGGCAATACATGACGATGCCATCAAAATTAAGAAAAGTGCCAAGTCTGGAACATCTGTGAGTGCTTCAAAAACATCATATGCATAAACTTCAACCATGGAGAAGATGGAGAGGATGCTGAGTACATGGATGGAGGGATCAAAACCAGCAGAATGTGCCTGTTAGCATGCTCTTGGCTCAATTTACGAGGATTTAGCGAAGGATGAACAAGATGTCAAGGCATTCAACACAAGTTCAGGTTGGTTCACTAACTTCCAAAAAAGACACAATTTCCACAATGTAAAAATGACAGGGGATGCTGCTTCTGCCGACGTAAATTCTGCAGAGATCTTTAAAGAAACCTTGGAGGCTATCATCAAGGAAGGTGGTTTTTCTGCGAAACAAATATTCAATCCTGACAAGACGGCACTCTTCTGGAAAAGGATGCCATCCAGAACACATATTGCTCAGGAGGAGAAATCTGCACCGGGATTTAAGGCTGCAAAAGATTGGTTTATGCTGCTGGTTGGTGGTAACACCGAAGGTGATTATAAATTGAAGCCAGTGATGGTGTATCATTTGGCGAATCTCCGTGCTATTAAAGGTTATGTTAAAGGGCTTTTACCCGCTCATTATTACTACAGTGCCAAGCGGTGGATAACAGACACCCTTTTCTGTGATTATTTAGTCTCCAAACTTGAAGATGAACTGCGCCAAAACTGCACGAAGGAGAATCTTGACTTTAAGATTCTCCTTATTGTTGATAACGCCCATGGTCATCCACCATCAATCCAGAACCTTAGTGATAATATAAAAGTGATGTTTCTCCCACCCAACGTCACGTCTCTTATTCAGCCAATGGACCAGGGTGTAATTTCGACTTTTAAGGCTTATTATCTCCGGGAAACATTTAACATGCTTGTAAAGGCTACTGAAGATAATAAAATGACAATGAAAGAATTCTGGAAAATTTTCACCATCAGGAACTCCATCAAGATTGTTGGCGAGGCAAGAAAGAGATTAGTGGAGGTATTCCTACTCATCAACAAAGGACTTGCTATCTTACATGAAGATGATCCTAACAGTGAGGGAAGTTCAAAAGTGTCCAGAAATGTAATGTCAGACTTGCAGTGTTACCATAAAATCCTCAAAGAAAAGAAAATGAAAGCAATAAGTTTTATATAAAAAATAAAGCATTGTTTAAATTATTTTTTGCATGTTATATTCTTTCATTTTTTGTATTTATTATTGTGAAACTTCATATGCAGCTGTCCGATATGTTAATTCGTCATGCATCATTGCTAACATTCTTTATTTTTTGCCACGCATAAATTATTTTTTTCATGATACATCCTTTCATTCTTATGTATTTATTATTGTAACAAATAAACACATAGGAACATGAAACAGTGACTGAAATAGATATATGAATGAGGTTTAACCACTCATCTGGGTATGCCGTGTATAGACGTCATGGCCGGACGCACCGTTGTTGGGTATGACGGATTTAGACGTCATGGCACTTTTAATGCTGATTGCTATGGGTATGCCAGGATTATCCGTCCCGTAGCATCTCGCACTTATAGATGGGTTCTTCTAGTTTCGTCCTACCTACCACAGATGGCCTTGTCTTCCTTTTTCTTTGAGAAGCAGGTCTTCATAAGGGAGCTCTGTATATGCGTTGCGGGTTGCATTTCCATGTACGCCACTTCTTCAATGACCGTTTATGACACTCGGGGTTTTTTCACACTCCCTTGCGAAAACTCACACTTTTCTTTGAATGCACTTTTGTCTACAGGATAATCCTGCTATTTATGAATGTTTTTCCTGATAGTAATCCTAACAGTATATGTGAAAAACAAATGTATATGGAAGGCTCAGTTTGCTTCTGAGAATTGAAAGAGACGTTTCGTTTCTAAGAGAAGCATTTTTATCAGTTACACTGTTTTATATTTGCGGAAACTGGATGATATTTAACTTTATCAATTTAATTACCCACTGTGTGGGTGGGACTTGATAAAAAACTACCCAGTTGAGTGGTTAAGCCAGCGCTTCCCTTAACTCGATCATTTCCATTATTTCTTATGTTTAATTTACGCATTTTTCATTTTCAAGGATGCAACCCTCACGTAAGTCAAGAGTTAGGTGTATTACTCAAATGAGATACAGATGCCGGCCTTGGTTGAGGGATGGTTAACATGTCTAGCTCCCAATGATAGGGTCACAGGTTCGAATCTTGCTGAGGGCATGGTCATGTGTTTGTCCTTGTTATTGTTGTTGTTACGACATACAGTATAATTGGCCCTGTGCTGTCTCTGAATTCTTGCCAATAAATAAATACATATCTTTGCAATTCTTAGGCTCTCGAAAAGCCGTTCTTTAAACTTCGCTTAGCTTCCTTTTGATCTGTTGCCTCGAAATCTCACTCAAAACGATCACAATGACACTATGCTGTAAGACAGATTGCTGATTTCAAGGTGGTAACAAACGTCATGAGAACCTTCAAGTTATGAGACAACAATATTGCATTGTGCCCTTCATATATGACATTATGGGAAACCCACCAGGTTTTTATGATGAAATTTTCTCAGGTTTCTAGCCAGATTACAGTGCTGTAACCCGGCTAGAAACCCGAGAAAAATTCATCACGATCATCCGCCGGGAAAGTTTCAAATCACTAGGTTTTTACTTTTGACTCATAACTTATTCTCAGGAAAAACAAAGGCAGGATCTTTTTAGAGATGATATTCAGTATTACATCATACAACATTATTTAAAGATTGGTTCAGTAACAGAAATTAATATCCCATAGTCCTTTCTGGAGCAAATCACCTTCTCATGAGATAAATCTTGTCCAGGATTGGGAGACCATGAGGATTGAGATAATAGGGGTTCTTGCAACTTATATTAATTCCAGTTTGGTTCTATAATTTCGCTATCTGTTGGAGAATGTGAGCATTCACACAGTCATTTGCTTTGAGTGACGCATGGAGAGCATAAACAAAACTTTGCAAGAGGTCTAGTGATGCAAGGATAAGGCGATTCATTTATTTGCATCATCTAAGACTTTCATTTCACATATATATATTCCGAGGTGAAAATGGGATATTTTCCGTCATTTGTAAGAAAAAACAGAACAAAATTTTCGCATGATTTTTTAAAATCCTGATCTATAGCGAAAATGGCAAATACAAACTTTTCTTACAGCCTGGAAGACGTCAGACTAGGACAAAGCTCACAATCAAAAAAGAATCTGACTAGTGTCATCGTCACTGTTGAAACTCAGAAGGGAATAAGTTAGGGTAAAATCCAGGCAGGATATTATAAATGAAGACCAGGTTCGCCACCTCAAATTAATTAATGACCCTGAGATTTTCTAATCTGACATTTGCAACTGTAAATAACATTTGTTTGTTTGATAAGCTACATATTTCCAAGAATCCTACATTTCTAATAGCAATATCAGCTATGGGTCATTCCACGTCAAAACGGTACAAGTTTGGACCTCGATGTTTCAGAATTTGATGCAATTTGCAGGACGTACTTGCCTCAGCATCAAACGAAGCCAAGCCAAGCTGTTTTGCGAAAATGTGATTTTTACAGGAATTACAGGGACCTGAAAATTCCAGGTTTTTCTCAGCATGGCGACAGTTTTTACCAAATATCTCAAAACCCGTTGGAGGTAGAGATGTACAGTTGCACTCATTCGAAAGAGGAGATTGAGGCGCTTTGAAAGCATATGCCACGGTTGCTCTCTCTCAAAATTTAGTGTGTTCCGTTCAAGTGTTCAATGTTCAAAGTTGAACAGCATATTGAGCCGCCAAATATTTTTGGCTTATTTTTTTATATGTGATGTATCGTTCATAGGTCCTCATGTGTACCAAGTATGGTGAGTGTGTTTTTCCATTTAAGGAAGAAAAAAAATATTTTCGATCGGTGCACACCGGTGGATGACGAGCCCGCCTGTCCTGTTGCCTATCCCAGACACCCAAACTGCTTTATTTCTTAATTCGCCATCCCCCTGGTTAGATGTAAGGGAAAATGAAGTATAAATGCTGTTTCTGAAACAAAATATTTTCCTTATGTAACACACATTTGCTTTATCATTTAAAAACTTTAATATATATGTATCCTTTGTGCATTCTCCTGGACTCTTTCTCATCTATGTGGGTTATTAAGTTCGCCGTTTCTTCGCAGTTGTCCCTCTTTTTGGCATGGACAAGGCTCGTCCACGCTTGTTACTTGTTTTCTCTTCAGTCATAGATGACCCCGTGTTCCAGACCTACAAGCAAGCGGAATACAGCAAAATTCAGGACCTGACAATAAATGTGACATACCAAGTATGTCATTGAACCCTGAGTGAACGCTTCGTGCTTACCTAGATCGGTTTGCGAGTGTCTCGTCGTTGTCGTCAGCAGCATCATCCGACAAATCTCTTAGCTGGACCGAGCGTCCTTGAAGAGAAGATAATAGGGTCTTCATACACAATATTGCTAGAGATACAGGGATAGCTGCGTGGCACTTCCAGACACCATCTACAGGCGGGGCGCTCCAGACCCTCTTCGACAATGCTTTTTCTGCAGTTTTAACATCTTCTTCTGACATAAACTTAAAACGCATTCCTTTTACGAGTGCTTCTGGCCAGTGGTACAACCCGATGGGAGATTGAATCTGACGGTGTTCTGGAAGCTGCAGGCTCGCTCGGGCGGCAAGTCTTCAGAGTGCCACCAAGCCCGTCGCTTGGCCCTTTGCCGGGCGAGTTAGCAAAGAAGTGCCACTCGGCCGGTACTCGGAAATCTTCGTTATGACACAGCAAGTTTAAGAGATTGTAGCGATTTTTATATTGCCCTGCGCATCCATCACAGAAGTAGAATACTTGGCAGAAGCCAGGCAGTTTTTCCCTGACAAGGGGACCTTACGACATGTTCGTCGCCGATTCGGTTGAAACTTGGTGAGCACGTAGCACACACCTATTTATGAAAAACGCCAAAGCAAGAAGACGCACCTCTCAAGCATTCGCGAGATATTTGCAATTAAATTTAGCGAAATTACTATGGGTCCATTGTATACCCTAATATGAGTCTCTACGGCTAGCTGAGGCGGTGGCCGAGTTGGTTAGGAGTCGGGTTCGCAAATTTTTGGGCGCGAGTTCGATACTAACTCTCAAATTTTTTTTCAATTTTTATTATTTGATTTCTTTATATTGTCTAGTAATTTTTGGGATATATTATTTGCTGAAAGTTTACTGTATTTATAATTACATTTTCACTAATTAAAAAATATTTTTCGCAATAACGTTGAAAAAGAATTGGATTAGAATTATCAGCAAAAATTAAAGTGGAATAAGGGCCGTTTATCACACATGTTCAACTCTTTTCTTTTACAGGGAGCTAATGCTTCATTGCAAATTATTATTGTACACATTTATTAATCGATTTTATTATATGACGTACAATGTTTCGGGTGGTAGTTATCGTAGAAACAAGAAAAGCAAAGATCTAGATTACACCATGCACACGTTATTAAACCAATTGATTGACAGGCACAGTTATTTTTAAAGGATTTTGCTAGGAAACACACATCATTCACATTCACAAATAACTTTACGAGTGAGTTTTGGAAATGTAATTGCATCATGTTCGATATCAGGCAAACTAACAGCAAAGCTGTACAAATTATTCTTGCAGAACGCTCTTCTACCTTATGTAAAAATGAACAGTTTTTTCTGCTAATTGATTCTTGCGGAGGTCAGACTAACCCCAAAGAGTATGACGAAATCTTTGTTGACGATAAGGATGAATCAACATGCACTGTCAAATTTATTCCGCCAAAATGCACTCCACTCTGCCAACCTTGTGATGTGTACTTTTATAGGCAGGTTAAAAACTTCATTAAGCGGATGCAGAATTGCTCATTTTTAATAGAACAAAACCGCGAAATATCATCACGTGAGGATGCAATCAAATTATATTCGTTGCTTCATCAACAATTAAGTGCGCCAGTATTTTGCGATATGATTAGGTGCGCGTCGTATGCCTTGAAACTGACAAGCGAATGGAGGATTTTTGTGAATGTGAATGATGTGTGTTTTTCAGCAAAATCTTTTAAAAATAACTGTGCCTGTCAATCAATTGGTTTAATAACGTGTGCATCAGGGGCGTATATTGGATTTTGCGAAGGGAGGCGCTCTTAGGAGTTTGTTTTAATTTGTTGGAATACTTTGTGCGATCCCGAGAGGGGCAGAAAAATTATTAGAAAAATTTTGTAATTTCGAGCCTTTCCGCTAATGAAAAAAGAAAATTATTTTGAATTCATATATAATTAACACGAACTGGGGAAATTTGAGGAGCGAAAGTAATTATAACGGTAACCTTAGGCCACAGTGACAATGACATTCGTCGTTCACATAGCAGAAATTGGGAATACAAAAGTAAAAGTAGATTTACATGAATCAGCGCGGTTGAACGCTCGGCAGAACAATTCGAATCGACTAAAGCGGTTATTACATTAGAGCCAATGCCGTCGTCTTGATCTCTTCTGTATATCTATTGAAGTCTTTGTATTTAAAGTAGAAAAATTGATTGCTTTTGATATCCAGGGGGAGTGCTGTAGCACCATATGCACCCCCCTGGATACGCCTCTGGTGTGCATGGTGTAATCTAGATCTTTGCTTTTCTTGTTTCTACGATAACTACCACCCGAAACATTGTACGTCATATAATAAAATCGATTAATAAATGTGTACAATAATAATTTGCAATGAAGCATTAGCTCCCTGTAAAAGAAAAGAGTTGAACATGTGTGATAAACGGCCCTTATTCCACTTTAATTTTTGCTGATAATTCTAATCCAATTCTTTTTCAACGTTATTGCGAAAAATATTTTTTAATTAGTGAAAATGTAATTATAAATACAGTAAACTTTCAGCAAATAATATATCCCAAAAATTACTAGACAATATAAAGAAATCAAATAATAAAAATTGAAAAAAAATTTGAGAGTTAGTATCGAACTCGCGCCCAAAAATTTGCGAACCCGACTCCTAACCAACTCGGCCACCGCCTCAGCTAGCCCTAGAGACTCATATTAGGGTATACAATGGACCCATAGTAATTTCGCTAAATTTAATTGCAAATATCTCGCGAATGCTTGAGAGGTGCGTCTTCTTGCTTTGGCGTTTTTCATAAATAGGTGTGTGCTACGTGCTCACCAAGTTTCAACCGAATCGGCGACGAACATGTCGTAAGGTCCCCTCGTGAGATAGGTAAGCAAAGCCTCTTGGAAGGTGTACACTGCAGTCGTGTTGCGAACGAGGTGGTCTGAGATGATCACTAAATTCACTGGTACCACGTCTGCACCTTCACTGGGTCTGTACATCTAACCAGGGGGATGGCGAATTGAGAAAGAAAGCAGTTTGGGTGTCTGTGGTAGGCACCAGGCCAGGCGGGCGCGTCATCCACCGGTGTGCACCGATCGAAAATATTTTTTTTCTTCCTTAAATGGAAAAACACACTCACCATACTTGGTACACATGAGGACCTATGAACAATACATCACATATAAAAAAATAAGCCAAAAATATTTGGCGGCTCAATATGCTGTTCAACTTTGAACATTGAACACTTGAACGGAACACACTAAATTTTGAGAGAGAGCAACCGTGGCATATGCTTTCAAAGCGCCTCAATCTCCTCTTTCGAATGAGTGCAACCGTACATCTCTACCTCCAACGGTTTTTGAGATATTTGGTAAAAACTGTCGCCATGCAGAGAAAAACCTGGAATTTTCAGGTCCCTGTAATTCCTGTAAAAATAACATTTTCGCAAAACGGCTTGGCATGGCTTCGTTTGGTGCTGAGGCAAGTACGCCCTGCAAATTGCATCAAATTCTGAGACATCAAGATCCAACCTTGTACCATTTTGACGTGGAATGACCCCTATACTATCAGATAATCTGAATTTTATTTGCAATGGGCTTCAAAATGGGACAAAATGGCTTTTTGACCAAAACAATTGAACTGATCTGGCAGAAATAGGACCAATGGTCACCTTACTATTAAATAAGTAAAAAGGAGTCACCTGTTTGGGGCGCTATATGTATTTCATGTGCGAGAAATGGGGAACAAAAACGGGATGTGATGGCATTTGTATGAACCTTCCACTTAATTACATATTAAGGATCGAGATTTCAAATTAAATGAACTGTTCGTGAGTCTTCAGACCAGATCATGACTTCGAATTTCACTGTTTCAAATAATCCGTACCAAAAAGTATGCAAAATTCTATGGTGTTGGCCGGGGACTGATCTTAACTTTGAATTACACCATACTTTGAATTATCCGGGACCGAAATAATGGGGCTTTACTGTATTTAACCTTGCTGTATCAAATGATGAAGTTTTGCATCCTAGCCATGAAGGTTGAAGCTCTGAATTAATTCAGATCAGGACAGTAAAATTATGTACACTTCATTTACATCAGCTTTCCCAAACTATTGTCAAAAAATAAGAGAGCTTCTCACTCAAAATAAATCTCAACCAGGGGCATGTTCCTCCTTTGGTTTCTTTCTCTACACGGTGATTTCCCTTCTAGGATGCGCACGTGCCTTCAATGTCCATCTTTTCTAATTTCTAATTTTATATGTTTTCTTTTCTAAGCTGTTATGCTGAATTTATTCTGTACTGATAGAATTCTTTACTTGTATTTGTTTAATTAAAATAGTTACATTAAAAAAAAGTTTAATTATCAATAAAAACAAAAGCATTCTTTTGAATTCTTAAAAGTTCATATTTGTTAGCTGATTGCAACTTTTAAAAATAATAATTTAAACTTCTGCTATCATAGATAACTGGCAATAAATCCCTTCCACCCATCAATATTTAGGGTTTTTACTGAACAGATTTTTTAATAGCTAACCCTTAAACTAAAAAATGGGATTTATAAATTTTCAGAGTATTGTTAAAAATATATTAGTCTTTTTTCTAAGAAAATGTGAATGGCTATTACAACAAAGTTTCTCTACTTTTATTTTTTTAAAATAATTTATGCACAACATTTCATACATAGTAAGTAACAAAATATCATCACCAATACTACCTAAAAAACAGCTTCCGCTTATTGTCTGTCAGTGTTATGCCCTGTCCTGACACTTTGAAGTGAACAACAGCAGGTGCTGGCAATGGATGCTTAGAAAATAGGTCTGCAACAGCACGGCGAATTGCTTGTGGTCCAGTTAGAGATTCAGTGTCTACCGATATTAGATATAGTACATTACAAGCTAGAAAGAAGAAAAAAATAGCATTAAACAAAATCCTTTCCTATAAACTAGAAAGACCTATTTTGTGAAAGTATTAAAGTATATAAAAATTCAATATTTACAAGTTAACTGTACAAATACCAAATTCTTATTGAACAAAAAATACCAATGTTATTCCAAAATAAAAATTACACAATGTATTTATTTTGGTAAATATATTTAACCTTTATCCACCGAACATGCAAAATGCTTTCCAGGAAAGGAAATGGCTAGGCAAGGAACAGGCCACCTATGGCCCACTTACTTCAAAGACCGCTCACTGATGGCATATAGGCCTTGAAGGTGAGAAAGTAAGAGTAGAAGAGGCATCAGGTGCCTGTCCTCACTTTCTCTTCTCCCATAGATAAATATGTATGCATGCATGTATGTTTGCATGTATGCAGTGTTTCAAATCCTAATAACTAATACAATATGGGCACTTCTATATGAGCTAGGAGTATGAAATTATGACTGTTTGTAGGTTATGGTATACCCCCAGGGTAAAAATTCGCAAATGTCAGAAAAAAGTCCCGGGTTCGACTCCATGGGGTAATTTCCATTTTCCATAAGATAACACGTAGAAAGCAAAGTTTCAAAGTGCAAGCTTCTACTCTTCTGCAAATTTAAATTAGAAGAATTTGACCAACGATCTTTGGACCTGGATTGATTTAAAAAATTGGTACAACATACATTGTACAAACTTTCTCATATATGGGTACTAATGCATCGTTTAGTTATCTTTAGAAAATGAAAATCGTATGAGCCTGTTTTTTGAAAATCCAATTTTTGTTAAAGTTGCCTAGAATAAACTAGCCTTATATTCATTTTTTGAGAAATATGAACTGTACAGTATTATTGAGGATCTAAACTTAAGTAACTGTATGAAATTTGATCAAAATCGTTAGAGCCGTTTTTGAGAAAATCGGATTGTTGTTAAAAATGCGTAGAATAAACTACTCTTAATTATTGAGCAATGTCAACCATTTCTATGTATACTCTGCTCAGTATGATAAAATGCCTAAGTACGAGATTTCACTCATTTTTGCTCTACCGTCTAGGCTCCAGAGCCAGTAACAGACAGACGGCATTGCGAAAACCACTTTTTCGGATTCATCGAAACCTAAAACGTATATTTCCGTAAAAATCTCGAGGTCGAATTTTTTTGCGATAACAATACTTTCTCGATACTTCGTATGAGAAAGTAAAAAGTGAATCCAGTTTCTCATTCTTATCATTGATTTTCACCATCAGTTCAAAATCGCTCAAATTATACATTTAATTCACGTATTTTGGGGAAAATCGGCTGTTTAGCAGGATGTTGCCTTGATGGCCATGACAATGTTTAACCTCCAGCTTACAAAGTTGTCATCCTAAGTGTAAGAAAAGTGTGCTTTGAATGCTTTAATACTAGAGAGAGGAAAGGAAGGAGGGAGAGGAGGAGGGTGGAGAGGGAGGGATAGTAATGGAGAGAGAAAGGGAGAGAGAGGGGGAGTTTACTTCCCTCTCTCACAAAATAAATAAAATAAAAATTACTTTTTTATGTTATGCAACTTTTATATTAAAGGCACTAAAAACCTAAAAATATATTAAATTTTGACTTGCGGTGAGTGTCATCTGTTGTGATAGATTCTCAAATTTCTATATTAATAACATACCTAGTGTTAGGATTTTAATTAAAGAAATTTTAATACATCTTAATATAAAAGTTACATGGATTTTGCAAAGCTGATCTGATGGATCAAGAACTTAAATACTAAAGCATGGAAAATGTAAAAACAAACATCCAAATCCCAAACAATAAACCTTGTACATTTATGATCATCTGATTAGCCACAAAACTTTTATATTAAGATACATTCAAATTTTGATAATTAGTATCCTAACACTAGATATGTCATTAATATGTAAATTTGAGAATCTATCACAACAGATGACACCTACCCAGGGCCTTTCAGAGACTCAGAGAGGCCCAGGACATTTCAATAATTTGAGGCCCCTCAAGGGCCTAATGTCATAAAAAACAAATTCTTTACTAAAAAAAATGCTTTTCTAGCTTTTATTTCCAAAATTTGAAATAATATTAGAAAAATCTAATCTAAGACCAGATTGAATAGTCAATAATGACGAAGAAGACATTGACTTTATAGTACTGCTGAGCATCAGATTTAGTACGTAAGATACAACTTAAGGAAAACTAAGATGAAATGCCAATATTCTGTGCTACTAATTTAGATTCAGCTAGTATCACATTCCATTGTTCACGAATCTGTTGAATATCACTGATGTCTTATTAACCCTTACGAGGTCACTCATGCTCTTTTATACCACACCACTTCATTTTTTAAATTTTATAACCTTAAATTTAACTTTCAACCCAGGCCTTCTCAGTACCTTTCCTCAAATTTACTATCTAAATGACTTGTGGGCCTAAGGACTCTTTATGTCGGCTTTTCTTGTTTTTATAGCGATACTTCTACTGCACATTGGTTTCTGTCCACTAGTCACACATAGTATAAAGGACTGAATGCTTTTACGAGATGCTACCCAAAAGTTCCCGAAAGTTGAATGTCACGCAGGAACCGGTTGTAGTACGGATTAGTGACACTCGGTAGCGCTGCATGTATCCATTGTGAACCAATGTGCAACGTGGCTTCGCGCTGAGTGCATGCATTCTTTTGTTCTATGCATTTTTATAACATCGTGTTTGTGTTGTTTTGCGATTTTTTTTGTTGAAATGGTGGAGGTGAAGGAGCAGCGTGTGCGCATCAAGTTTTGCTTCAAACTTGGCAAGAGTGAGGTGGAAACTCACAAAATGCTTAAACAAGCAACAACTCCTGGATAAGTGTTTACTTACCATATCCTCATGCTTTGGGTCAGACACAAACCTACGACTGGTTTAACCGATTTAAAAATGGCCGAACGTCAGTTGATGATGACACATGTTCTGGATGACCTTCAACCGGCACAACGCCAGAAAATTTGAAAAGTATGTGAAGCTATCCTCGAGGAACGTAGGCGAACAATCCATGACGTTTGCAACATTGTGGGACAGTCATATGGGACATGCCAGCGCATTTTGTTGGACGAACTCAACATGAGGTGGATTGCTGCAAAATTCATGCCAAGGCTGCTGTCTGACGACCAGAAGCAACACCGGCTGGAAGTCTGCATGGAACTTCAGGAGCAGGTCAGAAATGACCACACTTCCTTTCTAAGGTCGTAACTGGTGACGAAAGTTGGGTTTATGGGTACGACTCTGAAACAAAACAGCAAACGTCCCAGTGGAACAGTCCATCTTCACCCCGACCGAAGAAAGCGCGGCAAGTCAAAAGCAATGTTAAGTCAATGCTGATCTGCTTTTTTGACATTGACGGGGTTATCCACAAGGAATTCGTCCCTCCAGGTCAGACTGTCAATGCGAAGTTCTACTGCGACGTCCTGAGGTCGCTTAGGCAGGACATGAGGCGAAAGCAGCCAGAGAAATGGTGCAGGAACAACTGGGTGCTCCATCACGACAATGTGCCCGCGCACACCGCTCTGGCTGTGCAGCTGTTTTTGGCCTCCAAAAACATGGCGGCCGTCCCCCACACCCCTTACTCGCCTGATTTAGCCCCCTGTGACTTCTTCCTCTTCCCTAAGATGAAAATCAAGTTGAAGGGGCAAAGATTTGACACCGTAGAGGAGATCCAGGCCGAATCGCAGGAGGTGCTGAAGATGCTGACACAGGACAGGACAGGACAGCTTCCGATCATGGCAGAAACGTTGGGATCGTTGTGTATGCTCCCAAGGGGACTACTTCGAAGGGGACGGTGGCGATTAGGACTTTGGACAAGTCTACCTTTTTTTCAGATACATTTCGGGAACTTTTGGGTAGCATCTCGTTCTTACCTTTCGTTATGACATCAGTTGTTATCCCCACTACACAACTCCTGGATAAGTGTTTACTTACCATATCCTCACAAAAAATTGTACCTTCCCTTAACAAAACCATCGACTGTGGTTTCTGATGGAGAGATGGTCGGCCTGGGTGCCTAGTTGGGAAACGAACATTGCTAAAACACTTTACTTTTCAAGTATTATCATTCAAGTCCGTTAGTTACACTTTTATCACAGTTTTCATTATATATGTGCAACAATAATCATTTTCTATAAAGGACTTTTATTTCATCCAAATTACATCTATCACTCCTCGTCATGAGTCTTTTAGGACAGTGTAATACAGCGGTCCCCAAACTATGGCCTGCACAGTGCTTTAATCCTGCCCGCCAGCCATACCCAACCCAACCACCCCCCTCCCCCCCCTCGAAACTTGCTCTTTGAAGTTTTCACATGGCCCGATCAGTCATTTGAAAAAGTCTTAAGTGGCACGCGCTGTCGTACATAAAGCCTAATGTGGTCCTTTCAATAAGAAGTTTGGGGACCCCTGGTGTAATAGAAGAGGAAGAAGGAATAATTGGATTGGATAATTCCAATGAAGAGGAGGACTATTTAGAGGAAAGTGACCATAGCACAGGCAGCGAATAATCTGCAGAATCTGTGGATGAAGATTAAGATGATGACGATGTAGGGCAACATCCAGAGAATCTATCTAAGAGCCTAAAAGTAAAAATTAGGCAATTCGCACAGATTTCTGAGGACGAAAGGACCGCACAGGGGAACGATGGATGATGGAAGATGTGCTTTTTGTTCCTGGAAAGACAACAGGAAGACCCATACCTCTTGTGTGTTGTGCTCAAAATATATTTGCAGAGAGTATGAGGTTACTTCATGCGTTGGCTGTTCTGAAATTCAAGATGAGAAAGAGGAAGATGACGAAGATTAAGTTCAATAAAATTTAAGAGATCTTAATTTAATTCTCAATGTTTATACTTCACATTCAATTTTTATTTAAAACTAAATTTAATTTAACATAAAACAAAGTACAGGCAGACCTCATCTTTCGCGGTTTTATCTTTTGTGTGTTTCGATATTTCGCAGTTCTGCATTTCTGACCAGTTTTGTCTTTTGCGGTCTTATGTTTCGCTCTTTCGCGGAAAAAATCACGGAAAAGGCAATGTGAAATTTTGCATATATGGAATGAATCGTGTTTTACTCACATTTTCTCTCATAGTTGGGTCTGAAAAATAATGTTGTGTTATTGTAATATGTAAACATAGTAAAGTAAATGCTTAAATACAGTATATAGGTATGCATAAAAAAATCTACATACGTGTCTTATATATACTTTAAAATAATTTTTTGATGCTATCCTCCCATAGTTTGGTGTCTCTTTAAATGCAAAAAGTTGCAAAATATAAGTTAGTATCACCGTTCAGGAGCTTTCTTGCCTTTAGACGATAGGGAAGCCCCGAGGTGAAGGACTCACCAAGGCATTTCTTGACCCTTCCTATTCAATATCCCTGGAGTATTTGCTCAGGTTTGCACTTTGTGTTTTCTGTATTATAATTTATTATTGGTGATTTTAGGAGCGATTAATCCTCTTAGTGGAACATAAATGTTTTTGTGGTGGTAACTTACAGATTGCTAAGAGATTTCAACAATTATGTTTCAAATTTAACCCATCTATTATTCTCTTTTTTCACCTATTTTGTCTTATTTATGTGTCACTCCTTTAAACGTTCTATTTGATTGTATCTTAATCACGATGCTTTCCATTTTAGTTACGTGAGTAGTGAAGGGACCGTCACCAGTTTCTCAGATTCTACTTCGTCTTTTTTACCTTCTCATATATGAAGTATATTGAGAAATTATTTATATCGAGAAAAAATTTGACCTCATGATTTTGATGGAAATATACGTTTTAGGTGTATGTGAGTATGAAAAAGTGGTTTTCGCAACGCCGTCTGTCTGTGGGTCTGTCTATTCGCAGCTCTAGAGCCTAAACGGTAGAGCGAAAATGAATGAAATCTTGTACTTAGGCATTTTTTCATACAGAATAGAAGCTATGAAGAAATGGTTGATATTGCTCAATAATTAAGGGAAGTTTATTCTATGAATTTTTAACAACAATTTGATTTTCTCAAAAATGGCTCTAACGATTTTGATCAAATTTTGTAGTTACTTCAGTTTACGTCTGAAATAATACTACATATTTCATTTATCTCAAAGAATGAATAAAAGGCTAGTTTATTCTTGGGCAACTTTAATAACAACATAATAATAACATTTTCGAAAAAATGGCTCATACAATTTTCATCAAATTTTTTATAGTTATTTAAGTTTATTTTTATAACGATTCGACGTAGTTTATATTTTTCAAAAGATAACTAAACGACGTTTGTAGAGTGTATGTTGTACCAATTTTTACTTTCTCATATATGAAGTATACAGGCAACTCCCGAGATTCAACCATTCGAGATTCGACCATTGGAGATTCGACCGTTTGAGATTCGACCAACTCGAGAATTTTACCGGTCGAAGCCTGCTTATTCGATGCGGCCGATCAGGCGGTCGAATTAGGAGCTAGTTTACGCGAAATAATTTTCGTCCCGCCCAACCATGCGAGGTTGAGATTCAGTCTGGACATCGTTATTTCTGCTCTATTTGTTTGAATTTGTGCTGATTTCACTTGTTTTTTTCTGTTAATCTTTTATTTAAATTTATTTATTTATAAATTTATCACTTGACATGGCATCATCATTCCTGCTCTAATTGTTTGAATTTATTCTGATTTCACTCATTTTTTCTGTAAATCTTTTATTTAAATTTATTTATTTATTTATAAATTTATCACTTGACATGGCATTAAAAAGGAAATGTAATAGTGACAATGCAAGTGGATCACATAAAAGAGTGCATAAGACTCATAGTTATGAATTGAAATTAGAAATTTTAAAATGTGTTGAGAAAGGTGAAAGCCAAGCTGAAATTGCACGATTGTTGGGGATGTCTCTTTCAACTATTAGCACTTATATGAAACAGAAGGAGAAAATTCTAGAACGTGATAAATTCAGGTAATTTGATAACAACAATTAACAGTCCTAGGCGCAGTGTTGTGATTCCTAAAATGGAAAAACTTTTAAAACTTTGGGTAGATGACCAGTGTCAGAAACACATTTCTATTAGTGAGGCCATGATTAGAGCAAAGGCTAAGGATCTGTATGATGATTTCAAGGAAAGAATGGATGAAATTTCTGTTGATGTGCCTCCATTTAGTGCAAGTCATGGCTGGTTTGACAGATTTAAGAGAAGGGCAGGTTTGCATAGCCTTCAATTAACTGGCAAGGCTGCAAGTGCAAATACTGATGCTGCCTCAAGTTATTAATTTTGCTGCAATATGTAGTTGTATGTATAGATAGACATATGCAGGGATGTGCTGCAGCCGGCCCAGTCCGGCTTGCGCGAGTCATTTGTTAAAATCTTTGAAGCTCGACAAGTCAAATGTTGCACGTCACTCTTCAGTTAACTTTGTTGGTAAAATACTAATACTACTCTTTCCTCCATTTAAATAACATGGGAATGGATGAGGCGGATTTGATTTAATTGGAACCGATTTGATATAGGTCACCCATATTTTTCAAAAGATAACTAAACAATGCAATAGTTTATGAAAAAGTTTGTACAATGTATGTTGTACCGATTTTTTTTAATGATGCCTTCCACGCAAAGCCAAAGGCTTTTCAGCAAATAGGGGATAACCCCACGATGAATCACAACATCCATGGCTGAAATGGGATTCAAACCTTTGGGTTAGAAGGCAGGGACACTACCTACCAGTCTAACCTGGCCGGCCATTTTATTTTCTTTCACTTCATTTGCATGTTCTTTTGTATTTTTTGTTTGTATTCCTTAAATTTCATATATATTTTTCGTCTCTATTCGTCATGCAGTCACCAATATAGCACAAAAAATTACGAAATGGTTCATTCTTGCTAGGAAGGGAACCTAGCCCTGTATTTTACATTGCCTTAATTACTTGTCCTTCGTGATTTTGTATTTCTCAGAGTTTTTCAGGAACTTAACCCCCGAGAAAGGTCTGCCATATATGGGAAATTAGCTCCTGTGAGTTAGGCAACTGCTGCTAATTTTCTAGGTTCTAGTACGGAACTTTATTTTCTGATACTTTTTTCGTGTTCTTTTATCTTGTTTATGTCTCTCTTTCATTGACGTTCATTTTTCCATCTCTTTCTCTATTTTTCTGCGGTCACCAATACAGACAACAAATTTTTAGGAATGTAACCCTCACAAAAGATGAGGTCTGCCTGTAGTCCATTCCTCATAAAGCTTTTTCAAAAATTTTGTTATGAATTTAACCACAGATTAAATGTAGTTATATTAATTTTTTTAAATATGGTATGAACGACTTGTTTTTGAAAATTAAAAAAATAATAAAAAACAATTGGTAATTTGGTTATTTTGCCTGATTTTCCAAGGTGGTCAAAATGACCACATGCGACCTCTTATGTTACAAAATCCAAGCCTCTTCAGGGTTAATGTTATTCATCTCAACATCAACTGTAGCAGTGCCTGCCTCAATTAAAAGATTAGTTTGGTGAATTGTTGAAAGTAGCTTCAACCAGAAATATGACATTAGAATGAACTCAAATTTGGATATGTATTTTTGAATAGCCTGAAGTTCAGCTCAAGCTTGTGCACTGAGATTAACACGTTCGCGACAGAAGCCATTTTCGCTGTCCAACCCGAGGCATAAATTTTGATAAAAATACTTTTTGATTTTTTGTTTTAAATCGACCAAAGAGGATTCTTTAATGTTAGAAATGAGATTTTTTACTTTAAATGCATGGGAAGGGTCTGCAAAGCGTTATTTTATAACTTCTCCTATGAGGTATGCAACCACGCACCTCAATTATGATAAGTAATTTTTTCATAAATATTTTGATTTTATATTTTATTTACAAAACCTTGATGATGAAATCTGAGAATGAAATATTTCGAGATGTAAAAAAAAAAAAGTACTCCTATAATAATACACAAAAATAATAAATATAACTTTCATATTAATCACACTTTCAAAATCGTTATTCGCTTTTACTATATCTCTTTCGAAAGAACCGCTTTGTGGGCCTGGTGTGCCTGAGTTTTACGGCGAGGGTCTCAAAAGGCAGGAGGGAGTGGCGAAGTAAACAACTTCAGGGGCAAGAGAAAGTAGCGGTCACTTATACGCTTAGCCAAGGCACACACTTTGAAGTGCGTAATTACCTTCCAATGTTACGCATCCTGTACAGCTGCATTTCTGGAAATCTTTCACCATGAATTTTTGGCGATGCACGTGGCAAGACCCACATTTATTGTTTACCAGCAGCTTCATATTTTATTACAAGGCGACCGCTTCACTGTTGTCTAACCGCTCACTTGGTCCACATATACCACATCTTATGCATCTTCTTGGGTGAGAAAACTTTCACCACGAAATTTTAATGCTGCACGTTTCATGACCTAGGTCTACTGTTTAGACGAGGCTTCTGCTTTATTATACCCTATATTGCTTTTTTACAACTCTTTCGGAAATGGGCGCAGTCTTTAATGTCCCAATATTTTTCCTTGGTACCACAATAAACACACCGGTTACTGCGCATCTTTCGTCTGATGTAGTTCTTCTCTCTTATTGGTCAAATTGTGCCCCTTCCACCACCTTTTTCTTTATGTATTATTCTAAGAAAATCTCGACTGGCTAACATTTCGTTTTTGCTTTTGCATACGTGATATAGTGAACTGTTTGAAGGATATCACTGAATATTTCCCCCTTCAAACATGGGTGATTCAGATATTTCTGTATCCAGTTTCTCAAATTCAGAAGATTTGTATAAACCATACGAGTCGGGTGAAGAAAGTGACATGATAACATCAGACGATGAAGTTTTGGCGGAAGCACTTTCTGAAGAAGGTGATGTTGCAGGGGGAAGTTCAGACATGTGGGGAGACTACGAAGATGACGTGCGGCAATTTCCCTTTTCAGCTGTGGGTGGCCTGAAGTTAGATTTGGACTTATCTTCATCAGTGAGTGTCTATAAAAACTTTCTGAACGATGAAGTGTTGGACCTCACTGTGAAAGAAACAAATAGGTACGCAAATGAGTTCATAAATTCCCATGTGATTGGAAGACATTCGATGATTCGAAAATGGAGGGACATGAATAATAGGGGCTGCAATACCGGTAAACCGGTTTACCGGTAAATGGCTCAAAAATCCGGTAAAAATTTACCGGTAATTTTTTGCCGGTAATTCTGTAAATAAAAAATGTTTTTTATGCTTGTTAAAAAAATAATAATATTCCCGTGTTTGAATGTTTCAATGTTTCTCAAGTCCTGATTCTCTCAGCAGACAAATGTGCATGCGCTGAAGGCTGACGCAATAATCAGTAGTCAAGAAAGTACAGGCGACACTCGATTTACGCCATAGATACGTTCTGAGGTTTATGGCATAAATCGAAAATGGCGTAAATCGAAAGTAGTTTTCCTGCAGTATTTGATCATGTACAGTGGTGGCTCCTACGAAGTGATTCATTCCTACATGAACTTTTTAAACCTTAGTAAAATATTTCTTTATGGTGTTGTTATGTCAGTAGCTATTTTTCTGTTTTTAATATTATTCCTTGAATATGTTTAATGCAGATAATGTGTTATAAACGTTAATATCTTAGTACTAATATCTGTTGGTCTTTACAGAAAATTAACTTGAACTGCTCTTTAATACAATATTAGCATTGCAGCCAATAAAAGTTGCTGTAGTTCCAAAAATGTAAATTTGTATATTGCTGATGTAACATTAAATTTATGCTTGATGAACTAACAAATCAAAACACATTTATAAGCAGTGATCTTAAAGAAGCATTGATAGCTCTCATAAAGGAAAGACGAACAACTTATTCTGATGTTCTACGGTTTCTTTATGATCCAAAGAAATCAATTGATGAAGATTATGGAATTTTCAATAAAACCAGCAAGGTCACAATAACAAAAGTAATCGTAGAGTTACTTGAACGCATTTCTGAAAGTGAATCAACAGTAGTCAACGATTCCCAGTCTGAGGATGTACCGACTTCAGTTCCTTCGTCATCAACTGCATAGTCTATGAAGGAAAAACTTCAACTGATGATAAAGAAAAAACTGACTCAGCCTATGACGATTCATCTCAAAAAAAAAAAAACACAAAAGACCTAATACAAGTTGTAAGAAAGGAACTAATGTATTTTCAAGAAGAAAAATAAGAGGAAAATATTTAAAAGTGGATTTCGATTTCCTAATGACCAGTCGACCAAGTAGTGTTGAATCTGAGTGAGCTTTTTCAACGGCTGGGTTTATCTAATAAATAAAAGAGGATGTCTGTCTGTCTGTTTGTGGCAGTTATAACTCATCAGAGAATAAAGTTAGGAGCTTGAAATTTTGACAGCAGCTTCAGGCTGATCATGGGAGATGCAGTGCCGAATATAATTTAAATCGGCCCACGGGGTCACGGATTGGTCGGTCAAAATTTCAGTTTCTTGAGGATATCTCAGCAACTATTGGACTGATTTTGATGAATCCTACACCAATATCAATGTTTTGATGATATACAGTGGTGCCTCGACTTACATGATCTCAATTTATGAGGTTTCAGACTAACGAGATTTTATTCTTGGTTCCAATTAACTTTCCGAGATCCTCTTCCTCAGACTTATGAGATTTGTAACGAAGCTGCCAACTGACAAAAAGTTGAAACGCGGATGATTGCACAGGTGCCGAGCAGGGATGCCAGACGTCCTGCAATGCGCGGGACAGTCCCGCATAACAAAGAATTGTCCCACGTCCCGCACGACTTTCTATTTTATATATGCTTTTGGCGTTATATTTTCATATTTTGTGATTTTTCTAAAACTTTATTATTGTCAAGCTTGTGGTTGTACTACGTAATACTGATTGTAAATAAATAAATGTTTTCACTTTCAAAAGTAAGGTATTACTTCAACACTATTCTGTTTCGGTAATATTTTATTTCTTATTATTGCCGACACGCAGTAGTTTCGGTATTATTGGCGACAAGTAATAAATGTCCCGCACAGTAGTTTCAGAAATCTGGCAACCCAGGTGCCAAGTAACTTCAGTTTGTCTACAATGTAGTGTGTTGTTCAGACATGCTTTGCGGATTCTTTTAAATTTTTAAATAATTTCAATAGATTTATAGTGTTTTTGAAAATAATTTTTATAAATATGAGGCCTGTGAAGAAAAGCGATCAATACAGTGATAAAAGAAAGTTAAAGATATCCAGAAAAGTGTTAAATTTAAAAAGTAAATTAAAAATTATTCAAAGCAGTGAAAATGGTGAACGTACAGCTGATATCGCTAAATGTTTAGGTTTCACGTGGACTACAGTTCATACTGTGTTATTAAATAGAAAAAAATAAAAGAGTTAGCCAAAGTTAGTTCTGGAGAGACCAAAATAATTCATAAACATGCTAATATTTTAAGTAAAATGGAGTCAGAATTATCTTCCTGGATTCAAATAAAGCAACACGAGGGAGGTTACTTAAGTCAAGAGTTAATTAGTGAGAAAGCCAGAGCCATTTTCTCTAGACTTAAAGAGCAGCAACCAGCAATCGATGTGGAATTTAATGCTAGCAGAGATTGGTTTCACAGATAGAAAAGTAGGACAGGAATTAAACTGCAGATACGTCATGGTGAAGCCTTTTCAGCTGATAAACAGAAAGCTGATGAGTTTGTGTCAGGTTTTGGTTATTTGATGGAAGAAAACATGTACTCATCTCATCAGGTATTTAACTTTGATGGAACAGGCTTATTTAGGAAGAAAATGCCTAAAAGAACCTACATTATGGAAGATGAGAAAAAATTACCAGGCCATAAAGCCTCAAAAGACAGATTTACTTTGATGCGTGGCTCAAATGCATCTGGGGAATTTAAAATGAAACCACTTTTAGTTTATCATTCTGAAAACCCCAGAGCATTAAAGAACTTCAATAAGGCACATCTCCCTGTAATTTTTAAGAGCAGTCGAAAAGCATGGGTCACCAATTATATTTTTGATGACTGGTTTAAAAATTATTTTACTCCAGCTGTGGAAAGATATCTTAAGAGCAAAAACTTAGCACAAAAAGCCATCTTAGTTTTGGACAATGCTCCTGCTCATGGGGCACATCTCACTCTTCCTGGTTTTATCAAAATTAAGTTCCTTCCAGCAAATACTACCTCTCTGATCCAGCCTATGGATCAAAATGTCATCGCCAACTTCAAGCAAAAATACCACAAGCTAACTTTTAGGCAATGCTTTCATGCTTTCTGGAAATCTTATAACATCAAAGAAACCATAAATAATATTGCAAAAGCTTGGGAGGATATGAGCACTAAATGTCTGGCATCAGGATGGAAAAATTTGTGGCCTGATATTTCTGCAGATTTCGAGGGATTTCAGCCAGAGAAAGAGAAGAGACAGGAGCGAGAAGAGACAGGAGCAAGAAGAAATTCTGCAGATTGGTGAAAATCTTGGTCTGAGGATAACAGCTGAAGATGTAGATGAGCTTGTGGGCTCCCATTCTTCCGACCTGCCTGAGGAAGAAATAGAAGCCATTGATAATGCTGTTGTGTCTGAATCAGAGGAAGTTCCCCAGCCAGAGTCAAGATTAACAGCAGAAAATATTAGAAAGGTCATTACAGTAGCAGAGCAGTTAAAGACAATGCTTGGAGAAATAGATTTACTCCAGGATAGGGTTTTCAAGTCAACTAATTTTGTGGATGCTGCAGTAGAACCTTACAGGACTTTTTTGCATGAGCTTCTAAAACCCAAGCAGACCAAGCTGGATTCCTATTTCAAAAAGACCACTACTTCAGCCACAGAGGAGCAACAGCCTCAGCCTTCAACATCAAAAATGATCTAATCTATTACCTATATTATAATAGGCGTGAAAAATTTGTTTGTCTACGTGCTTTTGAGCGTTTCTATTGGTTGTCCGACCAGCGAATCAAAAGGTACTCAAATCCGTTAGGTTGGTACCCTGATTCAATGAATCGAGCATTTGTTTCTTTAACTCCTAAATAAAGATAATTCTAAAGATTCTAAATAATGGTAAGTGTATTATATATTGTTTATAAAATAATAGGCGTGAAAAATTTGTTTATCTACGAGATTTTGAGAGTTTCTATAGATTGTCCGACCAGCAAATCAAAAGGTACTCAAACCCGTTAGGTTGGTACCCTTATTGAATGAAGTGAGCGTTTGTTTCTTCTACATAAAGTAAAATAAAAACTCCTAAATAAAATAATTTTAAAGAGTCTAAATAACAGTAATTGTATTATATATATTGTTTATAAATATTAAAGGCTAGAATAATGGTAAAAATAAATGAACATTGAAAGACATCTCAACGTAAATCGTTACATCTATTCAAATTTCCTTACTTTACTGATTTAACTACAATAAGGTATTTGCTTATTTATGATATCGATAACATATAAGCATTATAATTACGTAAAACTATGTATTAATTGCATTATAAAATTTTATCTCTTAGTTATTAAATCATTGAAAGAAACCCTTCAGGGATTTAAAGATGAACATCTTGAAAAATTGCGAAATTGAGGAAATTGGTGTTTCGAATTTCTTTTTGGAGGATAAGCACAAAGATGCATTTCACGATGTTATCAAATCTAACACAATATTCAGACCTCAAAGCGTATTGTTACTTCAGATGCCACATCTTATTCAACCCAATTCTCAGAATGAAGAATATATACAAGTTTATATAATTCAATTGATGGATCAAAGGTCGGTCATTTCATTGCAATCTATTATGATGTGATTTGAATATATATGATAGTTTAAATTTATACTTCATTCATCCAGATCATTCAATCTATATAGAAAAACTATTTCCATACAAACCCAAAATAATATTTAAGAAGGTGCAAAAACAAAAAATGGTTTTGATTGTGGAGTGTTTGCTGCGGCATTCCTAACATCTATTTGTTTTGGAAAACAGCCAGAGAATGAACTATATAATGATAGAATCATGAGGCAGCATTTAATTGCAATTTTAACCTATTTTAATTTTAACTGAATTTCCATTAAAAAATAAATGTCGAGAGAGTAAGGAGCAAGCTGAAAATCGTAGGAAAAGACAATATGTCTACAGAAAAAATAAATTGAATAAAGAGAACAGAGAAGAAAGATTAAAAAGAATTGAAAATCAAAAAGTACTTAATAAAATATTCCGTTTCACCTTTCCCGTTGAATTTCAACGGGCTTTTTTTCTAGTCTTAAACAAATAAATGTCATTACTTTTTACTACAAAACCTGTTTTTTTATTTTTGAGTTTCCATGACCCTCAGTATGTATGAAGGACCCCCAATTATTCGACTTAAGAGAGTTTCGAGTTAAGAGACGTTTTTCTGGAAACAATTAATCTCGTAAGTTGAGGCACCACTGTACATCTGATAAATAAAAGAGGATGTCTGTCTGTCTGTTTGTGACAGCTAACTCATCAGAGAATAAAGTTAGAAGCTTGAAATTTTGACAGCAGCTTCAGGTTGATCATGGAAATTGCAGTGCCAAATATAATTCAAATCGGCCCACGGGTTCGTGACCCCGGAGGTCACGGATCGGTCGGTCAAAATTTCAGTTGTTTGAGGATATTTCAGCAACTATTGGACTGATTTTGATAAATCCTACACCAATATCAATGTCTTGATGACATACATTTTATAGCTGAAAATGGACAAAAAGCGTCCACTGGGTCGAAAGATCTTAATGTAATGACCGGTTCAAATTTTGGTTTTTTGAGTATATCTCAGCAATGAATTGAAATAGGTTTAAAAATATAAATTTTTCATTATTTATTTCTGTAAAACATAATTGTCGCATTTATGGCATTATTGAAGTATAGAAATTTACTAACATTCCATATCTTACATAAAAATTGTGGTTGAATTGTTGTTTAAATTGTTGTTTATTTCATTGAAATATTTGTTTATAATTGAATTATCTTCTAATGTTTGTAAGCTTGTTCGCTTTGAATGCTTTTAATATGAGATAGGGAGGGAGAGAGATGGATGGTAACGGAATGGGGAGATGGAGAGAGGGAATTAGAGGGAAGGGGTGGAGAGAGGGAGGGGGAGAGATGGAGAGGGATAGATGCAGGGGGAGGGAGGGAGGGAGAAGAAGAGATGGGAGGGAGAGGGTGAAAAGGAGGGGGAGGGAGTTTATACGTTATTTTCCTAAGATTTTCTTCTTTCATTCATCTAGATAGGAAAATGCGGAGCGGTTTTCTTCATTTTAGCTTTATTTGACGAGTATAACTGTGTACAGTAGGACCTCCAAATTCACGGGGTTACGTTCCCAACAACACAGCGAATTTGGAATCTGCGAAAATAGAAGCAAAGGCTTTATGAAAAAATGGAGGTTAGGTTCGCGGCTGCTGCGTGCGTATGAAGCCTCGCGTAATTCGCGTATTTCTCGCAAACCGTTCGTCGTAAAGATATGCGGTAAAAGGCGTTTTGTTTCTACTGGCTATGAGGTTCCTGGAAAAATATTTTCGTTTGCTAAAGTGTCCTGGGTTCGAATCCAGGAGACAATTATATTTTCCCATAAGTTTACACAGGATTTTCAATTTTTCAGGTTGCAAGGTTTTTTTCCTTCATTCATTAAAAACGTAAATATGGACCAATTTTCTTCTTTTTTGCTTTATTCAACATCTAAAGCTCTATAATATCTTATTTGTGCAATGTATACACATTATATGGTCGAATTTTACAGAATACGCATTCTTTTTCGAAATTGTGCGGATTTTTCGTACTCATTCAGGGCATTGCCAAGAAGACTCTCATTGTTGCTTCTGATTCATTTAAGCCTTAAATTTGAAGGTTTAATTGGCCTTAAATTTTAAGGCCACTTAAAACTACAAATAGATGAAAGAAAAGCATTATTGTTATCTTCTCTTCATTGATAATTTAAATAAACGCTTGCATTTATATCGCCTATATAGTAGGTCCTGTAAGAAGTTAAAAGCAGTCGTTGATAGACACTAGAAGGAAAGCAACTGTTTGGGAGTTCGTCTATAAGGGTGCAATGATAATCATTGGAACTACTACTATTGGAACTACTACTATTGGAACTACTACCGCGATATGATCTAATGTAGATTATTTGCAAGCGTAGCTGCAGCGAGCTGCTAGTGCGGCATTTAAATCTGCCGTAGCCATAAGAGATAATTCTGCATAAACCATTAATAGCAAAGAATATACCAAAAAAATATTTATTGAATCAAGTAAACGGCAAAAAAGATGCATGCATTAAATTTGGTGAGAGCTAGAAAATGAACCCCTAGCCGAGCATACCGTTATGCTACCGTTATGTTCAGCAATATAATCATACCTTAAAATGAATGTTATTGTTCGTCTGGCCTAGTGTCCGTTTCATCTGGACACGTCACAGAGGAGTGCGGGAGGTCAGCGGTTGATGCTTGAGGTTTGGACTTCCGTAGAAACATCGTTATGGGCAACTGTCGAGGTTTTTTTTGCAGGCTTCGATAAATTTCTCTGTATGGCATCATAACATTTTCAATTCCTCTTTTCATTTTAATTATGTGCTCCATATCGTAAAACAGAGCCACAGTATGATTAAAAAAAAACCTCGCGGATGGGGAAATTCATTTGTTTAGTGTTTTTTTCATCTCTTCAAAGATGGCAGCAGTAGTCGGAAAAACCACGAAACTGTGAAGCAGGCGAATTTGCAAGCTGCGAATTTGGATGATCTACTGTATTATCTTATTTTTGCGATGCTTACATGTTACACGGTCAAAGTTTTAGATTCACTAAATCCGTTAAAATTCAACGGGCATTCCTGCTAGTATGTACTAAAATAAGGTTGCAGTTAGGTGACCATAGTCTCGATAAATTATGTTTTCTGCAAACCTATTTTAACCAAAAAGACATCTAATAAGAAAGACTTTCAAAGTGTTTTTTGTTTATATTAATATTAAACTTAAAATTGTTTGGAATAAATGTTTTGAATAATATTTTTTACATTTATATTAGTTTTATAGTTGATTTAAATAAAATTTATCTTCAATTAATATTTACCTATCGTTTTTCTTTCAATTCAGTATTTTTTGAAACTGTGTAAATTACCGGTAAATCAAAAGTCAGTACATTTGCAATCCCTAACGAATAAAATAGAAATACAGAAATTCATTGGAATTCTAATCCTTATGGGAATAAATAAATTACTTGCCAAAAATGAGATTATATTGGTCAAACAAACCAGCATATAGGAATGATCTTCTTCTTAGAGCCTCAATGAAATGCGAAAGATTTGAGTTGCAGCTGAAATTCTTTCATTTTAGTGATAACTCTGATTTATCTGCAAACACGAATAGGCTCTCAAAGATAAAACCCTTGTTAGACCTAGTTTGCGAAAGATTCCAAGCGACAGTGACACCAGGTGAGAGGGTTGTCATTGATGAGTCAATGGTTCCCTGGAGAGGGAGACTATTTTTCAGGCAGTATATCCCTGGAAAGTCCCACAAATCTATATAAATAAAATTGTTACCTCTGTCTGTACAACTGTTTCTTTGTCGGGGTTTTATGTTTTTTGTGTGTTTTGCATCACAAGATGTTTGAACCTGTTTGCAGAATTATTGTCTGTCTGTCTGTCTGTTTGTTTGTTATCGCATCACGCAAAAACGGCTGGTCGAATTTTTATGAAACTTGCAGCATATCTTTAGACGGGTCCAGCTTAAAATATAGGCTATGTGGTGTATCTAAAAAAAAATTTTAAGTGGGGGTTTGGGGGGGGGGGGGGGATCAATTTGGTTTTTTGATGATGACTCTCGAGTAAATTAACTTAGGAAGTTCAAATTTGATATTTGTCACTTTCAATACAAGTATAAGATCAAGTTTGTAGATGAGCAAAATCAGACCAAGGGGAGGAGGGGTTGTGGGAGAGGCACCCGTAAGAGAAATCTCTGATTTCAAGCTAATGGTTGATTACATCGGAGATGTATAAATAAGAAATATTTTAGGAAAACAATTTGGGTAAATATTTAAAGAAAAATATTTTAGGAAAAAGTCTGTCTGTTTGTTTGTTTGTTACTGCATCACGCAAACACGGCTGGTCGAATTTTTATGAAACTTGCAGCGTATCTTTAGACTGGTCCAGCTTAAAATACAGGCTACTAGCTGGTATGCCCTTTGAATTTCAACGAATTTAATTAATCTAAAACTTCGACCATTTAACATGTAAGCATCGCAAGAATAAGATAGTACACAGTTATAACCGTCGAATAAAGCAAAAATGAAGAAAACCGCTCCGCATTTTCCAATTTAGATGAATGAAGGAAGAAAATCTTGCACTGTAAAAAATCAAAATAATGTGTAAACTCCCTCCCCCTTCCTCCCCCCCTCTCTACCTCCTGCTCTCTCCCTCTCCTTCCCCTCTCCCTCTCCTTCCCTCCCTCCTGCTCGCTCCCTCTCTCCATCTTGCTCCCTCCACCTCCCTCCCTCTCTCTCTTAAAGGGAGTATATAGTCTCAATATAAATGCACTGAACTCTCAATTTCAGCAACAATGGAAGTTGTCAAGGTAGCTTATAATTCGTATTGTAATAAAACTGATAAAATCACGTATTTTATTGATTCTAACTGCATTTCTACACAAATTCGACCAGAATTCGGAATCTGTCTTCTATAAAAATAAACTTATTGTTAGTTCTTTCCTGCAAAGAAGTATCCAGGTCTCAAGTTTGTACCGTGATTTTAAGTAAATTTAAAGTGCAAATTGAAAGTAGTCTACACTCATCCCTGTATTTCAGTTGCAGGAATCTGCAAAATACGTGACGTTTGATAATTAATTTGTTTGCCATTTCGAATCAAAGTAATGGACAGAAACATACCCTCGACCATTCACTAAGTTAGGATGTAAGGAAGAATCATACCAAATGTTTTTATTCTAGTTTTTAATGTTTAAGAGGAGTTCCATGAACAAAGCAACAAAAACACCCTTCAAAATATATTATAGGAGATGTGGTGTATCTCGAAAAAAATTTTAAGTGGGGGTTTGGGGGGCATCGATTTGGTTTTCGACGATAACTCTCAAGTAAATTAACTTAGGAAGTTCAAATTTGATATTTGTCACTAATAAATATGTAGGAGATTGATGTTATACTTGTGTTGAAAAAGTCTGTTTGTTTGTGCATGTATACATTTCCACACTGTTAAAGATAGAATAATCAAACTTTCAACAAATACTGTATCTGCCCGAATAGAAGCCGACCCCAGATTTAAGCAGACTCCAAAAATTTCTACCATTTTTTGGCAAAAACGTAAATTTTGTAGATTTTATGCTGAAGTATGCTGGGCATTCATGCACGGCTTAGAATACATTATTCGAGATCGAAGAAATGAGTGGGAAATGGTTTAGTTGTTGACATTTTGAAATATTACTCCAATTAATAATTTTGCGTTACTGAATAATGTTCCACATTCAGTGACAATAATTTCATTCATCTTCATTTTCACAAAAGGTCAAATATAGTAATAGCGATCTCACCAAGATAATTTTTCATTCAAGTCTATTTCCAATGAAATTAGCATTTACATTGCCTTAAGAAACTGAATTTTTATAATTATACACATTCCATGTGAAGTTTTACCAAAATTCAAACAGTTAAGCGTTCAAAGCCGTCAACGCATTTTGCGTAATCGTCAATTTACACAAGCGATCTCGCCAAGATATTTTTTCATCCAAGTTTATTTTCAATGAAATTAGCATATATATTGCCTTAAGAAACTGCATCTTTATAATTATACACGTTCCATGTAAAGTTTTACGGAAATTCAAACATTTGAGCATTCAAAGCCATCAACGCATTTTGCATAATCGTCAATTTACGCAAGCAATCTCGCCAAGATATTTTTATATATATTCATCGTAGGTCAAATACTTACTTTACGAAAAATATAGTACTATCATTTGAACGCGAAGGCAATGAGAGACTTCGAGATTTAACCATAACCTAAGTTTTCCTCGGACACGCATTTAGCCGAGGGGTGATTTTTTCATGATAGATTTTGACAAAAAACATCGGCTTGTATTCGGGCAGATACGGTAGATGTATGCAGGTATGTTATCCAGTTTGTGCGAGTCGTTTGTAATGAACGACTCGCGCGATCCGGACCGAGCTGTCTGCATAGCATATTGCATACATTGATCTTTGAAGTTCGAAACACAAATTTATTTTTTCCTTTTTAGTGCAAAAAATAAGTTATGCATTTAAAATATTTATTATATAATTTATTCATAATTTAATACTGTTGTATTAACATATTAGTAATGTTATTTTATCTTTATAGAACGTGAGGGGACTTTTTCCTGAGATGCGGGAACGTATCCCCCGATTATAACATGCAAGTATATGGAAAAACAGAGTTTGACATTGGAATATTCGAGATTCGAACACGTTTTCAGGAATGCATCCCTAACGAAACTCGGGAGTAGCCTGTATTTTTTGTGATATCATGTCCGCAGAGCTCGTTATAATTTTCCCAGTTAAAGATAATTGTTATTCACTAGAGTAACAACAGCAGGAAGAAAAACTTTACACATAAGCAATGGTGATAGATTCAACTGAGAGATTTAACTACAATAATAATCCGACACATCATGAAGAATGCGGAAATACTACTTGAAAGGAATGCAGTCCAATAACACAAACAATGCATTAACAATGTATGGATTGCTTCGGTGATTCAAGAGAGCTCTTATACGTTATGTTTCCTATATATGCAACATCATTCTGTTAGTTCTGATTTCGGCCATGCACCCTCTCCGCTAACGTCACTGTCACAGCATCAAGGTCAAGTAACACATGATACACTACAATTTTATAATATAGAGAGATTCAAGATCTGAAAAGGATTAGACTGAAACTGCTCGACCGTAAGTGGAGGTTTATTCTTGGCATTTTTTTGTTTTTTCCATATATCTCCTATAAAACTTAATTTATGTAAATCTTTGTCATTAAGAAAGTTTTACAGAACTATAGTAAGAGCAACTACAGTAAGAACTATTATAAAAGATTCGGCTGAAACCAAAGAATTTTTTAAGTCTGCCACTGCTTCACCTACTACAATAAAACGTTGTCATTTTGAAGTTCAAGGGACCAAAAAAATATGACTTTGAAGTATCCAAGCTCGAAATATACAAACATTCATAAAAATGGAATTTTCTTACGATCTGCTAATTGAGTGATCACTTTGGTGTCTTCTGCCTCCACTCAGACATGTTCCGCAATGGCTGAGAGGCAGAATTTCTTATTCTTCATCATCCTACTGTGTTCCTGAAGTCTGCATTTGACTGATCTTCCTGTTTGACCAAAATATGATTTTCTGCAAGTGTAATCAATTTTGTACACTTCCTCGTACAAGAGAAAGCCGATACTACCCCAGACTTAACTGAGAGCCCATAGAGACTGCCAAACAGCCAAAAAACTTCAACAGACAAGATGGCTACACTCTCCATAGCACTTGGAAAAGAGTATTCCAGCCACCCCTTGAGTGGCCAATCACAACCCAACCCACCTATATAAGGAGGAAATTTTCTCTGCTTTGACACTTCAACCTGAAGAAGGCTGCTGGAATGCTGGTGAAACTGTCATCAATGAAAGACTTCAAATGCAGTGAAACCCGAAAGCCATGAAGTCTTCATCAACCATATGCCAGAGAAATCTTCGCACGGATTATTTTTGGTCTGATTTAGAAGTTTCGTATTGCCATAGAAACAAAACTAAAATTACATCTATGCATTCTGCAAGCATTTCAGCCTACTTTCAATAATGGAGTATAAACAACCTCTAAAAATTAAATTTTAACATTGTTGGATTTTTCCCATTGATTGTGACTAAAAACATATAATCATGCCAAATTTCAAGCATCTAGCTCATTTGGAAGAGCCTCATATTTTTTTATCCTCTTATGAGGCAATAATGAGACAAAACAGTCTCTGAAAATTGGAATTTTTATATCAGATTTCTTCCATCAGTTGTGACCAAAAATCTATAGTGTTGCAAAATATCAGGTCTCTAGCTCATGGGCAAAACAGCCTCAAAAATGAGGATTATATCAATATCATATTTCTTTCATTAGTTGTAGTATAATATTAATGGCAATATAATATAACCCTTTGATTCCCATTAAAAGCTTACCCATATAAAAGCATTGAGTTCGTTGTCATGGTAGTCAGTTGTTGTGACCCAGAAAAATTCCCACTTTTTCTAATAAAAAATAATAATTTACATTAAATGAACACACTTGAATTCTGTCTTCAAAAATAAGAAACTACAATTTCTAAACTTTCCAATAGTTCAAATCCCGCGATGAAATTATCCATAAAAACATAACAATTCATTTTCCAAGGGATAAAAATAGACTTCGAAATACATAATAACCACATTTTGCAATAAATGGATATGCTTGCTCAGGAAAGCCTAACCTATAGCTGGGACCAATATATGCTTTGTATAAACAAGAGGTTTGTATAATCCAAGTTTGTATTAATGAAATTCCACTGTATATTTAATACAAGATAGTATCAATAACAACACAGCAAAAGCATCAATGTAACTTAAATGCATAAAGACAAATTTTTATATAAATGAAAACTTATTTAAGAACATCCATAATGTAACAATAATTAAAATGAAGATAGCCAAAGAAGAACATTTTTAACCTGCTCCTTGTTGAAGAAGAATCTGGTTAGAGCTGACAGTATTATCAGTTGATACCACTGTCCGTAGTGCAGTTGGCTCAGATTCAGGCAAGATGAGACGACATGGTAATGCCATAGCAGTGAGTGAATGCTGGTACACTAAGGCCGATAAGGAACCTGTAAATAAGACAAACTATTTTTAATACTATTATTGTAATATAAAATTTTCAAATTTCTCCACTAACACATCAGTAGTATTTGATGGTAAAGTAGTAAGAACCTTATGAAAATCTAAAATGAATATTTTCATATGAAACAATCACGTTTACAAATGGACACTTCCCAATCATACAGCACACTATTTATCCCATCATATTTGGCAGGAAATTCTACTAATATGAATACATTGTCTTAAATGTATCATTAAAATTCAGTTCAAGTATTTACAGGCGATAATTTTAACAATCAGAGATAGGAAAGTTCCAGATCTGGAACAAGGAATGGTTCCAAAATCGTTCCAGTTCCTGGATTTGGATCTGCAACTGGAATGGAACAATTTATCAGAACCGAAACAATTGTCAAAATTTTGGTTTCGAAATGGTTCCCTTAAAATTGAATAAATGTTTTTAGTTTTTTTTTAATTTAAACCAAAGACTTTTTAATTTCTACTATTATATTTTTTATGCCAAATTGAAAATGTATATTTTCTCTGATTTTATTCTACTTCCTTGTTAAGTTGGATATAATGTTTGAACCTTGGTATCCAATCCATCTACATTTGGTTTCCATATTTACATAATAGATTCTGGTAAAAAGCTGTTCAAAGATTACGTAAAGCAGCAAATAACAAATAACATTCAATTATTTATTTGAATACAATGTAAGAGCTCACTTTACAATCGGTTTGACAATCTTTTTTGCATAGTCATAAAAAGACATTCTATACAATGAAATTGTGGATGGGAAGATTAGTCATTTCTTAATATTTTAATATCATCCGTAATCGAAAGGAAGAAATGCATTTGAAGAATATTCAGAAGTTGAATTTGTTGTGTAATTGATCAAAGTTGTTTTTTAAAGAGGATGATTCAAGAAACGCTTTATGGGTTTGAAGCCAAAAATATAAATCCGTCTTGATGTTATCGACAATATAAAACTATATCTCAATCATTCGCCAAATAAAATTTTCTCAATACAATATTTGTATTCATTGCGTTGAACCATGAATACAGTCGTGGTGGCCAAGCCCGCAGACCAGAGTTCTGGCCAGCTAGTAAGATGGGGCCAATGGGCCGGACGGGCCAGTGGAAAGGACAGTTGGAGGCAAAGAAGAGGGTTCACCCCTCTCCCCTCCCCCACTCTATATCTGGATCACATCAGACTCTGGCCTATATAAGGGGCCGGCAACAGCTCTCGAGGCCTTTTGCTCTTTGCTACTCTGATAGCTAACACCGAGGATTTGACAACCGAGGTTACGCACCTGCTCCGATCCTGGGTTCTGAGGTGAGGTGTCTCAGTCCTTCCATCCCTACCCTTTTTCCACTACCCGGAATCCTTTCTACCAATGGGAGTTCACTGCGTCTGTTGTCGGGCCAAATCTCATCACCACCCACACGGCGTTGAGGTATTTCCTTTTTGTTGTGGATCTTTTGTAATATATACGTTGTTTCAAAATAAAAATATTGTTCATTGGACTGTAAAGTGTGATTTCGTAACCCACCGCAAACCAAGTGACAAGTAATCATTTCAGTGGTAGCAGAGCGTGGTTAGGGAAATAAAGGGTGTTTGGTTGGTGGCACGATGAAAGCTAATGCAGGTTTACGTCCGGACATGGGTTGGGTTAGTGAAATGTCAAAAGCGGAGGCGATAGTGATGTGTACTAGGTTTCAACTAAGTACGGAGGGAACCTTAGATGAACTCTGGAGGAGGTTGACAGAACACATCCGTATGTTGGATAATGACGAGAGTACGCCTGGCTCGTTAGAAACTGGCGAAAGGGCCGAGGTTAGGAGGACCCTGGGGTGAGGTCTTTTGGTGCAGAAGCTAGAAAGCATCGTAGCAGCAGCCAGTAGATGGGAGTTAAGATATAGCGGGGAGCTGGGGGAGAGTTCCATGGGGTTCTTGGAAAGACTGAATCAATTCCGCGCACATTATGAGCTAGAGGAAAACCTTCAGTTTAAATTAATCCCAGAGATATTGTCAGGTCGAGCGAGAGAATTGTTCTGGGTGAATCGCTTTTGCTACCTTTAATAGAGAATTTCAGGAGATGTTCGGTCCACCAAACTATAACCTTCGGTTGAAGAGGGATTTATTGAATAGAACTCAGGACCGCGGGAAACGATGTGGGAGTTTGTAACTATTGTAAAAAGGATGAATGAGCTGCTAGTAAACCCCATACACGACCAAGAGTTGCTGTCAATTATTTGTGGAAACTTGAACCCTGATTATTTATGGCAGTTGGTTGCCCAACCGCGAATGATCGGAGAATTGTTAGAATGGGGACGAAGATACGAAGCGAGAAGGAATTTAGCGGAATCTTACAGAGCACCCTCCGTAGCGGGAGGAATGGTAGACAGCAATTTTTGTTATCGGGACGAATGGCGTGGTTTAGGCAATGACCCATCCCCCAGACCTTCCTGGCGGCGGGAATCAGGCCCTCGGCGACCCACGCCAAGGGGGAGTCCACGCTGCTGGAAATGTGGGCAGACGGGGCATTTTGCTAATTATTGTAATACAGAGCAGGGAAACGTGGGTCCTGCGAGACAGTAAGACCACAATGTCGTCGCGGGAGAATAGTGGCTCTGTCGTATCGACCAGGGGCATCGAAGGTGAATTTTTCACTAACTATAAATATTTCTGGTAATGGAGTAATAACTACGGCCTTGTTGGACTCGGGGGCTTGGCGTTCCTGTGTGGCGGAATCCATGCTTGTGACTCTGAGGCGACTCTAAGGCCTAAAAAGGTCAAAAAGGTTCAAATGGAGTGTTACGGGGCCAACTCTGAAAGGATTATGGTTAGGGAAAAGGTAGATTTGCATGTTAAGATAGGGGATCTGTCCTGGGAACGAGAGTTTCTAGTATTACCAAATCGCCCTGTTCCGATTATCTTAGGGATAGATTTTATGGAAAAGACTGGAATGGTTCTCAGTTTCATTGACAGAACGTATTGGTTTAATTTCAAACCGACAACAGTCGCGTCCCTAGTCGACATCTTTCCAGAGGAATCTAGCTGTGACGGTTCCGAAAACTCCGTCGAACTCAGTCACCTTTCTGTAGTGGATAGGGCCCGCGTAAGGAATATGTTGGAGTGCTTTTCTGACGTGATCACGAAGAGGTTAGGTTGTACCGATTTGATGGAATACTAGTTATCCCTGAGCGACACAACACCGGTTAGGTCACCCCCCTTTCAATATAGCCCCCCCAAAATGACGGAAATAAAAATTCACATAGAGGAACTGCTCAAGAAGGGAGTCATTGTAGAGTCTAATTCGTCGTACGCCACCTAAGAAGGGCAATAAGTCACGGCTCGTGATTGATTATAGAAACTTGAATAAAAAAATCAGTTTTGACCCCTTTCCACTACCTACTGTGGAAAATGCATTCCTCCGTTTCGGTAGCGCAAAATATTTTATGGTGCTTGATTTAAATGCAGCATATCATCAAACTCCTTTAACGAAAGAAAGTAAGCGAGCGACCACTTTTATCACGCCCTTTGGGCTTTATCAGTATGAAAAACTACCATTCGGCATCTGTACAGGGGGTCAGGTCCTATCATGATTGATGGAAAAGCTTTTCCAGGACATAAAATTGAAATTCATGTATAACTATTTGGATGACGTTGTGATATATAGTAACAATTTGGACCCGAGAGGTCCTGGCTCGATTAAGGAAGGCAAAGCTAATGGTGAATCCTGAAAAAATGACTGTGGCATTACGGGAAATGAAATATTTAGGTCATATTGTTTCAAGTGGAGGCATAAGAATCGATCCTGAGAGGGTGAGGGTAGTCGGACAATTGCCGGCACCGCGAGATCTAAAGGGCGCACGTCGGTTTTTGGGAATGTGTAGTTACTATGCGCAGTTCATTCCGTCCTTCTCTGAACTAGCCGCGCCTCTAAATGAACTGAAAAGAAAAACTGCCGATTCGTATGGGGTGAAAAGCAGCAGCGCACCTTTGATAAACTCAAGGAGAAGATTGCGAATCCTCCGGTGTTGCAGATACCGGACTTCTCTAAAGAATTTATGTTGCACACGGACGCATCGTCAAACGCAGTCGCCACCATGTTATCACAAGAGGTCGAGGGTTGGATGGCTCCGGTAGCGTTTGCTAGCCGGACGCTAAATAATGCGGAACAAAAGTACTCTGCGTACAAGTTAGAATGTTTAGCTGTGGTTTTTAGGGTAGAAAAATTCGCCAAATACCTGCAGGGCTGGGAATCTGAACTTTTTACGGACGAGGCTCTGTCGTGGATGCGTTGGCATCCCAAACAACTCAGAAAAATTGGGCGTTGGGTTTTAAGATTGTCTCCTTTTAAATTTAAAGTAAATCACATAAAGGGGAGTGAAAACGTAGTGGCAGATTGCCTGTCAGGGATGTCTGTGCTAGAACCGGAAGAAGCAAAAGGCACAGTGAGCGTTTTGCAAGAAGCACTGCTGTCTTTCATTGCAATCGCAGAACATCAAAGGTCGGACCCAGAATGTTGTAGGTTGATATGGGATTTAAGAAATGGAAAGAAAGTAAAAAACTTCAGGGTAGTACGTGACTTGCTCGTGTTCCGGTCGCCGAAGAACAAATTCAACCGAATTTATACGCCGCAACTCATCCAACCAATGATAATAAAATATTTTCATGATTCGGTGTTGGGGGGCATTTAGACTACACTAAGACGAAAGAAAAGATTAGCAGAGAATTCTATTGGAAGAAGATGCACAACGACGTGAAGAATTATGTTCACACCTGCACTGAATGTCAAAGGGTAAAACGAGGAAAAAATACAAACATAGGGTTTCATTCCGCAAAGATAAGTACAAGACCATGGGAAAAAATATATATTGATTTTGTACGTCCTCTAACTCGTACACGTTCAGGAAATAAGAGCCTCCTCGTCATAATAGATGGCTTCTCAAAATTCGTCATTATCCTCCGGGTAAGGAACACGACGGCAGAAACCACAGTGAAAATGTTGAATAAAGAGTGTTCGCGTTTTTTGGTTTCCCAAAATTTTTAGCATCGGATAACGCTACTGTATTTATGTCAGGGGCTGTGAAAGACGTGTTTTGCATGGGGAATAAAGCACGCAACAACAACTCCGTATTACCCACAGGCGTCGCTCGTCAGAAGATTCAATAGGAACCTCAGAGTGGTACTAACGATATATCATCACGATACTCAAGATAAGTGGGACAAAGGCTGTCATACCTTAAGGCCCATTAAGCAGTCGAGCAGATGCTCTGCGGTCCGAATCCCACCCGCGGATGAGATTACCTTATTCATATTACAACTTACACAGTTCAACGGGTCGTCTGCACGCGGAGGAGCCCTCTGCCTGACTCCTCCGCCAGTGGAGCGGTCCGCGCCACTTGATTACTTTGTACAAGCGCCCGGAGCCGACTACGCATTAAAACATAGTGAGCCGATGGCTCGTCAATATATCCTTTCAATGTTATATCCTCTAGACTGTGGCACCGCAAATGGAAGCAATGTAATTTATTTGGCGAAACACATTTCGTGATTCAGATCTTTTTAATAGTTTTTTACTTTGTGTTATTGAGGAGTATATTTTGTGATTCACTTGAATTTATATTAAACATAAAAGTAATAAATTGAATTTGGGTGTCCCTGAGTGCCCAAACCTCCTTCATAATAAAAGTGATTAAACTTCATTAACTTGGAACTCCTTGGATAATAAAAGTGACTAAACTTCATGATTACCATTTATTGTTCTTTGTTTTTCATTATTCTTTTTTCTCAAGAAATTTTTATTACTGTAAGAGTTACATTTATTCGTACTGCTTCCATCCTTACCATAATCTAGTCGTTGACTATAGTTATTATATCTTGGTATTAAGTTCCCTTTTTCTTGTTTACATCTATTTATTTTTTGTATTTTTGGTGAAATTATATTTGTTTATGGCAGTGTCTTTTCTGGAAGAGGTGGAAGACCAGCTGTTGCTGAACCCCAATACCGTTTAACAGGCTTTGAGTTGGATAATAAATTACTTTGTGATTAATGAAACTTATTCTGTGATTTGTGACTGCAATGTGATTATGTAAATAAATATTATTATTATTAATGTGCGATTGTACGAATATTGAACGCAAGGTCGAGAACCGCCTGAAGTGCACATATGAAATCCCTCTTTTTTCATTAAAGCATTTGCTATTTTCATAGATATTGTGTAATATTGCCTAAACTTGGCCCCAAAGAGAGTGATGATTGAGATGAAAGAAAAGTCGGTAAAAAGGGCAAAAAAAAGTGATTAGTTTGGAGAAGAAAATTGAAGTTTTAGATAGGCTTGCGTATAATGAATTTCCTTCATCAGTTGGTAAATTACTTGGTGTGAACGAGTCCACAATAAGATCGATTAAGAAAAGTGAAGAAGCGATCACGAAAGTTCCGCTGAGTTCAATTGTCATTCACGAGAAAGCCAAGCTACTGCACAATCATTATGTCTCAAATTGTTTTGTGGTCTGCTAATGGGAAATCGCCAATGTCATCGAAGCGTGTGTAGATCGGTTCCTCGCTCTTTAATAAAATGTGGCGTTTATTCAGAACGCCACAGTACATATTGTATTATTATATTTGTTCTTCTCCTTCACAATTGAACACACACTCCACCGGCTTAAGTCCAATGAGCGTCCGATTGGAGCTAAAGATTCACCACTTTCGGCACGCCTAATTATTTCCATCTTTGTCCCAATCCTGTTCACTTTATGACCCCTATGTTTATTTACACATGTATTAGCACTTTCAGTTTTCCGTTTATCACTGATGTTTATAAAATAATACGTGTAAAATGCACAAACAAAGAAACACTGCTGTACATACAAACAAAGATGGTAACGTTGCCGAGACTGAATAATAATAACAATTTATTGATTATTAACCGACTTTACAGTGGTATTAATCTTGTCAAATTTCAGTGCAATATTAAAAAACATTACACACAAATCTTACATTTCATACAATACGTATATTATTACGTAGCATACTTTAATTTATTATAATGTTGGCTTGCCTGACAGACAGCGCCATTATGCGATAGCTCGAAATGTTTGATTGTCAGCCGACGAACAAAAGTCCAAATTCGGCATTGTTCGGCGTACAAAAGGCGGTTTAGGGGCGAGAATTTACAATGTACAAAAGAGCGAATTGCACGAAAGTCGAATGTATGAAAGTCGAGGACTGCCTGTATAACGCATATACTTTCACGTTTTTAAAAATTATTTCCTGAAATACCACGCGTTGCCGATAACGCGGGTGTACATTCTGTATCTAAGGGGATACAATGGAACTGGAACAATAGGGGAGAACAGAATTCCAAAGGATTGTCCTTTACCGAGCAAAACAGATATGGCCAAATGGAATTGAGGAGACTCAGAACATAAATTAGACAAGACTGACGGAACTGAAATTATACAATGTGTGGACAACTCCGTAGTTTCAGTAGCCTCTACAGAATATGGTGATGCACCAAAATCCATTGTCAAAGGATTATCTCAGAAACTGAAAAAAATTATTCAGATCCCTCAGCCGATAGCCATCAAAGAATATAACAGACACATGGGTGGCAGTGATCGAATGGACAAAGATGTGAATGCTTTGAGAATCGGTAATTATAATTTCATCGATCTTCACTGTCACTGAATCTTATGAAAAAAAAGTCCAATCAAATTTTCTTGCCAGGAATTCGAGGAAAAAAGTGATGGTGGTCGGTGTTCACATGGATGCTCGCCGTCGCCATGAACAACGCCTGGCTATTGCACAAAGAAGGCCTGCCAGAAAAATGTGACGAAATTGCAGTATCGAAGAGAAGTGGTCCAGGTATATTTGAATAGGTACGAAACGCCTCCAAAGACACCAGGGTCTTCAAAATCTCGTAGTGGGTCAAAAGAAATCTTATGGTATGACAGACTTGACCATTTTGTCTAAGAAATCCCAAACAATAAAAGACGGAGATGTGCCTTGGAAGGTTGTACGTCGATTGTATGCTTTATGTATATCAAATGCGATGTAGGGTTATGTATTAGTTGTTTTGTCCCCTACCATAACAAACGGTCTATTATTTCTGTGTTATTTTACATTTTTCTGCACATTTTTTCTAGAACTATAGTCTTCGAAATTCCTAAATTTTAATACTCATTTGTATCATTAATAAAATTATAATAAACCTATTATTACAGTTAATTATGAGTACTGTTTTTTTCAAATTCCTTTTTCATAGCAGAGCAGAGGGAGTGCCTAGCATTGCATATATGCAAAGGCCGCTTTCGTGTTCCCGGTACATCAGAAATTCCAAAATCAATTTTCTGCATCCCTTCTAACTGTTTTATGACTGCATACCCCAAAAAAAATGTAAAATTCATGAAAAAAAATTACAGGCGCTGGAGGGTTAACTAATAAAACATATTTGACATTAATGAACTGCCGTTTAGCCTTCAATTTTAGATAACCCCATTTAATGTATTACTCGATTTAAGGTACAAATAACTTGTCCCCGACGCAAACGTTGAATGGGGATTCCACTGTATTTCTCAAAAAATGAATATAAGGCTAGTTTATTCTTGGGCAGCTTTAATAACAATTGGATTTTCGAAAAAACGGCTCATATAATTTTCATCAAATTTCATATAATTATTTAAGTTGATGTTTATAACGATTCTACATAGTTCATATTTTTCAAAAGTAACTAAATGATGCATTAGTGTATGTACAATGTATGTTGTACCAATTTTTACTTTCTCATACGAAGTATCGAGAAAGTATTGTTTTTGCAAAAAAATTCGACCTCGAGATTTTTACGGAAATCCACGTTTTAGGTGTCGCTGAATCCGAAAAAATGGTTTTGTCAATGCCGTCTGTCTGTCTGTTACTGGCTCTGGATCCAAGACGGTAGAACAAAAATGAATGAAATCTCGTTCTTAAGTATGTTATCATACTGAGCAGAGTATATGTAGAAATGGTTGTCATTGCTCAATAATTAAGTGTAGTTTATTCTACGCATTTTGAACAACAATTGGATTTTCTCAAAAATGGCTCTAACGATTTTGATCAAATTTCATACAGTTAGTAGAGTTTATGTCTGAAATAATACTGCATAGTTCATATTTCTCAAAAAATGAATATAAGGCGTTTATTCTATGCAACTTTAACAATAATTTGATTTTCTCAAAAACGACTCAAACGATTTTGATCAAATTTCGTACAATTACTTGAGTATACATCTGCAATATTACTACATATTTCATTTTTCTCAATGAATGAGTATAAGGCTAGTTTATTCTTGGGCAACTTGAACAAAAATTGGATTTTCTAAAATCTGGCTGATATGATTTTCATTTTCTAAAGATAACTAAATGACGCATTATTATATGAGAATGTTTGTACAATGTATGGTGTACTGATTTTTTAAATGTGTTAAAAGCTTGCTCTTATTTGAGGGTGGTGATATAGCAATAATGAACAATTATCAACGGTTAATTCCACCTCTATTTGCACGCACAGGCATCACCGAGAAAATAGTCAAACATACAGGTACTCCTCGATTTATGCAACACTTATGTTAAAAAAGTTGCAGAGGGAGAAATCACATACCTCATATTCCGGCATATAAGCTGACCCCTACAATCTACCATGCTGGACCATCTACGTGAATCTTAAGGTTACATGGCACTTGGCCGGATATTAATATATTTTACCAGATTTACATCTGGGGGCTGGTTGCAATTATAACCTTCATTCGGCGATGGGGTCACCAAATCCCTATGCCGGAGCTTCAAAGGTCGACTTATACGCCGGAATATACAGTAATTCAAACATAATTTCACCATAAGAACCAATGGAAATGTCAGAGATCTGCTACAAAAAGCATCATAAGTAAGCTCGGCTAGGCATTCTTTTCCAAAACACCCCCAACTATTCAAAGTTGAAGATTTGTAGTACCCACCTTCCTCAACCATTTCCTTCAATTCTTCAAGAAATTTAGAAGCAGCAACCACATCAGCACTACCTCCTTCTCCAACAAACTTTGTTATGGAAGCTATGCCGTTATTTGAATCAATGAAAAAAGGCCACTGCTCATTAAACTTTCTCACTTCTTCGGGAGAACAATCATTATTGACAGAATCAACATGTTTTGGGCTTTTCATAGAGCCACAAACCAATTTCTTTTAAATTTCATGTTCTGGAATTTCTAAGATGTCCAGAACACATTGTGGTCGTTTGAAAAGATCCACAACTCGATATTTTGATTTCCGGATAATCTGAAGTGTCCAAAACGCATTCTGGTCATCTGTTTCGCTCATTGCACGCAATCGATGACTGAGCCTAACATATGTAAAAAGCAATCTTTTTCAATTTAAACAACTTATAGGAAGTAATTTAAATACCATGAATTTTTTTAAATACAGTAAAACCCCGTTATAATGTGGGTTTCGGGAGACAGAATGTACACCTGCGTTATCGGCAACCCGCGGTATTTAGGGAAATAATTTTTAGAAAGGTGAAAGTATATGCTTTATAACAAATTTAATTGCAAAATACTATAAAAACTGATATCGTATTTTGATTTTAATGCATATCTTACTTTAATCGGTGTTTTTAAAATAGTCCGATATTTTCTTTTGCTGCGACAGCTGATGGCGTTTCTTCGTCACATACGTCTTAATGTTTTGCAAATGTAAAAGATGAAGATGATCACAATCACTCTGTCTCTCCATCCAATTCATCACTTCACCGATGTTATCCAATACTTTGCTTATTTTAGGGATCTCAAGCTCACACATCTCTTCATTATTGCTGTCACCTTCCGATAATTTTTCTGCTCTTCCGCGGTTCTGGACTTCAGCTACAATTTCTTATCATTCTTATACACAGCAATGGGAGTTTCGCATCACCGTAAAATTTGAACCAAGTTGTTTACAAAGAAAATAAATCGCGGTAAAATTTGAACTAAGTTGTTTATGAAGAAAATAAATCGTGGTAAAATTTGAACCAAGTTGTTTACGAAGAAAATAAATCACGGTAAAATTTGAACCAAGTTGTTTACAAAGAAAATAAATCCCAGTAAAATTTGAACCAAGTTATTTACAAAGAAAATAAATCCCAGTAAAATTTGAACCAAGTTATTTACAAAGAAAATATATCGTGGTAAAATTTGAACCAAGTTGTTTAAGAAAAAATAAATCATGGTAAAATTTGAAACAAGGTTGTTTACTAAGAAAATAAATGGAATCATTTTGGGGGACATGACTAGACCCACGGTATATCCGAATCCGTGGTATAGTGAGGCGCATTATAACGGGGTTTCACTGTATTTACAAAAACAGTCATTACTTAACATTTGCTACTGCAAATTTTGAAAATTGTTTTAAAATGCTTTATTAGTTTCAAGTAATTAATTCTATAAAATAAACAATTTCAAACTATTAAAAACTGAGATGCTAAATGATTAAAACTTATCCTACTGAACTACTAGTCGTAATTATAAGATCTCGAGGACATTTTATTGCAATGTTGTCCTATAAAATTATTCTGTATAGTTCCTTTGTTATAAATTATATTGTATACTTTCATTTTCGTTTGTAAAAACTTACAAATAGGGTAATCAGTATACAATGTGTCCAGTTATGTGAAATTTCTAGATGTGCCCAGTTAAGGGTAAAAAATCAATTACTTACTGAAAACTGGCTCATTAACACAACCCTTCAGCTTTACTCCTCTTGATGTTGGCTCAATAAGGAAGTGGCGCACTAGTTCATTGGCCATATCACCATTAGCAGTAGAACTTGACAGTACACGATTAGGCATATTAGCAGGGAGAGTTGCAACCTTTAAGGCCAATCCAAAAGCTCCTGGGAAGGAGTTTGAATCTCTCACAACAAATGTCCCAGGTTGTTTATCCTTTAAGATTGCTATGGCTGCAAATGGTAAAAGAAAATAAATAGAGAGAAATTAAGCAAATGTGTGAAATAACAAACAACTGATCACAAGCAGTGCAAAGAAATTTTGTATGATGCAAAAACTCAAGCAATAAATTGTGCACAATTTTTAACAATACCTTGTTTCTCTGCTGCATAAAAAAATGACAATTCCTTATTAATGTCAAATTAATGAACTGCTTCTATACTCCATTCGATCTTTTCTGGCATTATGGAGTCTTATGGGAGATTCTGCCTCTCTCTCTTTCCCATGTTATTCTCCATATAGGTCTATCTCTCTCCAGTGACGTAGCTAGGCTTGCGCAGGCCCCCGGGCTAAATTTTTCCCGGGCCCCACTATAAGTGAACGTGTTCTGTAGTTTCAGGAGAGAAATTCGCTCAAATTTAAAATGCATTCTTCGTTTTTTGGGCCCGCTCAAATGTCTGTATAACTCACAATGATGAAAATATTATGTAGATGAAATAATTATTATCGCTGATCGCTAACGAGAGAACCGACTTCCATCAGCATGAAGACAAAATCTCAAACTGAGTTAACCATGGCAAAGCAATATCGTGCTATGGGAAGTGGACCAATCACCAGATGCAAATCCAGTGTTCAGAGCAGGCTAGGAAAATCGTGGGGCCTGGTGCAAAGCGTGCGGGTCGAAAATTTTCAATAATAAATTTCAATAACTAAAGCAATCTCTCTCACTATGACACATCGATATTTTTCAGGTTTTGTTTAAATGCGTGTACTTTTCTAAGCACAACAAATGTTTTTTATAGGGAGCGCGGGGCCCGGTGCAGTTGCACCGTTCGCACCGCCATCAAGCCAGCTCTAAAAGTACTTTTTTCTTTCGGTCCTAAGTGCCCGAAACCGTCCGTTATCTCATACTCTGCAAGAGTTATGAGACACTTATTTCTAAGGAATCTGTTTATAAAGGGTGTGGCATGGCTGACTGACGGATTTTAAATTATTATAACTATAATAAAATTCTTAGTACGGTTAATTTCGACACATTTTATTCAAGTACTATAAATTGGCATTTTCACAGGTTATTTAGTTTTAAAGAGAACATCACTTAAGTGTCCACCTTCTTTCTCAATGCATTCTCTGATTCTTTGCATGAAGCTATCCATCATGCAATGTCTTAAGTTGTTGTCAATTGCCCGAATCTCTGCTGTAATGTTTTCCTTAAATTCATCAATAGTCTGAGGTTTGCTAATGTAGACCCTGCTCTTCAGATAGCCCCTCAAAAAGAAGTCTGGTGCAGAAAGATCAGGGGACCTGGGCGGCCATTGCAAATGGGCAAATCGAGAAATGACACGGTCGCCGAACAACATGCTTAATAAGTTCATGTTTACTCGAACTGTGTGTGCAGTTGCCCCATCCTGCTGGAACCAAATTTCACATTGACGCTGAACACGAAACTGTGGTACCAAAAACGTTTCCAACATGTCTCCATAATGCTAAGCATTTATGGTTACAGCATTACCGCTATCGTCCTCAAAAAAGTACAGACGGTAAATGCCGAATGCTGTGATTCCACACCAAACCATGACCTTTGGGCTGTGCAATGGACATTGATGCATCTGGTGTGGATTGCTTTCGGACCAGTAGTGAAAATTCTGTTTGTTTACAGTACTGCATAGGTGGAAGTTGGCTTCATCAGCCATTAAAAGTTTATCAGTCAAGTTTGGATTTTGCTTCAACACATCCTGAAATTGTCGACAAAACTGGAGACGCAATGTCTTGCCACAATCACTTAACTCTTGAACAACTTGCATCTTGTAGAGGTGAAAATGCAAGTCTAGATGTAAAATTCGTCTAACTGATCGATCAGATAATCCAAGTGCTTGAGAGTGTCTCTGTGCTGAGTGATGTGGACTCTATTGAAATGCGTTTCAGATGGCATCAATGTTGCCAGGTGTACGCAATGTTTTCTTTGGTCCTTCTCGTTTCACACGAACAACAGACCCTGTTTCCCGCCATTGTTTTACCCACGAAATGATTGCGCTTCGCGAAGGAGCATTACCTCTACGCAAAACACCAAATTTAGTGCGAAAACTATGCTGAGTTTCAACGATAGATTCGGTTTTAATATAACACTCAACAGTAAAGATGCGCTGTTGCAAATTCCACTCTGCCATGACTACACACAACTGTACACAACATTACCCCGAATAAAGCTAAATGCCCTTGAAGTGCTGATTATAAATCTGTGGTTTACAGCGCCATCTATCAACCAGTTATTACGAAACGAAATCCGTCAGTGCCGCACCACACCCTGCACTCTCTGTAAAGTCTATTCATCCTAACCACATGGCCATAGGCTGCTTAATTAAGGTTGCACAAAGAGGGTCTCTCTTATCTTGGCCTATTCCTATTGTATTTCTTCATTGTTTTGTATTTATACCGTAAGTGTGGATTAGGCCGTAGACTTCTTATGCTTCCTTCGGGTCTACGGAATGTTTCTTCTTTTTCATGAGAATGATGGTTCAAAATTGTCCGGGCAAAGTTAAAGAAATTCTCAACATTCAATCTCTTGTGGGCCCCCCTTAACCACGGGCCCCCGGTAGGGTTGCCAACTCTCCCAGATTCACCGGGAGGCTCCTGGAATTTGAAAATAATTTTGAAATTCTCACGACTCCTGGATTGAGGTCTTTTCCTCCCGCTTTTACTCAACAAGACAATCATCTTACAAGTTGTATATTAGATCGTTAATTTGTAAAGGAGTTCTTGAATGTCACAATACTACGGGAGGCATACTGAGCAGGTTCTGAACGATCTTCTGAACATTGTATTTACTCCCTCCAGAAACCAATTTCTTTTTTCTTAGTTTACTGGTTCACCCGCCGCGAGTTTTAAGATGGAAAGCGTTTGTGGGGATTAGTTAGGTTATACTTACTTCTTGTGGAAATAATTTCAATCGTAAATTGTAGTCTCTTTTAGTCACATTTCTTTTCACTTTGTAAACGGGCTCGCTCACCAGAAGCCTAACGAAGGAAAGCTGTTTAGTCCATCAGTTTCATTGTGCTTGTTGTCGAAGTAAGTTATGAATTTTTTGATCTACTAAAGGAGGTCATTTCGCATGGAAATACATACATGAAGTTTGTATCAATTTCCGTTATTCACATTTTCTTCCGTCTTTGTTTCATCGTCTTTATAGTTGTTTTCTTTTTTAAGGAATTAGAAGCAGGTTGTCGTTTCATGATATTTTTGCAAACCAAATGAAGTTTCTACACCATGTTATTGGCCATACCTGGTAAGTGAAGATAAAGTAAAATAATTTTTTCCATTTACAATATTTAAACGAAAGTATTTCATGATTCTAAGCGAAATGAGCAGTCAAAGCAAGATTAAGTAGTTTAATACATTAAAACAAGTTAGGAAAGTGTACAACGTGTCACAAATGGGCGCATTTCGTGCAATGGAGTATTAGAAAGAAATTATATACCTGTAAGTAAGGGAAATAGTGTTTTAAAGTTCTTTTCTTCATCTTAAATAATCCATTTTCTTCCCATTTAATAATATTACATGCACACGTAAGGAAATTAAACGTTTGTTTGGGAGATTGTTTATGTTAGCAACAATGAAGAAGTAACCATGCAAGAAATTTTCTAAGTTCAATTAGAATTAAGACATTCTTATTTGATTTTCTTGATAATGGCTACTTCTATGATAAAAATTTATAGGAAAGAAAATACTCTTCTTTACCAGTTCTACAACTTTTATTTGAAAAATATTTTGATATGAGCAATACTTTACGAGATATTACGAAAATTTAATTTTTTGTCACCAGTAAAGTGGTACCCCTGATTGGCATGCGAGATTCATTTTTGCGATTTTCTTCTTATATTTGATTGTAAGTCCTTAATATCAAATTTCATGAAAATCCGTTCTGTAGAAGCCGAGAATGAACATGCGGGCGGACGGACGGAAGGGCAGACGGACGGACGGATGGACCGACCGACAATAATAGGCGCTCACGCTGTAAGCAAAATGCGCCTAAAAACTATAGAACAGATAAAATTTTTAAATGAAAATTTTACATTAATTACATTAAATTTTAAACAGGAATTTCAACCCATAATGTCCGAAAGTACAATAAAAGATTCACTACCATCAAAAAGAACAAAATACTACTGTTCATTTAACGACGAGTGGTTAAATTCATTAGATTGGGTACAAAAAAAGAATAATTCATATGCAGAATGTAAAATATGCAGCCAAACCTATTCTATGACATTTGAAGGTATACAAGCTCTTAAAAATCATGCTTTGTTGGCAAAACATAAAAAGTTACGAGATCAGAGAAGGAAAATTTGCAAATTACATCTTTTTTAAAGAAACAAGATACTAGAGAAGAAGATCTGATCACAGCTACGTTTCATGGTGTAAAGTATCATTATAGTTATAATAGCCAATATTGTGGAAATAAATTGTCCCAAATTATTTACTGCGATTCCTCTATTGCGAAAAAAAATATCGTGTGGAAAAACAAATACAAGCTGTATTGTTGAAAATGTATTAGCCCCAGCAGTTCATGGAAATTCTTATTTCTAACTTAAAAAATGCTAAATACTTTTCCGTAGCATTAGATTCTTCCAATAAAGGAAACTTAAAAATGTTTCCTGTGATTGTGCAATATTTTTCTAGAGTGTGGTGTACAAACAGGACTTCTGGATTTTTATGAAGACGCGAAAGAAGATAGTGAATCAATATCAAACAGATTAAAATCGATTATTCACAGCAATGGCCTTGAGCTGAGAAATATATCCGCATATTCTGCGGACAATACATCAGTTAATTATGGAAAGCATAATTCCGTTTTCCAAAAATTAAAATTGTTAGTTCCAGGTTTAATGAAAGCAAATTGTAAATGCCATATTTTACACAATTGCGTGAAGTTTGCAGTTAAAGCGCTATCATTTGACGTGGAAATTCTCATTTTAAAAGTTTACTCTGAATTTTCGTCATACTCAAAAAGAACATCAGAACTTAAATCATTTTTTGATTTCCTCAACCTGGAGTATAACGAGATTTTAAGGCACGTTCCTACACAGTGGCTTTCGCTTTCTCCAGCAATAGACCGTATTCTACATAACTGGCCTGCTCTGAAATCTTATTTTCTCTCACAAGGAGAATGTGAATGCTCCAAATTTATTTGGGAAGCGTTTAAGTACGAAGATGATAATTCATTGCCTTTATGTTAATGTTTGTTTTTGCAAAATGTTATGAATATTTTTTGCAGTACCTTGAAAAAATTGGAATGCAAGTACATACATATCCTGCGTTGAGATTCATGATATTATGACTAATTTTAGAAGCAAAATACAAAACAGAAAAAATGATAAGTTTTATGGGGAAAAAACTACGGATCGTTTTAAATCGATAGAAGAAAGTAAAAGGATCACATTCGAGAGCAAAGTTGACCACTTTTTTGAACGATGTTTATCATATTTAGATAAATGGTATGATGCAGAAAAATCAGAGTTCAAATATATGTCAACTCTTTCTTTGAGAAAGCCAAGTGAATGGAAAGACCTAAAATTGTTGTGAAAAACTTCAATTGAATTTAGATATGGAAAAAATTTATGATGATTTCTGCATTCTAAGGGATATGCATGACTTTCGATCTAACAATGACAGAGTATTTAATAATCTTGTATCAAATTTGAATATCATTGTATTACATTTTGTTGTGCATTATTCCAAAATAACTTAATGTTCACTATTAGATAAATAATGTATATAATTTCTATGATATATAAAATGCTGTTTAATTTTTTATTTTTTGTGACAAAATTGTTCTTCCTAGTCAGTAAACATAATAAAACAAAATATTCAAGTGGATTATTGTACATGTATTTTAGTTTGTTTTGTTGTTAACATTGATAATTAATAAACTTTCATAGATACAAATGCATTTTCTTATTCACATATTTTTTTAAATGTCAACAGTCCTGCTGAGTAAATCTAATTTATGCCCCATTTTCGTCTCGAGATAGTTGGAAATATTTTGGAAGTTTCTAGGAATAATTATGCTATCAGCTAATCTCTATGATTAGCTGATGTTAAATCATCCAAAATTAGCATATGTAGGTATAGCTAATTCAATTTTGATCAAATTGCAGATTTGTGCTCTTCAATAATGAGGAATACACATTCCACGGTAATTGTAGTTTTGCTTTTAACTTGATCTCCTGGAATGGACAACTCCTGGAATCAACTCTTCAGGAGTTGGGAACCCTAGCCCCCGGGCTTTGCCCGACTGGTATCTACGCCACTATCTCTCTCTAAAGGTAGCCTCTACACAAGGTGTAGATTAGCAAATCTTGCCACCAAAATCATTAAAAACATTATTTATTGATCTCTTTTCGTGTTTTTAATTTTATTTTTCATAATTAAATTAAAAAAACGTGGTTTGGAGATTATGGCAAAATACGCATCTAGTGTTCCTTGAATATTTAGAAACTCCTGTTTTCCTTTTTCTTCATGATTGCATGTGTGATTGTTCATCTGACAAGTTTGTTCCTGTATGAGTGAGTGAGTTTAGTGTTTCCTGTTTGTTTCTTGAGCGCATGTGTGAGTGATTGTTTGTCTGACGGTTTTGTTTCTTTTATGAGTGAATGTTTACCTACTAGTGCCCTGCATTTCACTACAATACTATATTTCGGTGAGTGGCAGATGTTGCGGCGTTGACATCAGGTCTCTGGTGAGGTGCCTTTCCTGTAAACCTGTAAGTTTAACGTTTCTTTTTTCTTTCTTCATTTGTTTTCCTTTTAATTTTTCTTGTTGTTATTGTCCCTAAATTTCCTTCCTAGATTTTTCTTACCATTGACGATGGCTGCTCCACAGTTAAAGTAACCATTTTGTTTTATAAACCAATTAATGGCTCCTCATTGATCTTTATATTTATTCGAGTCATGAGATGCACTCAAAGAAAAGCGCACAATAGTCAACCCCAAATATTCATCGGGAGTGAAATGACTGGGAGTCAAAAGACCAGGAGTCAAAGGACTGCTCACCTTCATCAGCATAACATCTTGGAAGATTTCCATACCCTACCTTATTCTCTAATAGAGATAGTCATATGTGTAAATGAAACAAATATTTTTTATCTACTAGCATTGCATTGTCTTACTCTAATCTCACTCTAATATACAAATGTTTTCTCTTTAATTTTTTAATGCAAAAGACCAAAAAATTCAATGAATGAGAAAACTGGGTTTACCATGAATCAGTAGAATTGCAAACTGTGAAGCATACTTGCATATAAATAACCATATTATTATAAATATAGCAGGTCACAATACAACTGTCACAATTATAATCAATAGGAATCAGTTACAGTGTTGAGCTGATCCCGGATTTAAGCTAAGCCGATCCCCCAAAAATTTCCACAATTTTTTGGCAAAAATGTAAATTTCGTATATTTTATGCTGGTGTGTGCCAGGCATTCATGCACGGCTTAGAATACATTATTCGAGATCGAAGAAATGAGTGGGAAATGGTTTAGCTGTTGACATTTTGAAATATTACTCCAATTAATAATTTTGCGTTGTTGAATAATGTTCCACATTCGGTGACAATAATTTCATTCATCTTCATTTTCACAAAAGGTCAAATATAGTAACAGCGATCTCACCAAGATAATTTTTCATTCAAGTCTATTTCCAATGAAATTAGCATTTACATTGCCTTAAGAAATTGCATTTTTATAATTACCCTTCCCTCTCCAACCGTGGGTTTATTAACCGTGGCCCTCGACTATACGCGGTCTACATATTGAGTCTCACCCTTCCCAACCTCAGACATTTCCCTTGCGTATCCACGGTTCAGACCAAGAAAACTTTTAAATACCGGGCATCTTATGACTTTGTTGTCATCTTAACTCACTCACAAAGACTTTGTTGTCGTTTTTAACTTGCTTGCTCTTACGTTGTTGCCGTACTGACATGATTATGTATCCTTTTCGCGCGCCACAAGTCACTGCATTCAACACGATAATCCTGTGCATCGTATGACTTTGTTGTCATCTGCACTCACTCACAAAGGCTATGTTGTTGTTCTAACTTGCTTGCTATTACTTTGTTGCTGTATGTATGATTACGCTTTTCGCCCGCCACAAGTCTCTACATTCCACACGAGGCGATCAGTTGTGTTTATTCACATAAGCATACGCATGCTTTTCGCGCACCGCAAGTCCACACGACGTGTTTAGTTGTGTATTATTCATATCAGCATACTAAATAAATTAAACGTTTAATATTTTTCTGAATTTGTGTAATAATATTTGTTTAAATGCAAAAAAATGCCGGGTAAGATTAGAAGACCATAGTAAATTGTATAAAATGATGTGATGTACGTCGTAGTATGCACGTAATTTCTCCGTTACCTATGGGACATTTGTAATCCTTCATTCAGTAATTGTTTTACTCAATAGTTTGGCTTATACATAGTGTGATACGTTTGAAGAAATTCTTAAAAAAAGAATTCATTCTGGGGTAGAATATGTAGTTCCGAGCAGCGGAATGCAGCGGAAAGCTATTTCTCGCATTTAGTACCACAAGTAGCACATAGATGGCAGTGATTATTTTTCATCAACGGGAATTTCAACTATGCCAAACCAGAGAGCTCGTAAGGAAAAAACAGCATTATCGTATTCGTAATATTTATATAATGTATTTAAGTAAGAAATAAGTGAGTAATGTAAGTGATCAATAATATATGGTATAGTAATACGAACCGTGGAAACTAACCCCCAATTTCCAATATACTTAAGGGCTTATGTCGACTAACTGGGACCACATTTTAAACTGACCGCGAAGCTGACCCCTCGACCGTCATTAACTCGGGTTAGACGCCCACACCTCGAGACCCATCCTCAAATCCGAGCTCAGGTGTCTTCACCCTCTCACCAAGGGGGCATTAGCCGACCACGTCTTTTGCAATAAAATTTAAACTATTTTATGTTGTTAACTTAGTGCGATTGTGACTCAAGCAACATGTTCGAGTGAATGCGATGATCAGGAGCGTCTTTTTAACGGAATTCTACGATAAATAATAACATATTTACGCTCACATCTAATCTTGACGCCAAGGAATACCAACCTCTTAAGAGTTTTCGGACGGGATTGTAATGAAAGCAGACATTCGCGAGACGGTGCGGAGGGTGTAACGCTTGGTTGTTATATGGTGTTAGATGGGAGGAAAGGGAAACCGCTCATAACTAAAATAACTCTTGGTTGTTATATGGTGTTAGATGGGAGGAAAGAGAAACCGCTCATAACTAAAAAGCTTTACAACATTTTTCGATCAAACTTTCAGGAATCACTTGACTATTCAACTTTTCAATTTGAAACTGCTCGCCGTGTACAAAGTAGTTCTGGGTTAGACTTCAGGAGCATATCTTTTCTCCGTTTGAATAACATGGGCAGAGCTGAAACAAAGCGAGGCCTCTTTTCTTTAGCATTTTCAAATATCTTAAAAATGAGATTTCGATGCGGTATTTTCACAGTTATGCCGAAAAAAGTATGGAAATGAATTTCCATATCGTAGAAATTCAAATCTCATTCAAAACAAGCCAAAAATTAGGTTTAATTAATATTCTTCGTGATTTTGTAAGAATTTATTCAATTCGTCATGATAAAATTGTGATAAAATCATTTTTTATATGTCCATGACTATTATTACCCTCTGGAACATTCGATTATGTGGATTTTATATTCTTTTTGCGTTTTAGTGTACATAAAATTTGGTGTCATTAATTTTTACTAGCTGTACCCGTGCGAATAATTCGCACATAAAGAGAGACAAAATGTTTAAGAAACAAAACTTTACTTAGATATTTTTGTTATTTTTTAGATTACTTCTTTAAATACAATATTTGATGGTATCAATTTATCATTCTGTATAAGTTGTCGAGGTCCTTCAATAATGGTAATAGCGACGTTCTTAAATGACGAAACTCGGGAAAAGGCTACATAAAGCTGACCATGGGAAAAAACGGGAAATTTTAGGTATATTCCAACACGCTTAAGCATCTGTCCTTGAGCCTTATTGATTGTCATAGCAAATGCGATTTTGATCGGAAATTGTCTTCTACACAGTTTGAAGGGAATGGTAGGATCTGATGGACATAACTGAATCCTGGATATGAGAATAGTCTTTCCAGTGCCAATAACTTCCGCTGCTATACAGTGCTTGTGCAAGCCTTTTACGATCATTTGTGTTCCGTTAACTAACCCTTTACTGGAGTTTAAATTTCTGATCAACATTACAAAAGTGTTAATTTTCAGATGTAGTCTATGCGGTGGTAAACCGGATGGTGATAAACTGTTCAAAACCTCGATAGGGTATAGCTGTTAGTCCGACTGATCTTCACAATCTACAGTGTCCACACTAAAGTAAGTTTTGGAGTCGTCTTGGATTAAAGTATCCAAGATACGATCATTTATTTCTGTTCTTTCGATTCTCTTTTTCTGCGTTCGTGATCTCTTCTAATCTTTTCCAATCGTTTTTCTTTTTTTATTCTTTCTTCTCTCACTTGGGTGGCATTGTTAGCTTAAAGAATTAATTAATAAAAAGCAATTAGTTAAATTAATAATACTTTATATTCATAGTATGTTAATATTCCATTAAAGATCGTACTTACTAAGGCTGCAAGGCCTGGATTTCCATCTAATCAGCAGAATCTCAGAGCTCAACAGAATCTGAGTTAGTTGTTAACAAACAAAACATATGAAAGTTCGGGGTAATTAAAATGTTAAAACAATCATTTGAAATGGGTTAAATTAGAGAAAAAGGCATTCGCATCAATGCCGATCCTTTATATCCACCAAATCAACCAAATCTCAAGAGCTCAAAAATACCAGCATTTGTTGTTAGTGACGCATAAATAATACACAAAAAATGTAAAATTTCGGAGTACTAAAAAATTTAAAAACAATCCTTTGAGACGGGTTAAGTAAAAAATCTGATGTGGCCAACACATGACTTTCTCCATATTTGGGGTATAGATATTTAAATTATTATGAATAATATTACGAGGCAAAATTATTATTTCGTATCGTAAAAGAAGAGACGTCCTTGTTGCCGTAAATTACGTATATTTTGAATGTTTACAGAATTCACCGCTACATGGTGTTGGCGCTGTACACTGGTATTAAGAAAAAGCGAAATATATCCGAAATAGATGGTTCTACGAAAATTAGTTTCAAACAAAACTTGGAAGAAATAATATTCTCTACAACTTTGGTCCTTACGAAGATTACCAATAACGATGTTTTTAAGGAGATATTTAACGGAAACCGAAAAACCGGTTATTTACAAATAACTCCTAAACAATAACACCTATGAAAAATTATTTCAAATGAAAACTGTAGGAAATTACATTCTCTATAAACTTTGTATAGAATTGTATATACAATAATGATGTTTTAACAAAGAAATATCGCAAAAACCGAATCGGGTATCGAATAAACCTCGACTTCCGGTTAACCGTTATTGTCCAAAAACTAATCAGTTCTTTGTGCTCATGTTAAGTGTTATATATGAAGTTTGGTAACGATATGGTATGTACTTTTTGAGTTAGAGCGCCCACACTAACATACACACACACACAGACATCATTCCGAAAATAGTCTAAACGTGTTCTAGGGACCTCAAAACATGTATTTCCGTTGAAATCTCGAAGTCGATTTTTTTCATGAATACAATACTTTCCCATTACTACGTATGGAGAAAGTAAAAAATGGACATTCGCGTCAATGCCAAAGCATAAGCTTTCTGAAACTGCCTTTTTTGAAAAAATCCATTCGGTAGTTCAGCAGATCATGATGGCGCAAACAAACATTACTGTAATAATATATAGGATTTTATTTTAACGTAATACTCAATTCACGCCTACCCGTCATATTTCACGGGAAATTACGCTAGTCACTTATAATAATAGACAATTTTTTGTTGGTTGGTTGGTGATCATAGAAAAATGCGATTAACTAGATAAAAGTGTTACACCCTCCGCACCATCTCACGAATGTCTGCTTTCATTACAATCCTGTCCGAAAACTCTTAAGAGGTTGGTATTCCTTGGCGTCAAGATTAGATGTGAGCGTAAATATGTTATTATTTATCGTAGAATTCCATTAAAAAGACGCTCCTGATCAGCGCATTCACTCGAACATGTTGCTTGAGTCACAATCGCACTAAGTTAACAACATAAAATAGTTTAAATTTTATTGCAAAAGACGTGGTCGGCTAATGCCCCCCTGGTGAGAGAGTAAAGACACCTGAGCTCGGATTTGAGGATGGGTCTCGAGGTGTGAGCATCTAATCCGAGTTAATGACGGTCGAGGGGTCAGCTTCGCGGTCAGTTTAAAATGTGGTCCCAGTTAGTTGACACAAGCCTACTTAAGTATTTACCAACCGCAGTTTTACCAACCGCAGTTTTACCAACCACGGTACTTTTCAGGAATGTAACCCCCGCAGTTGGCGAGGGAAGGGTGTACACGTTCCATGTAAAGTTTTACTGTTCATTATCAGCTGAGTTTTGCATTTCAAGCCGTTGCTCATACCTTCAGGGCAGATGACTCTTTACTTACCGAAATTCAAACAGTTGAGCATCCAAAGCTGTCAATGCATTTTGCATAATTGTCTGCGTAGTCAAAGTATGCAAATAATGTGAAAAGCCCAGCCTTAAATGGTAACAATGCACAGGTAGTGCTAAATTCAATATTCTAGCCTTTAGTATTTATTCATTAATATTCATCATAGCTCAAATATTTACTTTACGAAAAATATAGTAATATCATTTGAACACGACAGCAATGAGAGACGTGCTGCCATCTATGGGCCATTAGGAGATTTAACCATAACCCAAATTTTCCTCGGACTCGCATTTAAGTAGAGTGATTTTTTAATGATACATTTTGACAAAAAACATCGGCTTGTATTCGGGAAGATATGGTAGTTCTCATAAGAAGAGATTGAAAAAGACATTGCAATTTTTATCCATTAAATTTGGGATTAATCTTAAGTAAAAAAAAGGTAACCAAAAACAAATAATCAAGTGAATGTTAAGCAATAAGATATCACAAATATTGAACTGAAAATGCATGTAGGTAACATATAAAGTGGAAAAGTAGAAATTTTACTTTATATGAAAGTATAGCATATTTTCATATTTAAAAAATATCAGGGTATGAAAGTGTGACTAGATTGGATGGACCTGTGGGCTCACCTTCCTCTCTTGAAATTGTTGGCTTGTACCAAAAGCGAGAAGTGTCCCGAACAAACTTGACATGAGCTGGACTGACTTCTTGATGTTCACCATAAGTCGACCTTTGGCTCCCACTTAATGGCATCGTGTTGGAATGAGGTGAAGTCATAGGAATCTCTTGTCTTGGAACAGTTGCTCCTCCATTAGCTACAGCAGGCAATAGCTGCTGTTGGCCCTGTGATCCTTGATGCTGAAGTTCGGAAGAAACTGACGAAAGTGAACGATCCTTTCTAGAAAAAAAAGGCAAAAAGATTGATTAAGAAGTTACATTTCATAAATTATTCTCTAAAATGAACATAACACTAGAAGCCATGAGCTCTGCCACCTGCCTAGAAGGCTGATACCTGTTATTTGAACGGGAGATAGAAAAAAATTTTTTTGTTCCTCTTTCTATGCCTATTATATTTAACCTCTACTAAATTCATCGAAAAAAACTTCCTTTCTTTACATTTAAGCTATTATTTGGGTATAGGTAAATAAAAAAATACTCTTTTCGGAATATTTTTATTTATGTACTCTTTTACAATTTTCTATTTTTCATTGATGCAATCTTTGGAGATAACATTTTTTGTACTGAGCCACTACATACACCACATACATACTTATTGCATTGGGAACAAGCATTTTTTGTTCTGTTCTTTTTACAATGGCATATCTGGCAGTCCCAAAGAACGGTACTTTTCTTGCATCCAACTATGCTAAGTAAGTTTGTTGGTTGTGGCGGCTTACGCATGTCGGAATATGGTTTATGCAACTCCTTAGCAAGCCTAAGTATGAAATCTCGATGACTGATTTTATTTTTTGTGACCAACTTGTTGAGCACCCATGCGTTGATGGCAGCCATGTCAAGTACATTGCAGAAGACGTGAAATGGCCACCTCCTTGACCCACATTTTACGGAATATTTCCGTGCCATACTATCAAAACAGTCAACTCCACACTTTGTGCGGTTGTAGAATACAATTGTCTCTGGTTTCCTTTTATCTGTTTTCTCTATCTCCATGCTGGAATGGAGAGTGCTCAATAGAAGAACATTCTTACGGACCTTTCCTTGGTAAGAGGTCAGGGCTGCATCACTATTTTTGAAAATGACTGTGGTGTACAGTGGATCACGGGGATTCTTAGTAGAAGGAGGGACTTCTTTCCTAGCCCTGTTCAATGTTCCTATGAGACTGGTGCGCCTTTCCTTCAATCTTTTCGCAAGTTTCAAAGATGTAAAAAAGTTGTCTGTGGTTATATTCCTACCCTTACCTAGAAATGGTTCGACAAGACGCATGACAACATACTCTCCCAAAGGCAAATCAGCAGGTTGTTGTTCATCTTTACCCAAATATGGATATCCATTTGAGATATTTTGTGTCGTTGTCCACGGCAAGCCAGTACTTCATTCCAAATTTATCAGGCTTATTGCTCATATACTGAGTGAATAGGCAGCGTGCTTTTGATGGAAACAGTTGCTCATCAACCATGAAGTTTGCTCCTGGTTTGAAAGAGGAAATAGAGTTGTCTATGAAAAGATTCCATATAGAAGATGCCATCGCAAACTTATCTGTTTGCAGGCGCTGTGAGAGAACTGACTTTATGTCGAAACGAAGATATTTCATTATTTCTGAAAACCTATCCCGCGACATAGTCTCCTTGAAGAAGGCCGGCCTCCATTCTTTCAACCACAAACTTTTCATAGGCAGATTATTTGCACTATACGCTCCACGAGCATACATGATCGCGATAAATGCACCAAGTTCCTGAGAAGACATTTTCCAACTATCGTTTTGGAGACTGTGCTTAGCCTCTATTTCTGTACAATGTGTTATGTGTGCCAAAATGTTATTATCGACCAAAAGTCGCCAGGAGCTGGCAATGCATTCTACGTCTATGTGTCGCCTGGCGTGAGCTATGGGTCCCTGAGTTTCTGTGAGAATATTTTGCAATCTCAGCCTACCTGAAGAACTACCGGCATCAATACGTTCCCAAACCGTTCCATCAGATGCCTTTTCCTTCTCTCCAACATCAGGATGATTAGATATGTCACATCGGCCTGTGGCTACGTTTGCATTTTCCTCTGCTGCTCGTAGGAGTAATTCTTGTACCTGAAGCCTGCTCCTCTTGATTTGTCAAAATCATTTGATCAGATCTGTTTCTCCTCCATCTGCAATTATGAAGATCATTACAAAATTATATATGTCAGAGCATAGAACTTTCATATAAATGAAATATAATATAATATGTGAGTTGGAAAATAAAACTTGCATGTTACCTTCTCTCGAAGTGTCGCTATCGCTTCGGGGAGGAGGCATGTAGTCTTCGTCGTCATACCCAGATTCAGTAAACGACTCGTCATCATTTTCTGCATGATTCTCAGAAATATCTTGAAGATGTCGTAATAACTGTTCGTCTGAGAGGCCGCGACGGTTAGACATTACAAATGACAAAATAATGAAGTGCAAACCGCAAAAAATAATTCGTGCCACTGAAACGTAGACACCAGAGCTCCACGAAGCTCTTTGAATGACTAACACGATTAGACAGGATGCAACGCAAGAGATAATGTTTACATGGTTCAGTCGTTCAACGAGGCAGACGTGTTTGGCTGGAGCTCCGCTATCGAAGGGCAGGTGCATTAGTGATGAGTTTTCTGTGACATTAAATCTAAGTGTGTTCATTTTTTGGGTTACTCCTGTGCCAACACAAATCTTACAAATGGCCGAATGTGGTGTATGTAAAAGTGTCGAAAAGCAAATTTGGCGTTGTCCTCCCTGTTCAGAGGAAAGACGCAAAAGCATGTCTGCTATCGCATCAGCTGAATCAGGATCTGTTAATCTATCGCAAGTGATTTTTATGTTAGATGAAGCAAAGAAAGATAGAGCACGCATGGAAGTGAACCTGAATACCACTATTGAGTTTGTGAATGTTAAAATTGATGATAAAAAGATTCTTGAAGAAAATAGCTCAAAAATTAGTAAATATTTAGCAATAATCGAGCAGCTTAGACATGAGAATACGACTTTAATAGAACGAGTGGCAATGTTAGAAAATCGGATCGATGAGAGTGAGCAGTACTTACGTGCAAATGTCCTTGAAATACATGGAGTTCCTCAAGAACCCAACGAGAATACCACTGAGATTGTGAAACGTGTAGATTCTGCTCTTGACATTGAAATTTCGAACGAGATGGTTGACTCATGCCATCGCTTGGGAAAACGAAGAAAAGGGGAGAGACCACCTGGTATCATGGTCAAGTTCGTCCGCAGTTATTTCAAAGAAGAGTTTATAAGAAAAAGGCGTGTCAAAAGGACCCTTTCAACTCGTCACCTGGGTTTGGAGCTGGACACTCCCATATATATCAACGAAAGCTTAACTCCGAGTAGGAAGAGGTTATTTGCTGCCGCTCGGGAACAGAAGAAAGAAAAAGGTTACAAATATTTATGGATAAGACATGGAAAAATTTTAATGAGGAAAAAGGAGAATGAACGTGTAATAACTTTAAAATCACAAGATGATCTGGCTACATTGTAATCATTCATTCCTGCTATTGTGCCTAATATACCCAGAATTTTTCCGTAAGTGTGATCATTTTCAGTACGTACCTTTTTCTTTATGGATGTGTTTTGTATTTTGCTTTTTACTGTTATTGATGTCTAATTTCAAACTCCTGCTTTTAAGTGTAATAGTACTGATTGCTTTTCTTATTTAAAATGTCATATTATAACAATAAATACATGTTAATTGATGGTGTTGATACTAAGGCTACTTTTAAGATATTGCATCAAAATATAAGAAGCTTAAGGGCTAATTTTAACAATTTTGTTTTACAATATGATAACTTAAAACCTTAGCCTGATGTAATTATTTTGTCTGAAATTTGGATTGATGAATGTGAAGTGATGCATTATACGCTAGATGGATATGAAATTTTTGCGAAATGCAACAATACTTATAGAGCAGGAGGAATAGTTGTATATGTGATAGACAAATACTCATGTCATCTTAACGATATAATTGAATTGAAATCAGCTGATTTAGTTAAGATAACCCTAGATGTTAATTCTAGTTTATCTTTATCTTTAATTGCTGTGTACAGACTTAATTTTTATTCTATAGATTTATTCTTAAATGAATTACAAATCGTTTTGGATAGCTTGCGGGAACGTAATTTAATTTTTATTGGTGATATAAATTTATGTGTTTTGCAGCAGTCTGATAATACATATAAATATCAAATGATAATGGCAAGTAATGGACTGAAGCAAATGATTAGTACTCCTACAAGAGTTACTAAGTCTACTAAATCATGTATAGATCATATTTTTTATAGGAGTAGAGATAATATTAAATGTATAACTAAAGTGATTGACTTAGGATTAACTGATCATCATTTAATACTATGTGAATTAGAAACAAATCACTCCAATGAATTTGATAAAATGGCTAAGAACATGAACACCCAGGTTGATTTTAGTTATCTAAATGAATATATAAAGAATTATGACTGGGGTGACCTATATGATCAAGATAATGCAAATAAAGCTTAGGACATATTTATTGAAAAACTCAGATATGGTATTAATTATTCCAGTCAGAATTTAGACAAATATAAAAACTTTAAGTCGAGAAAACCTTGGATAACTAGAGAATTGTGTAACAGAATATCTAAGAGGAATTTACTATACAAAAAAATGAGGAGACAACCATATAATATAAAATTGGAACGTTATTATAAATCTTATAAACTCCGCCTTGAACGTGATATTCTGAAATGTAAAGAAAGTTATTATATTAATATTTTCAGGAGCAGCTCAAATGACATAGCAAAACAATGGAGATTACTGGATAGTATTCTAGATAGGAATCAGATTAAAAATAGCATTGAAAAAATAAATTCAATGAATACTAACTTTGTGTTGTCTGATGCACAGGAAATTGCTAACGAATTTAATAGATATTTTAAATCAAATTGGAGAAAGATTGAGGTCCTACTGTACTGTAAATGGTGATATTAACACAAATGAGTATGAACGATCTTTCCCAACATGTTATGTACCAGAGTCTTTATTTTTGACACCCACTGACGCCAAAGAAGTTAGTAAAATTATACGTGAATTGAAGTCTAAGAAATCTACAGGTGCTGATAATATTTCTGTTATTATAATTAAAGCTGTAAATGTCAACATAGCGCCTGTTTTTGCTTATATAGCTAATTTAAGTTTGCAAACTGGAGTATTTCCAGATCAATTGAAAACCGCCATAGTCATACCACTTTTTAAAAAAGGTGATAAGACAGATGTAAATAATTATAGACCGATATCTTTATTACAGGTATTTTCTAAAATATTAGAAAAAATAGTAAAAACCCGTCTATTATCTTTTCTTGAGAAGCACAGATTTTTTTCTAATAATCAGTTTGGATTTTTAAAAGGTAAAAGCACTGAAGATGCCCTTTTACAGTTTTGTTCTGGACTTTACGAGGGGCTTAATGCTAATAATAAAGTTGCAGGATTATTCATTGATATTACTAAAGCATTGGATTGTGTAGATCATAATATATTGTTAAAAAGGTTAATGCAAGCTGGTATTAGGGGGGTCACTAATAAATGGTTTCGTAACTATCTTATTGAAAGAAGACAACGTGTAAAAATTGATGATAGTTATAGTCAAAATGTATCTCTTAAATGTGGTGTCCCTCAAGGTTCTGTCCTTGGCCCGATACTTTTTCTTATTTATGTCAATAACTTATGTTTAGGAACATTCAATGGAAAAATGACCTCATTTGCTGATGATACTGTTTTATGTTATTCTGTAAGTAATATTCATGATCTCATATCAAAAATGCAAAATGACTTGGATCGGTTGAAGTATTGGTTTGGCAGAAACAACATGGTTTTAAGCACGAAAACTGAATATATTATATTCAACTTAAAAAATGTATCTAATGAACAGTATAATATATACCTACTATAAATGTAATGTGTGTAATAATGATAGTGTCTGCATAAATTGTATTAAAATAGAGCAAGTTAATTGTATTAAATATTTGGGTATACTTTTGATCAAAATTGTAATTGGAAATTCCATATTCAAAAACTAAAAGTGGAACTGCTTCTAATTTGAGAAAATTTTACTTACTAAGATACATTTGTCCATTATCTGTTATTCGCTGTGGGCATTATGCTTTGGTCCATGTCAGGTTACAATATGGAATAACTTGTTGGGGAGAAGCCTATTTTTCTAATATTAAACCCTTAATAATTGCTCAAAAAAGGTAATAAGAGTCATTCTATGTAAACCTAGAAATGAGCATACTTTCCCCTTATTTAAACATTCTTCCAATAAGACATTTATTTATCTATAAGGTTTTAAAAATATTTTATAATCGTAGTGGTAATAGACTTCAGCCACGGGAATACATTACTAAACTGGGATCCAGGCTCGGAGTGGAAATACGCAAGCCTAATAATAATGCCTTCAAACGTTTTTATTTATATCTGGCTCCCAAGTTATTTAATTCCATACCAATTGAATTGATAACTTCGACATCTGGTACATTTTTACGAAATATAAAAATATGGCTTTTTGAAAAACCTACTGTAGAAGATTTCATAAATAATACTATAATCTGAAAGTATTTAATTTTTGGACTTTAAAATGTTTTCTCCTTTGTTTCTGTCTATATAACAAAATGTACACACTACAATTGTCAACTATATTTGTATCTAACCTTTACGTCTATTTTGTATGTAAAATAATGTATTCACTACACCAGCCATTTGCCTGCCTTAAGTGTAAATTTACTGGATGGTAACCCCAGATCAGGTTTTCCTCTGGGTACCTATATTCCACTAAATAAAATTGAACTTTTTTATATGTTTTTATATGTTATATACTATGTATGTGGAATAAATATTATTAAATTATATTATTATAAAAAAGTTTCCGAGAATCCTCTCGAGAAGGAAGTCTAATTCCGAGACATACTGACACATATTATAAAGAGATTGAAACAAACTGTTAATACATAGCAACCGATATAAGCTACAGACATAGCTCACTTTGGAATTGAAAAATGATACAAGGGAGCATGAAAGTGGCTCGACTTTCACTCAATCATAATACAAACATAAGAGATTATATGACGTATTACTGATCAAATGAAGCTCGGTGTGTGTCACAAAAATATATATGTCCTGGGTAAACCTGCATACTGTTGAAATATTTTTGCTTGTAAGTGTTTACCCGTCAAAATGATGGGTACTGGACTTTTTGGTGGAAACCCTTATAACTCGAGCAATTACAATGATTTCTCGCTTCTTGTTTGTGAGAACAAACTAGACAACAAATAAGGAAAAGTCAAGAAACCACAAGGCTGTACAGCCATAAATGAAAAAACCACAAACAGCTAAATTTCCATACCCATTACAATGACGGGTGCCGGGCTTCTAGTGTTAATACATACATACAGTATATACTTGTGTATAGGTCGGCACCAACTTTTTTAATGAAAAGTTTTGTTTTTTTTTTCGAATATCTCGTGCATTAGTTGACCCTAGTAGAACAAAATTTTTGCATTCATTGCATGTTGATCCATTTATTTCCACATGAAGAACCCAAAAGGACAATTTGTTGCGTCTCTATAATTCTCCGAATTAACTACGAGATGTCAAGTAGCAGCGAAGTAGTGTGCTGTCTCCCCCAGAGACACTGCTTAACATCAACAGTTTGGTAAATTTCCATAGCCATTAAATACGAAAGAATATATGGCATATTATAATGTAATCTGCATTATTGTTAAAAATACTGTACATGTCAGACGATAAATCGGCTGCCCATATGCATCACACACATCACACATACGAGATAATATCCTAATTAAATAGAGGGGCCACCAAGAGCATAATGCATTTTATTTTTACTGACAGCTTCTCATAAGCTCAATAGCAAAATTAAAATGCAGTTCTTATTAATCACCCAAAGAATGTATTCATGGAGCTCTTCTACATTACCAAATGCAATTGCGGCAGATGGTGCTATACAGGTCTTCATAGCCAATAGGTATTTCCCTTGAAACTTAAGCATTTTGAATTTTTCCAAGAAAAAAAATCAGAGGGTAGTAAGAAAGATAAGACACTAACATAAGAGTAGCATAAGTTCCCTTCAGTTGGAGGGTAGGGAGGAAGGTGATTAAGAAAGAATAGGCCACCAAAGGAAATTCTGCTTGCATTACTAGTATGTTGCAGTCTCGGAAGATTCGTGGGCCAGTGAGAGACAACTGCAGGAGTTCTCAAGAAAAAAACAATCTTGGATACTAGTTTTATTATAGGACTTCCTATTATTTCTCCTTCTGTTTTCACCAATGGGTCTGCAAAGCCTTCTCAGCAATCCCTCGTTTTACTTGCTCCTTTCTCAGTGTTGATATGGAACCCAGAAAGAAACACAGTGTCGGGAAAACCCGCCATCTGTATTACAGGCGACTCCCAAGTTTCGATCGTTCGAGATTCGATTAATTCAATATTTTGATCCAGCCGATCGAATTGGGAACTACTTTACACGGAAAGCACGGAATACTTTTCGCGGAGGAATTGGTTCCGACCAACCACGCGACGTTTAGTTTTGGTGTAGATGTAGTTATATCTGCCCTAATTGTTTGAATTTCTGCTGATTTCACTCTTTTTTCTGTTAATCTTTTATTTAAATTTATTTATTTTATTGATTTATTTATAAATTTATCACTTTACATGGCATCTAAAAGGAAATGTAATTGTGATAATGTAAGGGAATCAAATAAAAGAGTGCATAAGACTCATAGTTATGAATTGAAATTAGAAATTTTAAAGCGTGTTGAGACAGGTGAAAGCCATATTGAAATCGCACGATCGTTGGGAATGAGTCGTTCAACTATTAGCACTTATGTGAAACAGAAGGAGAAAATTCAAGAACGTGATAAATTCAGGTAATTTGATAACAACAATAACAGTTCCCCATCCAATAGCTACTCTTCTTCCAACTAAAATCTTCCAACGTCTTAAATAATAAACCAAGTCCAGTAAGCGCAGTTGAAAAAGATTTAAGGTATGAAAATATTTTAAATTTTATTGTTTCTTTATTCTTAAGTTATTTTGTGCTTTTTTAATAACTTTTATATTAATTTCACTGCGATAAATAGTTGTATGTATATATAGATGTATGCAGGTATGTTATCCATCTCGTGCGAGTCGTTTGTAACAAACGACTCGCGCGATCCGGACCGGGCTGTCTGCATAGCATATTGCATACATTGACCTTTGAAGTTCGAAACAAAAATTATTTTTTCCTTTTTAGTGCGAAAAATAAGTTATACATTTAAAATATTTATTATATAATTTATTCATAAATTAATATTGTTGTATTAACATATTAGTAATGTTATTTTATCTTTATAGAACGTGAGGCGAGACTTTTTCCCAAGATGCGGGAACGTATCTCCCGATTATAACATGTAAGTCTATGGAAACCCAGCGTCCGACATTCGACAATTCGAGATTCAACGACGTCTTCAGGAACGCATCCTCGTCGAATCTCGGGAGTCACCTGTATTGTTATCACGAAAAAATTCGACCTTGAGATTTTCACGGAAATATATGTTTTAGGTGTCGCTGAATCCGATAAAGTGGTTTTCGCAATGCCGTCTGTCTGTCTGTTATTGGAGCTAGAGCCTAAACAGTAAAGCGAAAATGAATGAAATCTCGTACTTAGGCATTTTATCATACTGAGCAGAGTATATGAAGAAAAGGTTCACAGTGCTCAATAATTAATAGTTTATTCTACGCATTTTTAACATCAATCCGATTTTCTCGAAAACGGTTGTAACGATTTTGATCAAATTTCGCACAGTCACTTGAGTTTACGTCTTCAATAATACTGTATAGTTCATATTTCTCAAAAAATGAATATAAGGCTAGTTCATTCTAGGCAACTTTTGCAATAATTTGATTTTCTCAAAAACGGCTGTAACGATTTTGATCAAATTTCGTACAGTTACTTCAGTATATGTTTGCAATAATACTATATATTTCATTTTTCTCAAAGAATGAATATAAGGCTAATTTATTCTTGGGCAACTTCAACAAAAATTGGATTTTCTAAACACCGGCTGATACGATTTTCATTTTTCAAAGATAACTAAACGATGCATTAATATATGAGAAAGTTTGTACAATGTATGTTGTTGTATCTATTTTTCATTAAAGCATTTTCCTATTTCATAGTTTTTTGTAATATTGCCTAATCATGGTCTCAAAGAGAGTGATGATTGAAATTAAAGAAAAGTTGGCAAAAAGGGCGAAAAAAGTGATAAGTTTGGAGAAGAACATTGAAGTTTCAGATAGGCTTGCGCATAATGAATCTGCTTCATCAGTTGGTAAATTACTTGGTGTGAATGAGTCCACAATAAGATCGATTTAGAAAAGTGAAGAAGCGAGTAGAGTTAGTGTTGTAAGTGATACTTCAACGAGTACGAAAGTGTCTTTTGTACCTAGGAATCCGTATGTAGAGAAGACAGAGAATGTTTTAAACCTGTGGATTGAGACCCAAACTTGCAAGAAAGTCCTGCTGAGTTCACTTTTCATTCATGAGAAAGCCAAACAACTGCACAATCATTATGTCTGAAATTGTTTCAAGGTCTGCTAATGGGATATCGCCAACGTCATCGAAGCGTGTGTAGATCGGTTCCTTGCTCTTTAACGAAATGTGATGTTTATACAGAACATCAAAGTACGTATTATATTATTGTATTTTGAAGGGCAAAAATGCAAGTTACATGCTGGGTATTCCAGCGTGTAACTTGCATTTTTGCCGTTCAAAATATAATAATAATTCTGTTGAATGAAAACACTAAGCATATTTTAGAATTTGATTATTTAAAAACTGAAATTTTATTTACAAATATTTAAGAATTACGATTTATTTATCAAAATCCGTGATGAAATTATACCTTTGCCGTCTGCTGATAGGAGAAACAACAAGGCGATTGCTTTAGAATGGATCGCCAAAATATGACTACAAAGAAAACATACACAAAATCATCCATAATTGTTACATCTTTCCTCAGGCGACAGAATGTATGTGTATGCCACTGCGTAGGAATCAATGTTTATCATAACTTGCAGTCTTCAGTTTGTAGTAGCTGCCAGGTTAACTATTCAATGTCTTTCTCAGGATTTCAGTAGATCATTTTTTAAATGAATTGGAACCACTTTTCAGTATCGCAGGAAGAAACCTTGTTGTGGTTGGTGACATGAACATTAATTTAATGAATTTAAATAATGATTCGGATTATAATAATAATTTGATGAGTACTTATGGCTTATCATGTATATTAAATCAGCCAACTAGAATTAATATGTCCTCTCCAACGTGTATTGATCATGTATTTGTTAGATTTTTTAATTCATACAAGTTAAATATTACTGCAGATGTTTGGCATTTGGGCATAATGGATCATTTAATGACTGCATTATCTATTTCCTCAGTAAAAATTAATAATCTCGCGGCTAATGATGATAAAACTGAAAATGTAGTAAAAATAAATTTGATATTTTGAAGCATGCAGTAAGTAAAATTGACTGGACTCCTGTGTTTAATGAGTGCAATGCATCCAAAGCTTTTTCTCTCATGATGGAGTTGATGCAAAATAATATCAATATATCTAAATATACTACGTCGGAGGAATACGGTACACAAACTGAAACCATGAATAACTAATGTACTGCTCAAAGAAATAGATAGAAATATTTACTTAAAAAAGCCAGGCGACACCCCAATTGTATAAGCTTAAAAGAAGAGTTTCTTAAATTTAGGAATAGTTAACGTACTAAATTGAGAGTTGCCTCTAATAATTATTATATGAAAGAATTTGAAAAATTTAATGGAAATGCCAAAGCACAGTGGGACCTGGTTAGGGAAATATCTGGGGAAAAATCATCATTCAATCAAGCGGTTGCTCTGCAATTAGAAAGTGAAGTCATTGATGACCCTTCTAAAATAGCCTGTGCATTTAATAATTATTTCCTTAAAGCTTTTGAAACAGTAAAATATGATATGCGCAACCAAAGTTCATTAAAAACCCCTTGCCCAATTGTTAATTCACATCAATCACTCTTTTTAGAGCCAGTCTCTGAAAATGAAATAGTATTATTGGTTAAGTCACTTCCCAATAATAAGTCACCTGGGTTTGATTGTATTAATGGGTATCTTCTCAAGAAGTTAATTGATTACATAGCTCCTTATGTATGTATGTAATTTGAGTTTTTCAACTGGTGAATTCCCTTTAAGTTTAAAGAAGTCGGTTGTTATTCCGTTGCATAAAAAAGGAGACAGAACAAAACTTGAAAATTACAGACCCATATCACTCCTCTTGATATTTTCGAAAATTTTGGAGAAGCTTGTCAAAAATAGACTGTTAAAATTTCTTAATAAAATAGACTTTTTTAGTCCCAACCAATTTGGTTTTAGAAGTGGAATGGGAACTGAAGATGCATTAAATAATTATTTGAAGAGTGTTTATAATGCTGTTAATCTTAGCAAGCATGTAGCATGCTTGTTTGTCGATATAAAAATGGCTTTTGACTCATTAGATCATAGAATTTTATTAGAGAAATTATATCGATCTGGAAATAGAGGTATTGTATTAGACTGGTTCAGAAGTTATTTATTTAACCTCAATCAATGTGTACGAGTGAAAAATTGTTACAGTGAGTACAAAACTATAAAGGCTGGTGATCCCCAAGGGTCTGTGCTGGGACCAATTCTCTTTTTGATTTATATTAATGACTTGTGTAATCATAATTTTCATGGATGTTTGACAGTGTTCGCTCATGATGTTGCATTAAGTTATGATGACAATTTTTGGGAAAATGTCAAATGCAAGATGGTAGATGACTTGTGTTTCTTTAGTAAATGGTTTTATTTTAATAGACTGCAAATAAGTGAAAAGACGAAGTATATGATATATGATTTGTGTAATAGATATAATATACACTGGAACATAGTGTATCATCATTCTGGATGTTTAAGAGTAAACGGTTTAATTGTTTCTCAGTTGAATGTGTTTCGAGTTTCAAATATTCGGGAGTCATTTTGGATTACTCATTAAGGTGGAATTATCAAATTAATAATGTGGCATCAGTCCTGAGACAATGTTTATCAAAGTTTTATTTTATTCGTAATAAATGTCTGTTATCTTTCCTTAAGACCATCTATTATGCTCTAGTACATTGTAAATTAAGTTATGGTTTAAATTGTTGGGGGGGAGCATATAAAAAACACAATTAAATCTGTTGTTTCTTCAGAAAAGAATAATAAGAGTTATTACATTTAAAAACCTTTTTCATCATTCCTTCCCATTATTTGCAAGTTTGAATATATTGCCTCTAAGGTATATGTATATTTATAAAGTCCTGAAAAGTTTATATGTGCGAAGTGGTAATATGAAGAGTTTGTTATCAAGGATGCATAATTTTAATTTACGTGTAAAAAGCAATGTATTACTTCCTAAACCTAATATTTCCTTGTTTCAAAGGTGTTTTGTGTATATCGCACCTAAAGTTTTTAATTTACTCCCAAATCATGTGAAATTAGAAAAAAGGCAGTAAAAAATGGTTGTTTATTATTAATAATATAGAAATTTTATTTTACAAAATTCATGAAATTAATTTCTCAACCATGTAATACTTTGGAAATTATATTTTTTATGTACATTGTTAGTTATAGAAATTGCTAGGCAACGCATAGATTATTAGATTATTTTATTTTCATGGTAACCCCACCATAGGTTTGATCTTTGGAGTTACCTAAAGCTTCCTATTTTGTTTGAATTACTTGTTGTATTTTGCTCTGTAAGGAGGTAATAAATTATTATCTTTTTTTTCCTCGGCGTTACGACTGCTAAGTCTTATGTTAGGTACGTATTGTATTATATGACGAGACTATTTGTAGTATACTATTGCATAAAATGTCTAAGTGTGCTGTGTCTAATAAAACGGATTTCTGCATTTTTCAACTATAGCTGGTTGTAGTCCCATTCGTTGGATGCTGGTTACCAGGCTTTTAGTCACTATTCCGGTATTGCTGAACACTACAGGTATTATTTCCACTTTTTCCAACTGCCATATACTCTTTGTTTCCCCTGCTAATTCTAGATATTTAGAGATCTTTTCATTGTACGTTTTAATGGAATTATGAGATGATGGTACAGATACATCAATGAATATGCCCATTCGTCTTTTCTTATCGATTATTGTGATATCAGGTCTATTGTGCTGGTGGGTGTAGTTGGTGTGTATTGTTCTATTATAATAAATTTTAAAGCCTTCATTTTCTATTATGGGTTTTGGTTCAAAATTGTAATATTTATATAATTTATCCACTTGGAAGTCATATTTTTCAAGTAATTCCAAATATATTATTCTTGCTATATTATCATGTCTTTTGGTATATTCTCTATGAGCCATGACTGCACAGGATGAGATGATGTGATCTAAGGTTTCTGTTTTCTTACTGCATTTTCGGCATTTGTCATCATTTATTGTAGGATCTTTTATGATATATTTAAGATAGTTTCTAGTTGGTATTACTTGATCTTGTATAGCTAATATGAATCCTTCAGTCTCTGCATAGATCCACCCATTTACTAGCCATTTGTTCGACAATTTTTGGTCGACTTGTGCGCCGTTCAACGCGTAGTAGTATCTTCCGTGGAGACTCTTTTGAGACCAATCTATTGCTTTTTCTACTAGGGTTTTGGATTGTTTTTTGTGAACAGGGCTATTTAGATTTAGTGGTGTAAGGTTATGGTCTGAATTGACTATTGCTTTCATAAGGGCAGAATGTTCCTTTTTCTCCTGAAAATACTTTCTGAGATTTTCCACTTGTTTTTCATGTAGCAGTTGTATGTCAAGAAGTCCTCTGCCCCCATTTTTCGAGGAAGCGTCATCCGCTTTGGGGTGATGCATGCTGGCTTTTGTCAACATTGTCCTAATTTTCCTTTGGAGGTCGTGTAGGTCAGTATTGGTCCATTTGATGATGCCAAAACTACAGGATAGGACCGGTATGGCATAGGTGTTAATAGCTTTAATTAGGTTCTTTCCATTCAACTGAGTCTTTGTCAGCTTGAATATCCTGCTTTGAAATTCCTTAGTTAAATCTCCTTTAATTTTCTTATAACATTCTTTTGTTCTGTGCTATTCCTAAATACTTATACATTTCCTCTTCAGACATTTCTGCAAAATTTAAGATCTGATTTTCTGTCTGGGCAGTCCTACCTCTGATAATACTGATGGTGTTGCATTTGTCAATTCCAAAATTCATTGTTATATCTTTACTAAAGTCCGCTATTAGTTGGAGCAGCTTGTTGAGGTGTTGTTTAGTGCTGGCATACACTTTGATGTCATCCATGTAGAATAGATGATTTATTTGATATGACTCTTTCTCTTCTAACTTGATTTTATATCCATAGTTTGTGTCCTTCAGGATAGTGCTTAGAGGATTCAATGCAATGCAAAACCAGAGCGCTAAGGCAGTCTCCTTGGTAGATGCCTGACCTTATGGGTATCTCTTACATGGTAATGTTGCCTACTGTTATTCTGGCCTTCCATTTCTTCATCGTTTCGGTAAGGAAGTTCATGATTTGCTTATTCACTTTGTATATCTGTAGTACATTTATGAGCCAAGAGTGGGGTATACTGTCCAATGCTTTTTGGTAGTCAACGTATCCCATGTAGACATTTCTATTTTTCATTACCGCCTGTTCTAGGATTACTTGATCAATGGTAAGCTGCTCCTTGTATCCTTTAGCTTTCCTGATGCATCCCTTCTGTTCTTCACTAATGATGTTGTTTTGGGTAATGTGACTGTATATAAGGTTATTTAAGCAGGCTGTAAGATACTTTTATATAGTGCACAAACAGGTAATCGGTCTTCCTTTAGATGGATCATTATTGAATTTTCCATTTTTGGGTATAAGATAGGTTTTTCCTTGGACAAAAATTCCCGGGAGCAGTTCAGGGTTGCGTATGCATTCTGTATACAGTTGAGAGAGCTTTTCATGGACGGATGGTAATCTCTTATACCAATAGTTGTGTAATTTATCGAGGCCAGGGCTTCTCCAATTTTGTGTTCCGGTTATCACACTTGTCAAGCATTCATTAATTATTCGGTCAAAGGCCATTTCACCGAGGTTACTAGATTTTTCTTTTTCAATCCATGCGGCTTCTTTATTATGTTGTTTTGTTTTAGCCCAGATGGAAGACCAGAATTCTTCTACGTTTTCTCTCAATGGTATATCATCTGACAGGTGTTCATCTATTTCATTATTTCCTCTTAATTTCCTGTAGAAGCCTTTCTCATTCTTTCCAAAATCTCTATTATTAATCCTTCTCTTCTGTGTAATTTTAAATTATCTTTGTTTTCCTTGGCGTTGCAGCTGCTAAGTCTTATGTCAGGTACGTACTGTACTATATGACATGAGACTATTTGTAAGATGATTAATTCTAGTGCATGCAGAGATTTATTAAAATTTGCTAAGAGTAACAAAAAGTACAAATTCAAGAATAATACTATTGTATAATAAGCATGTATACACCAATTTCTGTACTATATCATCTTCTAAGAAAAGTTGCATATTTATTGTTCCTGGAGATTATTAAAGGTTTGAAAATGTAATTATTTCACTACAGTTTTTATATGCTGGTTAAATAAAAAGGTACTTAATAGAAATGTATATTTTTATACATATTTTTTAAAATATTCAAATGTTTTAGATTGAATAATATGTTTGGAAAATATCCGGATTTTTTGTAACGAAAAGTGAAAAATGTCCGGATTTTCCATCCTGAAAATTTGGCAACCCTATGTGACACGTGGTACACATATTGAAAATCTGTAACAGTAGCAGGCTAGCTAAAAACTTGAAGTGTTTGTTGATCATATGGTATTTGATTCATTGTTCTATCTCTTATAGTTTTTGTGCAATACATTCACAAAATGGTTCACAGACTTTTGAATAACCCTGTATTTTATAGATAAGAAGATTGCAAAAATTGTAGATTTCTCACCAATTTGCCATGACCAAGTAGCTGGTTTTTAAAACTTATTAATTATGTCAATATGAATGCTTACCGAACTGCAGTAGGACTCTTGGGTGGCAGACCAGTGTTTCCATGGAAATTGACCTCCGTAACTACATTATTCTGCTGATTATCTATAGATCCCACAGGTGTGCTGCTACCATTAGAGTAAGGAGTTCGTGGGTGTACAGGGAATGCTGGAGTTTGTGGACGTATTTTGCTACTCCTGCCATCTCCTTCATCTGCTTCATTGCCAGTTTCTTCATCAACATCATCCTCTTCCTCACCCCAAGTCATGGATGCTGTTGCCCATGAAGAATAACTATCATTCCTTGACTGAGAAACCTAAATCGCCAGAGTATGAATTCAGACATTAGTATAAATACATAACATTCTAAATAAAAAAGCCTTTAATTATGTAAAGAAGATATAGTGCATAAAAAAGATCATACATAGGGCTCTTTAAGGCACAGCAACCATAAAATAATATCATGCTCTTTTACTGCCGATTATATCACATAGCATCTTTTATGGAGCACAGGAGACACATAAATTGTTTTATTGTGATTACATTTTTCCCATGCACACGGAAATTTGCCTTCAACTTCGTTGTTGTTTATCAGTCCACTGTGTTCTAGGTGAGTGTTTCTCAACCAGGGGTCCATGGGTTGTGCCTAGGGGGTCCGCGAGCTTATTTGGGGTTTGACTCATCACTTCCTGAAACTTCCTTACTGGAGAAAGGAAGAAAGCAAGTGCATATAAGGTTCTTTGCGAGAGAGTTTATTGTAAATAGCATACTTTGTATATTACCAGATTATCTTACATATTTTCTGTTCCTCAAGAATGAGACGTTGTCCTTATTAGCTTTGCATACAAAGCAGTATTTGCTTACTAGCATTAGAAACTTGAGTAGTAGTGTATATGTTAATTTTATCTCATTGTCTTGCCACAGGCCAAAGATTCCCCACCCTTGCCTTACATAGAAGTAGTGTTGATATTTTTCCATTTAAAACCCACTCAGTTTACGAGTCTCAAAACAAAAGAGGACTTGCAGGATGTCAGTTTATTTTGCTTGCCAAAAGAGAAGGTTTCAGCATTTGATTAATATAACCAATTCACATTGTAGCTACATTAGTAGTTGCACTTATCATTGGTCGTGCAGAAAGTCCTAAAATGAAATATTCCAATAAAATTGAGACACCTTGTATACTACACGGGAACATAATGTACGATGTGAGGCATTATCCAGGACACTTTACCATGCAGGACAGGAAGTTGAAATATAGGACTGTCCTGCACAATTCGGGATGTCTGGTCAGCATATGTTAGTAGAATCTTTACGAATACTTCTAGTGATACTTCAAGTGCAGCTATGAAAAAGAACATGGATGAGCCTTTCACGAGTGTATCAAATAAGTGTAAAAATCGAAAATATGGTTCAACATACATTCAGTATGGTTTTAGCTGTACTGAACTCAGTGAAAGTGTGTGGTTTATGGTGACATAATTTCAAATGAAGCAATGAAGCCTGCAAAGCTCCTTAGTCACTTGGAAACGAAACATCTTGGCTCAAAAAATAAACTCGTTGGTTATTTTTTAAGGCATTCCATGACTTTAAAAAAGCAGAAGGATGCACTGAAATTTACATTACAGACGAATAATTCAATAAAAACAAAGAAAATAAATCAACTCTGTCTTGATGCTTGTATGCAAGAAAATTGTGTTGATGATAAAACAGAAACTAGAATTAATTGACAAACTCGAGAAGGCGGAATCAGTGATTAAACCAGCTAAAGATTATGGCATAGGAACACAAACTGTAAGTGACATAATGAACACTAAAACTAAGTTGGTTGAATATGCAAGGAATTGTGATAGTGGAGCAGGACCTTCAAAGTGTAAAAACATGAAGAAATCTTCATAAGAGAAGTTGAATGTTGCCATGCTTCATTGGTTTAACCAGAAACTAGATGATGGCACACCTATTTATGGCCCAATGTATGCACAGAAAGCAAAGTTTAAGAATTGGGATTAGAAGGTGACTTCAATGCCTCACCTGGGTGGCTGACCAGATTCAAGCAAAGACATGGTATTCATGAAATTGCTATTCAGAGGGAATGCTGCTGATGTGTTTCATGGAGAATTTGAGAAATTCGTACTTGAGGAAAACCTACCGTATATACTCGTGTATAGTACGAGTTTTTACGACCAAATTTTTATTTCAAATATTGGGGATCGTACTATACACGAGTAATGCATTTGAGGATTTAAAATTCATGTATCTTCACAGGCATTTTCGGTGAAGTTATGCCACCCACACGCATTCTAATGGTGGGCTAACCTTAACAGTGAGGTCCTTTATCGTTGTTATGTTGCTTCATGAAGAGTAGAATCTTTTTCATATATACAGCTTCAAATTCACAAATACCGTATATGACCGAATATAGCCCCCCTGTTTTTGGCCAAAAGCGAAGTGCAAAAGTTGGGGGGGGGGGGGGGGGGGGGGGCTATTTTCGGGCACTAAAAATTAGGTGGGTACAAACAAGTGTGCAAAGCTTCAATAATGATGAATTTCATTCGAGTCAGTAAGTGTTTCTATCCATTGTAAGACTAAACTACTCGGGTTGCGAATATTTATTTGCAAGGCTGATTGACGTCACCATATAGGAAGGATTTTTCTATTACCCGATCGCTCTCATTATTGTCTAATTGCAAGTTTTACCGTATTTGCTCGTGTAAGCCGAGACCCCGTGTATTCCGCGCACCCCGGTTTTTGGGCCAGCTCTAGGGAAAAAAATTTGAGCCGAAAAAGGGTTTTTTAAATCACCAATTCCTATTTATAAAAAATGCTACGCTCAAGTTAAGCATCTTCACATTCCTACGTGACGAATTTATTGGGTGATCTCTCTATATCGGTACTAGCAGAAATCTTGGTAGTCCTCTTTTGTTAAACACGTAACTTTTTTTGTGGTCACATTGGTCATGTTCGGCAGAAATCACTCCGGTAGCGATCATTCTGCTGTACGTAATTTTCCAGCCATATGGTCACTGATCCCTACCGTAGCAGTCGTCATTTTTTTGGCGAACTAAAATTATGATCAGCGATCATTCAATGATCACCACGGTGGCTATGACTTTCATAGACGTATCATAGAATAAAGGAAGCACGCCGTATCTGAACATGGTAGGCGTCGTCTGCTGTGAGAACAAAACCCCCACCAATCCAAACTCGACGCATGCGCCGTGGCCTCCGTGACGATTGCAGCAGAAGACTTCGTCGAGTTTGGGGAGCACCCGTTAATAAACTTAAAACTCATTTAAAATTTTTATACAATGAATGAAAATGACTAAATACACCGAAATTCAGAAATAGAATAATAGATGCGGCATGGGTGCTAGCTTAACGTATATTTGTTTACCGACACAACATTTTGGGAAAAAAGGTGAGCGGCAAATAAAAGAATTCGTGTAAGACACGCACCCCCTCTTTTCCACCAGCGTTTTGGGAAAAAAGATGCGCAGCTTACACGAGCAAATACAGTAATACCAACAAAATTAACCTTGCCCGAGAATGGACTAATTGCCTGGCTAAGCTCGAATTGTTAATTACACAAACGAAAGGTAGATCGAAATATGAGCAAAGTGCGAATTTATATTGCTGCATAAATTGGTATGTTATTTCGACTTGCTAATATTGCTGCATTAATTAGTGTTATTTCGACTTTTTAAAGTTTATTTTTACTCCCCAAAAATGTATTTTTGTTCAATTCCTTGTCAAATATCTCTCTCGTTAGTATACCCTCTGAATTCTAAGGAACAAATCTGAAAACTTTAAAATTCCAATTAGCATGGCGTTTTATCACTCGCTAATTGGTACTTTTTTATTAAATGAGTGCAAGTTTGATATTTCTTCAAATTATACAACATGTTTCATGACATTAAAGTCCTAAAAATAATCGTCCTTTCAGGGTATTAAAATATTTTCTAGATTTGTGTGAGAAAAATGGGTAGGGGGGCTATATTCGGGGGGAGGGCTATATTCGGTCAAATACGGTACTTGATATAAGTGACGATTTACGGGCACTTCCTTTCTTGAATTTTATGTATGTACATCTTTGTTTGCGTCTTTTTACAAGGGATGGATTGGAACGAGTTGGACTAAAAGTATCGTAGACGGCGTAACTTCATGGAATTTCGACATCTTGGAAAAAAGAAATTACTTTGTAATATTCAACAGTCTTTATTGTTTCTTCAATCACACACTGATTGGTTTCCACTACAAAGTCATTCTAAAGGTGTTACGTCGGTTAGTAACACCATTAGAATGATTTTGTAGTGGAAACCGGTTGGTGTGTGATTGAAGAAGCAATAAAGACTGTGGAATATTATAAAGTAATTTCTTTTTATCCATTATCCCTACCTATTAAATAGATGAGCGAGTGGAACCATTACGTACGCGGAACGTAATCAAGACGTACTAGAATTGAAACAATTTTATTTCATCTTGTGCAATCATGATTCATATCACTTTTTATTAAATGTTTTAGGAGTAAGATGCTTAACTTATCCGAATTTTAGTGTACTCGCAAGAAATAATATTTATGACATTTACGGTCTATTCTATGGTTGTGTGGAAAATCAAGGTTGTTCGATATATCTCGCTCGTAACCATCGAGCCATCGAAACGAAATATATCGACCATGGTGGAAAGCTGGGGTCGTACTATAAATGAGATATATGAAAAAATCAGGTTTGTTCACCAAAAAATCAGGGGTCGTACTATACATGGAGTCGGCATATACACGAGTATATACGGTAATCAAATTTACAATGCTGATGAGACCAGATAAATTTGGAAAGGCTAACCTACAAAACCCCTTGCATTTTTATGAGAAAATCATGCTCCTGGCCATAAGTCACCTAAGGCAGGGGTGTCAAACATATGGCCCCGCTTATTAAATCAATCCGGCCCACATAAGATTCTGAAAATACTTGTAAAATTAAAAGTATAGTAAAGTATATATTAAATTTTGAAACAAATTAATATTGTCATATTTTTACATTGTTGTCACTTGCCAGCGTGGCAATTGGCAGTGTCGGCAGTTAGCCTACTACAGCAGTTGACCATCATTTGTTTCAAACATATATGGAACTTTTCGAATTAAATCGCTTTGTTCATGTTGATCAACTGATTTCAGTACTTCTTTTTACTTCTTTCAGTATTGTTGAACTAAACAATATCACTAAAATAACATTTTATTGTATGATAAATGTTATAATTTCATCAAATCGAACAGAAAGCCATTATGCTTAATTTGTCGGCAAACTGCTGCAGTTATGAAAGAATTCAACATTAAAAGGCATTACAACTCGTGTCATGTATCTCAATATTCAAAATATGCAGAAAAACTGTATGAAGAGAAGTTTGCGGAATTAGAAAAGGCTTTGAAATCACAAAAACTGATTGTTACAAATGTGCACAATAGTAGTGATGCAGCAGTGAGAGCAAGTTTTGTTATTTCTCAAGAGATTTCAACGTCTTCCAAACCATTTTCTTAAGGTGAATTCCTCAAAAGATGCATGATGAAAGCTACAAATATTCTATGTCCAGAAAAACGGCAATGTTTTGCAAATATCAGTCTTTAGCGTAATAAAGTCGCCGACCAGATATCCAAATTATGACGATTTAGTAAATCAGCTAAAAGAAAAGATGAAGACGTTTATTTCATTTTTAATAGCGATTGACGAAAGTACTGACATTTCTGATATTGCACATTTAGCAGTGTTCATACTCGGCATTGAAACAGAATTGAATGTCAGTGAAGAATTCATGGAGTTAGTACCTATGAATGATACCACTACAGGAGATGATATATTCAATGGCGTCACAACTTCTTTGAATAAATTTGGTGTGGACTGGTCAAAAGTATTGAGCACTGCAACAGACGGAGCACAGTCAATGGTAGGCTGTAAGTTAGGAGCACATTCTAGATTAAAAAATAAAATCCAAAGTGTGAATCCAACTTTATTGCATTTCATTGTATTTTGCACCAGGAGACTCTTTGTACAAAAATTTTAGATATGGAACATGTAATGAGTGTTGCTTTTAAAACAGTAAATTTTATACGAAGTCGAGCTCTCAACCATCATCAATTCCAACAATTACTTCAAGAATGTGATTATCATCCAGGACTATCTTACTACATTGAAGTTAGATGGTTAAGTCGCGGTATGGTTTTAAAATGATTTTTCAAAATGTGAACAGACATCGAAACATTTATGGAAACTAAAAGTAAATCAGTAATTGAGTTGAAAGATGATAAATGGATACAAGATCTTGCATTTTTGGTGAATGTTGTTGGACACCTGAATATTTTAAATACAAAAATTCAAGGATGTAACCAAATAGTGACCGAATTTTATGACAATCTTTGTGCTTTTGAAATGAAACTGAATCTTTGGGAAAAACAAACCTAACTTGTAAATCTCATCCACTTTACATATTTACGAAAACTTCAACTGTGTAACATGTAAGCATTGCAAGAATAAGATAATATAGAGTTTTAGCCGTCGAATAAAGCAAAAACAAAGAAAATAAGTCCATATTTAGTCCATAGAAACAAAATGCAGTTTACCGCACAGCCTAACAAAATATGGCTTTTAAGATACAGGGGGAGAATTATATATAGGATTTAAGTTCCGAAATCCCAGATCTTATAATAAGAAAAGTAAATTTGGTCTCGCTGCGAGCTGTCCCTGCCATGAACCAGCTGTGGCAAACTGTACTCTGTGGCAAACCGGCTGCGGCAAACTGTCTGCGGCTAACCCTCCGCAGTGAACTGTCCCATTCCCCCTATTTATAAATCAGTGTTCTCCGTACAGCACATAAGGATTGCTCTTGAGGCATATAAAGGTAGCCTTTTTCCCACAAACTGTATGAGTAAGTTGCAACCAATGCATCTGGGTGTGATATCCCAAATCAAGTAAATGTACAGACGACAATTGTATAGTATTTGCTGAGGCAAATGGAGAGGTGCAATGAAAAATCATCTTTGAAGTGGAACATGCTGCAGGTATAGCTTGGGATAGTGTTAAGGCAACTTCAATAATGAAGTGTTTCAGGATGGTCAGGATGGCAGGATTTACCGTATTCACCTGAATCTAAGACGACCTTTTTTTCCAAATTTTCAGCTGTAAATATCAAGAGTCGTCTTACATTCGAATACTAAGTATATTTAAGCATTTAATCAATGGTTTTTACAACAAATGATATATTAGAGTAAACAATTCACAACAGCAAATTCAAGTACGTACATAAAGAAGTGAAATAAACAAATAGTAATAACAATAAGAAAAACATGACGGGAATAATAATTATTTAGACTAATAATCATCGTCGACGATCATAACACAGACGACGTACTTTCATCTTGCACGTAATGTGAACCGCAATGTCAAAACAAATGAGAGCGGAAATCATTGGGATTCCCCTTTCAAACGACGCACCGCGATGTGTAACAGTAATTTGAGTTGTGCATTCTTGATTTAAATGCACAACCCTTAAGTTAAAATGACAGATCATGTTGAAGTACGTGGCACGAGTGCAAAGGGAAAGTTAACGAAGGAATTAGACGGAGCTAAGATACAAATTTTAAGCTGATCGTGATAAATTACGCCGAAAAAACTAATAACTGTGATGCGAGTAGAAAGTTCGGTGTATCTGAGGCAAATGTGCATCGATGGAAACTCTCAAAACAGGAACTAGAAAAAGCCAAAGCCACAAGGAAGTCGCTCAGTGGTCCAAAATTAGGCCGATTTCATGGCACTGAAGAAGAAGTAGTCAAGTTTGTGCGCACCGTGAGGAAGAACGGTATGCCTGTTTCGACTGAAAGTATTATACTTAAAGCTAATGAAATTACTAGAGGACTTAATATATCATTGTAAGAATTCAAGGCCAGCAGAAGTTGGTGCGTGAGAATGATGCGGCGAAATAATTTTTCTTTACGGCGACGAACTTCGTCAGAAATTGTCAGAAGACTATGTTGAAAAACTTCTCGCGTACCAGAAATACGTAATTGGACTTAGAAAAACCAATAATTACCTTTTGAGCCAAATAGGAAATGCCGATGAAACTCCAGTTTTCTTCTACATGCCATCTAATTATACTGTGAACGAAAAAGGTGCGAAGTCCGTCCTAATTAAAACTACAGACAAGGAAAAAATGCGAGTCACGGTAATGTTGGCGGTTTTAGCAGGTGGGACTAAATTACCACCATATGTGATTCTAAAGCGGAAAACAATGCCTAAGAAACATTTGCCAAGTGGAATAATAGGTGTCAAGAAAAGGGGTGGATGACTAAAGAACTAATCAGAGATTGGTTACATGTGGTGTGGAATAGACGGCCAGGAGCTTTACTGAAACAAAGAGCAATGCTTTCACTGGATGCATTCAAGGACACTTATCTCCTGAAATTAAAAACATAATGAGTGCGATGAATACTGATCTTATTGTAATACCTGGAGGAATGACATCGCAACTTCAAGTTTTAGATGTTGCTGTCAATAAGTGTTTTAAAAATAATTTAAAGGTTTTGTATTCTGAGTGGTTACAGAGTGGAACTCACACTTTAACACCAAAAGGAAATCTTAAGAAACCTGAAGTTGCAATGCTCTGCCAATGGATCAAGGCATCGTGGCAACAAATAAATGCAAAAGTAATAGTGAAAGGATTTAAGAAATGCTGCTTATCTAATGCCATGGATGGGAGTGAGGATGATGTTTTGTGGGAGACTGATGATGAAGTTAAGAGTGATAAAGATAGTGAGCATGAGGAAAATAGTGAAGGTTGCATAGACAGTGATGATGATTAACACAATAAAATGATTTTATGCAGCACTTGGATTGAAATGTTTTTTTGTTGTCCTGAAATGAGTATATTCTTTCAATGTATTTACTTTATTTTTAATGTTATCTTAAAATGAATGCTACCATTTAATTTGTTTGAAAACCTGAATGGTTCTATTTGTGATGTGATCTTATGATTTTAAAATGTTAAAAGACAATGACATTCAAGAAAAGTATAAGAGAAAATAAATATTTCACAAGATTTATAATTTTTGTAGTCATGAAGGTCAATTTGAGCTTTTTTCTCTTTTGGAATCATCAAAATGGGAGGTCGTCTTAGATTCAGGGTCGTCTTGGATTCGGGTGAATACGGTACTTTGTGAGTTTGAAGAAGACCCAAAGGAAAATGATAGAGAATGGAATGAAGTTGCAGAATGATTGCATGTTGAGGGAGTCTCCTTTGAAGAATTTACAGATGTGGACAGTCATCTGATGATATGTACAATGAACTTAAAGAGGATTCAGATGAGCCAGAAATTGAGCTGGAAGGTGAACCAGAAGATGATCCTGAACCAGAAGATGATCCTGAAGCAGAAATAAATCACCCTCAAAGGAGTGAAGTGCAACTGATGTGTTAGAGAGGCATTTTTTAACTTCAGAAGGGTGCAATACCATTTTAAAGGCTCTCAGAGAGGTTGGAAGTGTAGTTTTCCATGAAATGAGGAAAAATACAAAACAGCAGGCCCTTGATAATTACTTTCTAAAGAAATTAAATTTATGAACATTTTTGTATCTAATTTTTCTATTGCTAATGATAATAAAGTTGTGAATTTTGTAGAATTGAACAGTTATTTTTACTAGAATGTTAGGTACTACTGATTATTTATGCTGTACAATTGGATATGATGAAGGAAATATGAACAGGTGAGTGAACAACAAGTAAGCTTCGCTGCAAATACAGTAATCCCTCGGTTTACGAGCTTAATTTGTTTCTCGAAAACAGCTCATAAGGCGAAAATTCGTAAAACGAAAATTAATTTCCCAATACATCCCATGTTATAAATTTTATAAACAATAGTTAAATCATTAAAGTTGGGATGCCGTGACTTTCTGCACATTTGAGAAGATTTGGGAACTGACCAAAGCCGAGAATAGGTGCCGGGAAAAACGATCGGTTTGCGAGAGGAAGGAGATCGTATTATAAGCGAAAATTGGCTTGTAAATTGAAAAACAGGTATTAATTTGTGCGTCTCGTATAAGCGAAAACTCGTAAACTGACTGCTCGTATACCGAGGGATTACTGTAATGTGGATGAGCAGTAAAGAGGTATGTAAATTTTCATGAGGTGTATCATAACAGTATTTTTTGCACATATTATTAACTGTTATTGTAATGGTGAAGATAGTTAATATGCAAATATATAAAATCATGAATTGGCGTATATATTTTGTCAAATTTGTCCCAACCTCCATTCAAAGAACTCCCCTACAACAAACAAGTCATAAATTAAGTCCCTTAAATTTCATTAATGAGAGGTTTTACTGTATCACCAGGAAACGAGAGTAGAAGCAGAAAGCTAAAACCATCTCAGGTTAGAAAAAAGTTTAACAATCATATATTATTTAGTAAATATTTTCTACCAATTTAAATAATCTATGATAAATATTTAGTGAGTTATTTGACCTACTGTCTTTTATGTCCTATTTCAAGAATTGCACATTTTAAATCTGGTCTACTAAGCATTCAGGTCACAGAGGGTTTTTCTCAGATCATTTACAATGAAAGAAAATAGTAATTTAAGAAAAGATTGTAATAAGCTGCCATTATTTAAAAAAAAGGTAACATTCAATTCTACTGATCATGCTGTTTTCACTCACGCATGCTGTCAACCCCTCATCAAGCGAACCAGAGCAGTCCTTTGACCGTTGTCCAGTGGCTGCCAACTCATGTGCTCTCTTCACTGCCACAAAGGGTCTTTCTCCTTCCACCTGGAACTCATTTCTGCCACACAGCGAATGAATGGTCACACCTGTGCCAATAGCCCTGAGTGTGCTCTCCTCTCTTGACTTAGTTACATGTCCACTGTTGGCGTATCTCATTGTAGTATCTTTGGACACAGATCGATGTGGCAAGGGAGGAGAACCAGGTTCAGATGACATAATGACACCCTTCTCCCCATCTGCTGTATTGATCCTCAGAGGTAATGTGAAGTTTTCTCCCACACCCACCCTATGCCCCTTTCTTCTTCTTTGCTGCTCTTCCCCTTCCATTCTATCCTTTTCTCCACCTCTCCATCTTCTGCTATCCCAACTGTCTTCATCTTCCATGTACCCATTACTCTCCATCTCTTGGGTTCCTAGTCCTGCAGGCAATGAAGTGTCGCTTGCATATCCATCTTCTCTCCCTGGCCACCTGCTCCTTGCAGGAAGGGTACTTGAAGCTGAAGAGCAGCGCTGGTATGTACGCAGTTCCCTCAGAAGGCGGAATTCCTGTGGACATCTTTCCTGCCTTGTTTTTCCCTCGCGACGATCACGCAATTTTTGCTGTTGCTGCTGTAACCAAGTGATACTGGTGCAGCCATCCACTGGTGAATATCTGTTAGGTCAAAGAAGATATTAAATAGTTTAAAATATATGAATAAAAATACATTTCACCAACCTGTAACTCTCTAAATACAGTATAGAACTTTTTATCCAGATTCTAGCTATCTTGAATCCAGTTAACCATCTATTTTACAAAATAATGCATTTTTTACAAAATTTGTTAGGAGAAAGAAATTTAAATTTAAAGCCTCACTAGTAATTACCCGGCTCGCCTCCGTGCATTGGATGCACTCTGGTGAACAAGTGAACATATAATTTGGAAGAGAACAATGAATTAATATTGGAAAGTACCTGATTACTGTAGTATTTCTATTACTGTACAGTACAGGTATGTCTATAATATATTGACACTTCTTACATAGGATACTTATTATATATAGCGGCTTCTTACATCCATTATATACTAGTAAAAGTGCCCATTGAATTTCAACAGATTTGGTGAATCTAAAACAAGAATAAGATAGTACACAGTTTTAACCATCAAATAAAGCAAAAATCTGATGTGGCCAACACATGACTTTCTCCATATTTAAATTATTATGAGTAGCATTATAAGGCAAAATTATTATTTCGTATCGTAAAAGAAGACACGTCGTTGCCGTAAATTACGTATATTTTGAATGTTTACAGAATTCACCGCTACATGATGTTGGCGCTGTAGGCTGGTATTAAGAAAAAGCGAAATATATCCGAAATGGATGGTTCTACGAAAATTAGTTTCAAACAAAACTTGGAAGAAATATTATTCTCTACAACTTTGGTCCTTACGAAGATTACCAATAACGATGTTTTTAAGGAGATATTTAACGGAAACCGAAAAACCGGTTATTTATAAATAACTCCTAAACAATAACTCCTATAGAAAATTGTTTCAAATGAAAACTTTAGGAAATTACATTCTCTATAACTTTTGTTTAGAATTGTATATACAATAATGATGTTTTAACAAAGAAATATCGCAAAAACCGAATCGGGTTTCGAATAAACCGCGACTTCCGGTTATCCGTTATTGTCCAAAAACTAATCAGTTCTTTGTGCTCATGTTAAAGTGTTATATATGAAGTTTGGTAATGATATGGTATGTACTTTTTGAGTTAGAGCGCCCACACTAACACACACACACAGACAGACATCATTCCGAAAATAGTCTAAACGTGTTCTAGGGACCTCAAAACGTGTATTTCTGTTGAAATCCCAGAGTCGATTTTTTTCATGATCACAATACTTTCCCATTACTACGTATGGAGAAAGTAAAAATGAAGAAAATCAGTCCATATTTAGGAATTTTGATGAATGAAGGAAAAACCCTGCACTTTAAAAAATCATGTGTAAATTTATGGGAAAATAATCATTGATTTAATCACCCCCTCCCCCACATTTTTTATCACCATATAGTCTATATATCAGTGATTCCCAATCTTTTTGACATGATGCCCCTTTTTAGTTTTCACTAACCCCCCACCCCCCCTCCCCACAATTATTATATTAGTATGAACTCAACACCGTACATGGTACTTAATATTACTAGTCATTTGCATTTTATTGGATATTTTGTAATAAATTTTTCTCCTATACTTTATTATACAAATATTTTGTAAGAAATTTGTATTATTGTTCTAGATCCGCCAATGTGTAAATATTTGACAGCGTGTATCTGTGCATAAATATCATTAAAATGAAAAATACACAAAAACATGAGATTAAATTGAACATTTACAAATGAATGAAACATTGTTGAATATAATATGTGCTTTATTTAAATATTATAATATGGTTTACAGAATTCACCGGTACATGGTGCTGGTGCTGTATACTGGTATTAAGAAAAAGCTAAATATCTCCGAAATGGATGGTTCTACGAAAATTTGTTTCAAACAAAACTTGGAAGAAATATTATTCTCTACAACTTTGGTCCTCACGAAGATTACCAGTAACGATGTTTTTAAGGAGATATTTAACGGAAACCGAAAAACCGGTTATTTATAAATAACTCCTAAACAATGACTGCTATAGAAAATTGTTTCAAATGAAAGTTGTAGGAATTTACAATCTCCATAGCCTTTGTATAGAATTGTATATACAATAATGATGTTTTAACGGAGAAATATCGCAAATACCGAATCGGGTTTCGAATAAACCTTGACTTCCGGTTAACTGTTATTGTCCAAAAATTAATCAGTTCTTTGTGCTCATGTTAAAGTGTTATATATGATGTTTGGTAATGATATGGCAAGTACTTTTTGAGTTAGAGCGCCCACAATCACACACACGCACACACAATCAGACATTATTCCGAAAACGTGTTCTAGAGACCTCAAAACATGTATTTCCGTTGAAATCTTGAAGTCGATTTTTTTCGTGAACACAATACTTTCCCATTACTACGTATGCAGAAAGTAAAAAGGCAATATTCCAGTATTCAGTAGATGAAAGGTTTAATTGCATTGGTCAATCGTATTAAACACTTCCCAAACGTAGTTTTCTGAATAATTATCAGTATCTATTTACATTTCTATATATAAAGATTGATGCTTCATTGACCATTTCTTTGCTTAAAGCAAATAGCACTAAACTTTTATCTATTTGAAGGCTTCACTGAAGTTAACTGAATCGGAGGTAACGCCCGGAAAGAATATGAAAAATCCTCACAATTGCGAAATTCATTGGGTATTTCTAAAAAATTCGACCATGTAAAATGTAAACACTAATAGAATAAGATTGTACTCAGTTATAACGAATAAAGCAAAAAAGAAGAAAATCAGTTTATATTTACATGAATGAAGAGAAAAAACCTAGCACTATAAAAAAGGAAAATTAGGTGTAAACTTCTGGGAAATAATTATTTCACTAAACATCCCCTTCCCTCAAAAATGTTTCATCACCATATAGCCTATGTTACCCGCAGGGTAAAATTGTATAGCTATGCGAAGATTCTGCCAATATCTTCATAGTAAGAATTTATATAAAGAACAAACATAATATGGGTTTCCCTTTTATATATTTATTATATACTAGCTGAACCCGCGCAATGTTTGCGTCTCTTTCAGTAAATTTATCAAAAATTAAGGAGTGCGTAAAAAAAGTTGATCTCAATAATTCACATTTAACTATACTAAGGCATTTTCCAGGTATGGTAAGTTTCGCCGGTTCAAATCTTGCTGAGGGTACGGCTGTGTGTGCATATTGACAATTTATTATGCAAAGTCAGTTAGAAATCTGCATTTTAAATTTCATATTAGAGAGAAAATTAATGCTACGCAGTAATTGATTGCGAACTTTTCCATTTCCCATAAAATAACAAGTAAAAATGGAATTCTCGACCTGCAGACTTTCATTATTTTTGAAATAAAAATAATAAAGTATTGACCTACAATTTTGGATACGAATCATTTTGAATAAAACATTACAAAGTTTCTTATTCTGTTCATCATTTTCTGACTAGAGTTCGAAATAGTTCAAGTTAAACGTTTAATGCATGTAATACTGGAGTTCAAGTGGAAAATAAAAGGGTAATTGAAATGGTAAGATCAGTTTATAGAGGAATGTAAACAATGGATAATACAACTCCACAGAGGTATATTTTTCCAGTTTCATTATCTCAATGAAGAGAAGATAACCATGTAATGTGTCAAAATAAATAACGTATGTCCCTATTCTCAACAACCGTATATTCCAGCGTATAAGTTGACCCCTGCTTTTTTGGATGAAAATACATGATTAGGTATATGCCCACCATACAAGTCGACCCCCACTTTTTCACTTAAACATATTTCTCATGAAACCGTTTTCAGACATAATTGAAGTCATGTACAATCCAAGTTTTAACAAATCAGAAATAAACAATAATAAAAATATATATAAATATTACTTAGAATCCGTGCTATTCTTCTTGAGCATTCCATGTGACAGATTTTTAATTTCAACCATTAAGAAACTTATTTTTGGAGAGCTTGACCCACTAAATAAAATTTCCTATAATTCGATTTATTTCAGCTGCTAATGATACTATCGAAATGAACTACTATACCTAGTGATCACGATCGATTTCTACGGTGGTGAAATTCAATAAAATATCGCAAATGTGTACCCTGCGCAACTTTTTTCCCAAAATGTTGGTTATACATGAAGATTTCTGACCAAGTTTTAAAAGTTATGAGTTTCGATAGTAAATTTACTGCAACATGCTTGGGTCTACGTTTATCCTCGCAAAAGACGAAGAATCCTACGAAGTTTACGCATATCTACACGACCAAGAAAAGTTTAGGGTTTAAATGTGTGGTTTATACTGCCGTTGGTGCATCTTCAACACTGAGATGACGTAATATTTTTATAATATTAATGCTGTACTTTTAATCGAGTTTTAAGTTTATTATTGTTACTCTAGAAAACCAGTTTTGTCATTAAAAATTTATTATCAGTTTCTAAGTACACTTTTTGCCGGAATAAGTTGGCATCTGGTAACTCTATTCGCCATATTCATCGTGAGCCGCTGATGCTCCTTTAACACTAGAACGACGGTTGGGTCATTTTTGACCCAATTTGTTTTTTAATCTGCTGCCTTTCTTGTGTTTATGATTGGAATGAGCTGAAATTTTTTGAATTTTATTATTTTAAGTTTTCTAACATCCTCCCCGAGTCTCACTTCGCCAAGTGTATTTTCATGTTGACTTTGATGAAATACCCCTAGAACGACGATTGGGTCAATTTCCTACTTACCTACTCTAGCTGAAGAGTTAGTTTCCTCTTCTGAGAATAAATCTTCATTCACGTTTACAAATTTGGTTTGTGTATATGTTCAAATGCTCAAAAATGTTCTAAAAGTATCAAACCGATGGCAAGAAGGACGTCTTTTAAAGAAATGCTTCTAAAATTACGCATTCTGTGCTATATACGAAGTTGCTTTTCTTTTGTTTCTTTAGCATTGTTTTAGAAAAAATAAGGGAATTTGAAAAAAAATGTTCAAATTTCTAGGTAAGTGTAAAAAAATATAAAATAAATGCTTCGTTTATGGATACGAGGTGTTTCATTCACTAATTGTTATATCAAATTAAAAACAACGTATTAACGCCGAAACGAAAGAATTCCGTGGGTCATTTTTGACCCAAACCGTCGTTCTAGGGTGGCGAAAATATCCGTCGTTCTCGTGTTAACCCGGGAGAGAACTATAGTTCCTTCTAATTTTTTCATCCATGGGCGGAGTGAATATCGCTATGCGCGCCTACATGACGATAGTGCGCGGATATGCACCGGGGTTGACGCGGTCCTGTTCTGATATATTCTAAAATACACACAATCGTGCGCGCTTGAAAAATTTAGTGCGCGGCACTTCAAAAACTGCGTCGCGGTCACGCAGTCGCGCAGCTTAGAGGGAACCATGGAGAGAACACACCTACGGGGAATCCCCATATTTTTTTGATTTTTTTTCTAATTTTCTGCCGTGGTAGACAACTTATTTAAGTACGAATTTATTTTTCCTCCGCGACCTGGTCCAAAAATAGGGGTGCGCGTGGTACACGAGGACGCGGATTACGTAAATACAGTATTAAAATTAATTATTATAAATCTTCTAAAATACCGTATTTACTCATATAACCCGCGCACTCCTATTTTTGGGCCGGTTCGGAGGGAAAAAATTAATTTGAGCCAGAATAAGTTTTTTTAAATCCCACTCCCTGAAACAAGTTCCGCTCAAGTTAAGCATTTTCTCCCTTCTACGTGACGCAATTTGTTGGATGATCTCTTTATGACGATACTAGCAGAAATCTCCTCACCGATAGTCCTCCTTTGTTAACCCCTTAACTGTTTTTGTTGTAATACTACGCAACTTCGTCCCCACTTCACTGTTCTTGACGTAATATACAGATGCGGAGCTTCACGAACTATTTGTTCATCTATGAATGGGAACCTCCTTAGGTGGATGAGGAGTTTTTTCGCGTATCGTCCCATGAGTAAATATTGGAAGGTTAGGAACAAACGAGTCCAAACACTTGAGATGTGGATTTCCGTCTTCCTTTCGAACGATGAAATCTTTCATTCGCAACAAAATTTCACCACTCCGAATTCCTTGAAGTGGATGAGGGAAAAGGACCAAACTTGAACCTACCTATTCTCAAGCCGGCTAACCTTCAGTATTGAACTATAGTTATAGTCGGCGTATTCTTTCTACCTACTTCTGCGAGTTTTTGCCTGCAGCACGGACGTAACACACGTTTGCTTGGTCGCATAAATACGCGTATACTTCGTACAGCTGATTCAAAATAGCGATCACCTCCACCGAAAGATCAACGGTCTTCTTAAATATCAATGTTATTCATTTTTAGGCGCGTTTCGCTTACAGCGTGAGCGCCTATTATCGCCGGTCGGTCCGTCCGTCCGTCCGTCTGCATGTTCGTTCTCAGCTTCTACTGAACGGATTTTCATGAAATTTGATATGAACGACTTTCAGTCAAATATAATAAGAAAATCGCAAAAATGAATCACGTACGCCAATCAGAGGGTACCACTTTACTGGAGATAAAAAATTAAATTTTTGTCATATCTCGTAAAGTATTGCTCATATCAAAATATTTTTCAAATAAAACTTGTAGAATTAATAAATTAGAGTATTTCTTTTCCTATACATTTTTATCGTAGGAGTAGCCGTTATCGAGAAAATCAAACAAGAAAGTCTTATATCGAGTTGAACTTACAATTAGAAAATTTCTTGCATGGTTACTTCATTGTTGCTAACATAAACAATCTCCCAAACAAACGTTTAATTTCCTTACGTGTGCATGTAATATTATTAAATGGGAAGAAAATGGATTATTTAAGATGAACTTTAAAACGCTATTTCCCTTACTTATAGGTATATAATTGCTTTCTAATACTCCACTGCATGAAACACGTCCATTTGTGATACGTTGTACACTTTCCTAACTTGTTCATTTAAGGTTCACATTTTTATGTTCGGTGTATAAGTCGACCCTAAGTTTCAAAGGTCGACTTATACGGCGGAATATACGGTAATTTGAAATTTATGCATGAGACTATTTGCGTTAATAAGCATTGTAGATGTATAATATAATAGTTCTACGTATTAAAATGTAAGACTCCAGCTATCAAATGATGAAATGAAGATTCACCCACTTTGAATAAATCGTTAGAAACGCTTCCCATATGCAGTTAACTGAATAATTATCCGTAAATATTTACTGTTCTACGTATACTAAAGTTTGAAGTATTCTTTTTAGTAACTAATATTATCGGACTATGCACTCAAGTCGTATGATCATATAGTTTAATTCAATTCCTTCTGCTAGAGGTTTCTTTAAGTAAAGGGGCTCTGACCCTTACCACTGTCCAGTTTACACCCGTGAGATTGGTGGCAAAAATAGAGCATACCTTTCTAGCTTTGTTTAAAAGCTTGTGTGTTAAGTCTTCCGTCTCTTTTCCACATCCATTCGGGAGAATAACCCATAAGTCAGTCAGAAATCTGCATTTTAAGTCATATTAGAGAGGATATTAATGCTACACAGTAATTGATCATGAACATTTATGTTTATAATTTTCTCTGTTTCTTATTATTGAATAATATGTCCTTTCTTTTTTATATAACAAACAATGCAACCGTTTATTTAGATTAGCTACGAAGAGAAGATAACCGTGTAACTTTCTATATGTTTAAAAAATATCGTGTCCCTATTCTCATCTAATATTAAATTTATGCGTGAGCCTATTTGCGTTAATAAGCATTACAGTTGTATAATTTAACAATTTTACTTACAAAGGGTAATATTCTAGCATTGAAACGATGAAATGAAGATTCAATTGCTTCGATTAAATCGTTAGAAACGTTTCCCATATGCGGTCAACAGAATAATTATCCTTAAATATTAAAGTCGCTATGCATCATTAATTTCGATGCTTAAACAAAAGCGCGAAGCGAACAACTCTATTCTTTCAGCTATTTGAAGGTATAATTGATAGTAATTGAATTGGAGGCGACAATGACGGTCGCCTTGGCAACATCCGAAAAGAGAACGAAATATCCGTAAGAATTATAAAAAAAATTGTGTATTTCAGAAAACTTCGACAGTGTAACATGTAAGCATCGCAAGAATAAGATAGTATAGAGTTTTAGCCGTCGAATAAAGTAAAAATCTGATGTGGCCACCACATGACTTTCTCCATATTTGGGGTATAGATATTTAAATTATTATGAATAGCATCATGAGGCAAAATTATCATTTCGTATCGTAAAAGAATACAGTCGTCCTTATTGCCGTAAATTAGGTATATTTTGAATATGTTTACAGAATTCACCGCTACATGGTGTTGCCACCGTATACTCGAAATTAAGAAAAAGTTGAATATCTCTGAAATGGATGGTTCTACGAAAATTTGTTTCAAACAAAACCCAGAAAAAATATTATTCTCTACAACTTTGGTCCTCACGAAGATTACCAGTAACGACGTTTTTAACCCCTCAAGCCCGGATGAGATTTATGAGAACCTACCTTATTCGCCGGATGAGGTTTTTTTAAAACACAGGTAAAGGTGAGAAAATTTGCGAAGATTTTCAAAAATTCATAACTTTTGATGTTTTATTGTTATTTTGATGAAATTTTTTGTGAATATACATAAGAGATGAAATTTTTAAACAGTATCATTTAAAATATCATATGTCGCACACAAACATTGCTGCAGTAGAAGCGAATAAATAATTTTCCGGTGCGCGCTCACGGTTTATATTAACTTACGGAATCGCGAGAACTATGAAATGTATTGACATGAAATCTTATTCTAAAAACATTTAAACATTAATGAACATTTATTCGCTGAATGTATCTATCTAAACCAATTAGGTAAAAAGTTTGTCGCATGTCAACTTTTCCATGTCTTGACTGGAAATTTTTAACTAATTGTGTCTTGAATTTATGATTTTTAAAAGACGTTTTATAAATAATATAATCATTTTAGTTATGCAGTCATCATTCATAATCATTACAGAAGTCAAATAGAAAAATTGGTTACATTTCGTTCATTAGAAGCGGGGATATGGAGTTGTATTTATCATGAGATTTTAGACACAGAATACGGAAAACTTTTAAAAGTTACATATTAGCTCACAGCTCACAAGTCCTTTCCCGTTTGTTTTAGAAAATGTACAATGCGTAATTGGATTCAGCATGAAATTTACATTATAGCATCGTCAACATATCTCTTGTAAGCGAAGTCTTTGAAAAGATACCGTGAATCATACCCGAGCGTGACCGTTTCCTCGTCTACACGCACTATATGGGTCTATATGGGTCAACTTGAGAAATCGAAACTGCGTATGTCCGTGGAATACGAAAGACAAAATCTGTGTATTATTATTATGGATTGTTCATAAATTGCATTTATTATTATTGTAATCAATAAAAATGTATATTTACGTCAAAAATTGATTTTAATGCGCTGTTTTATTTAGTTTTCCCTAATGTTAAATATCGATAAAACATGCTTACCTATTGATTCACTAAAATATCAGTCATGTTACGGTTTTGAGTTAGCCTTTTATTTTAACGCGCCGTTTCGAGTCTCTGGAGGACGGAAGGACTTGTTAGGTTAAAATATCAAACAATACAAAAAGCGGAACAAGCCGGTTGTTGAAGGTGTTTGAAGGATCGCCGAAGAAGAAAGCATTCTTCGTGAATTGAAAAGCGATTTTTAGAAGCATCTGAAGAGGGTTGTGTGTATTTAGTATATAGGAGACAAATTTCTTTCTCAAGCGGACGACCGCTTTTCTCACAAGGCTTCAAAAAGATACAAGGAAAAGATATTTCTTCTACGAGAAAGTGAAAAGAGGAATCGTAATTTCGTTGGAAAATGAGAATTTCATCGCAAACTTTCACGTTGATTATAAAACGTTAGAACAATAGTAAAAATACAGGTCGTGCATTACGGAAGAGGCGAAAGCTTCCTCTATCAAACTCCGTAAAGCTTATTCAGATCTACGAATATGTCTTCCGTATTTAGACAAAAGTATGTGGTTGCGCTCCAAACTTTCGGCGCAGAAACAAAAATTTCACCGAAAACTTTCACGCTGATTATAAAACGTTAGAACAATAGTAAAATTACAATTCCTGCATTACTGAAAAGGCCAAAGCTTCGCCTTTCATAATATATAAAGCTTATTTATTTTTACGAAACTGCGTTACGCCAAAAGGCGATGAAAGGTTCAGGCGCACTGTACTTCCGTAAAAAATCGAGCGCAAACTTTACCGTACACTATAAATTATAAAAACACAACAAAAAATACAAGGCGTACATTACTAGAAAGGTCAAAGCTTCCTCTTTCAATATATATAAAGATTATTCAGATTCAAGTATGTCCCTTGCGTCAAAAGACAAAATTATTTCTGGCGCTCCGTAATTTTGTGGCAAAAATGAAAAATCCATCTCAAACTTTAACGTAGATTATAAAATATAAAGTAATGCATTACTAGAAAGGCCAATGCTTCCTCTTTCAAAATATATAAACATTATTCAGATTTAAGTATGTCTCTTGCGTCAAAAGACAATTAAGATTAGTGCTGACGCACCGTAATTTCGTGGCAAAAATGAAAATTTCGTCGCAAAATTTAACGTAGAATATAATATACAGAAACACTACTAAAATTACAAAACATGCACTACTAGAAAGTCCAAAGCTTCCTCTTTGAAAATATATAAAGTTTATTTAGATATAAGAATATCTCTCGCGCCAAAAGACAATTAAATGTAGTGCTGACGGAGGACGTAATAGTACGTATGACGGCGAATGGGACAGTTTTCGGACGTAATAGTACGTATGACGGCGTCTACGGGTTAAGGAGATATTGGGCGGAAACCGAAAAAACCGATTATTTTTACTTTCTCCATATGTAGTAATGGGCAAGTATTGTGTTCATGAAAATATCGACTTCGAGATTTCAACGGAAATACACGTTCTGAGGTCCCTAGAACACGTTTAGACTATTTTTGGAATAATGTCTGTGTGCGCGCGTGTGATTGTGGGAGCTCTAACTCAAAAAGTACTTGCCATATCGTTACCAAACATCATATATAACACTTTAGCATGAGCACAAAGAACTGATTAATTTTTGGACAATAACGGTTAACCGGAAGTCGAGGTTTATTCGAAAACCGATTCGGTTTTTGCGATATTTCTCCGTTAAAACATCATTATTGTATATACAGTTCTATACAAAAGTTATAGAGAATGTAATTTCCTACAACTTTCAATTGAAACAATTTTCTATAGCTGTATTTGTTTAGAAGTTATTTATAAATAACCGGTTAAATATCTATACCCCAAATATGGAGAAAGTCATCCGAGTTTTTAGTGTCAATCGTTGTACACTGGTCGAGGTGGTCCATACATGTTTAAAATTCAGGGGTAGGTGTACCACAGAATCACGGCATCCTTAAAACCTTCCGCTGGTAAATTACCCTCTTACGGACAAGTTAACCTTTATGATGTTGATGAAGACGCTACCGCGCGGAAATAACTTACACCTACATTCGATATGGTTATATAAAGAAGTTAGGAGAGTGTACAACGTATCACAAATGGACGTGTTTCGTGCAATGGAGTATTAGAAAGAAATTATATACCTATAAGTAAGGGAAATAGCGTTTTAAAGTTCATCTTAAATAATCCATTTTCTTCCCATTTAATAATATTACATGCACACGTAAGGAAATTAAACGTTTGTTTGGGAGATTGTTTATGTTAGCAACAATGAAGTAACCATGCAAGAAATTTTCTAATTGTAAGTTCAACTCGATATAAGACTTTCTTGTTTGATTTTCTCGATAACGGCTACTCCTACGATAAAAATGTATAGGAAAAGAAATACTATAATTTATTAATTCTACAAGTTTTATTTGAAAAATAATTTGATATGAGCAATAGTTTACGACATATGACGGAAAGTTGATTTTTTTATCACCCCTGATTGGCTTACGTGATTCTTTTTTGCAATTTTATTATATTTGATAGTAAGTCCTTAATATAAAATTTCATGAAAATCCGTTTGGTAGAAGCCGAGAACGAACATGCGGACGGACGGACAGGCAGACGGACGGACAGACCGACGACAACAGGCGCTCACGCTGGAAGCGAAACGCGCCTAAAAACTGCACATGATATAATGAAAAGAAACAACCCATGCGTAGGTACTCAGGCAATTAAATCAGGTTTATGAGAAGGAAAATGAACGCCTAACCACTTACATAGACAATGCCCAAATGGCCAACTTTATTTAAAAACATGCAAAACCAACCGATGGGGCGATTACAGCTGAGCGAGCAGAGGCATAATTCGCCATACCTCAAATACTTGCCGAAAGGAGAGATTTCTTGGGAGGGAGCCCTTGCAGGGGACGAATCCACCTCGTGGATAGAGGCATGGGGTTGGAAGACTGCGGCTCCAGGGGCCCTCCTCCTCCCCCTGGAGCAGTGGTTCCCAACCTTTTTCGGTAAGGCCTTACGTACCTCTTCTCAATTTTTTTACTGTTTACCATGTGTATACAGAAAAATACAAAGATAAAAGACCTTTTATATGAAAAGTTTTCGATTTCCCCGTGCCAAAATAAGGCAAGTAACGGTTGACACGTCACTAATAAATGCAGTTTATGCATTTAAACTCCTATATTTCGACAACCGTTTTATAGTAAATATTAAATGTATTTTAAGGGTAAGTGATTTCGAACTGCATTGTATTTTTGGATCGAAAATTTGTTGTTTAATTGAGAATTAAAATATGCAATGCGCGCTAAGTTTTTTCTCTTATTTATTGACATATTAGTTAAATAACTTTAAATCCAACAAGTGGTACTTCATGTTTCGATTATCTTTATAGGTATCCACAATAGGCTGATGTTGCTCAAAACCCACATATGAATGTGGAAAAAATGACGACTGCTTATCTAAGTTTTGGTGAGGAATAGAGATACGCAACAGAGACATGGCGATTTTCAAAGATATCGTGTAAGCTCTTCTGAGTTTTTGAACATGTAAAATTTTTTATTTATCAAATATCTTACGTACTCCATTGGGGGTACATGCACCCCAGGTTGGGAACCCCTGCCCTAGAGTTTATATAATTTACAATTTCCCTGCTACTTCATTAAGACTATTTGCAATTCCTACGATTAGTTCATTTTCATTGTAAGGGTAGAGATACACTTGTATGAAAGTGTCTACCACCGGAGGTAAACAATTGATCTTAATGTCAACACGCAGCATTGACACCAACCACGCCACGAAGATGGAGAGATTGAATGAACATCTATTGAATATGGATTGCGATTGTGTATGATTTCGTGGCCTGATATTCTATTTTGAACATCATGAATAAAATAACATCCTGTGATTCCTATAACGCGAATCTATTTTGCTAATCTCTATAACATGCAAACATCTCTAGCTTGGAGGAGAACACAATATATTCCACGAGGCATTCAAGCGTCGCTACATGGTTTTACCTTAGTGGAATTTTAGAACCTAATTCCTGAATTGCGAAGGAGTCCACCGTTAAAGTCAATGTTAACTCGTAACACAACTTCTGCCTTTTCATCGCGCCTCACCTTTCGCAGCAAAGCGTCTCGATCCCACCGACCAACGCCCCAAACGCATCGCTTCGCAGAACACGAGTCCATTCTTTCCTAGTTCCATAAAAAGTGACTCCTCGCTCATAGATCCTACAGAACAGGCATGACATACTCCAAGAAGCATCAGGGCCGCATTAGGATTACAGTTGTTTAATGTGGGCCAGACTTTGCAAAATGAACTTTATCTAGGACATTGGTCATTTGTTTCGCTATTAAAAACAATGATTTAAAAAACCGCGATCTACTGTATCTCAATAGGTAAGGAAATATCCTGTCATTTTCACAAAAATAAAATATTTATATGAAATCTCGAACGATTTAGTCGAGAGAAAATTAGCTTTAAGACAAAGTGCTGCATGCGGCCCGATAGCCACCTGTTTGACATTCCAGATCTAGAAATTCGGAGATGCAATCAGAACGAGGTGGAGTCACTCACCCTCGCAAAACCTATCTCGTCACTTGGAGAGGCCTATTAGGAAAAATACACAGAATTTGCCTTCGCTTGGGATATAAATATGTCCAAAGACAGGGAAAGATCGAATGTGTGAACTCACCCGTACCTCTGGAACCGCTTCTCTTCTTCCGGCGACACATCAGAGGTTGCCCTCCGAACTAGCCCCGGGCTAGATAATTCCGAATGCATTTCGCCTTCTTCGTGCTCCTCGCGCTCCCGATGATGCCTATCGGCCTTCCGACGTCGCTGCTGATACCTCAGAGGCACCGCGCCATACGTGAACGGGCGGCCGTCCTTCCGCGCGTGATACGGTATGTCTTCCTCTCCTTCGCCACTCTTCCCCTCGCCATCGCTCTCGCCGCCTCCGCTCTGCCCGCCTCCGCATTCAGGAGGGGATGAGCCCAAGTCCGGGATGTTCTCCACGGTCATCAGCATATCTCCGAGCAGCTCGTCCAATCTGGCATGGAGGGGAGGGGAGGTACGCGACGACGTAGGCGCCTCCACGCGGCACGCCTCGGAGAAAGCGAAGCGACCGTCGTAAGCGGGTAACGAGGACCGGGCGTCGACCCCAGAGCCGCCTCCGCGGTCCATTTCCATTCGCCTCTCGACCCGACGGCGCTCGTCCGAGAGGAAGTGTTGCTTGGTAACGGTGGCGTAGAGAGAGCCGTCCAAAGGGCCCGAAAGGTGGCACACTCCTTCCCCTCCCACCTCTGCGATGGCGACGTCTGTCGGCGGGAAAGAGAACCGAAAGTGTCGAGCGAACGAGAAAGTAATTGAATCCGACGAAAAACGGTATTCTGCGCTACATCACACGAAGAAATGAAAGGGACGAAAAAAAGTTGAAAACGCACGGTAAGTTTGGTTCAACGCGAAAGAAGTTATCCAGAAATGTCTTCCGGAAGATGTAGGGCGCGGATCAACAAGTATACAACAGGAGAGACGAGGCAAAACGTCGATATTATCGAGATCGACCGAGAAAAGTAGAAGGACCAGTATGCACGATCATTGCATAGAGATGCAGCACTCGACGCTTGCGGAGGGCGTGGCAAGAGCAACTACGAAGTCAAAAAGAGGAAAAAAAGGAAGGCGTAGGAAGAAAGTGACGCAAGATGAGAGGAGAGGCCAGTGACGGGCGACGGGTGAATTGCTAAAGAAGGCAATGAGGCGAGTTTGGAGGGAGAAAAGAGGTAAGGGGGAGGAGAAGATAGATGGATGGAGGGCGGGAGGGAGAGACGAGGGATTGAGGGAGGGAGGGAGAGAAGTTGGATTGAGGGAGGGAGGGAAAAGGGAGGGAGAGAATAGGAGGGAGGGAGGGACGGAGAGAAGAAGAGGGAGGGCGGGAGAGAAGAGGGAGGTAGGGAGAGAAGAGGGAAGGCGGGAGAGAAGAAGAGGTAGGGAGGGAGAGAAGAGGGAGGGAGGGAGAGAAGAGGGAGGGAGGAAGAGAAGAGGGAGGGAGAGAAGATAGAGGGAGGGAGGGAGAGACGAGGGAGGGAGGGAGAGAAGAGGGAGGGGAAGAAGAGGGAGGGAGGGGGAGAAGAGGGAAGGAGGGGGAGAAGAGGGAGGGAGGGAGAGAAGATAGAGGGAGGGAGAGAAGATAGAGGGAGGGAGAGAAGATAGACGGAGAGAAGATAGAGGGAGGGAGAGACGAGGGAGGGAGGGAGAGAAGAGGGAGGGAGGGAGAGAAGAGGGAGGAAGGGAGAGAAGAGGGAGGAAGGGAGAGAAGAGGGAGGGAGGGGAAGAAGAGGGAGGGAGGGGGAGAAGAGGGAGGGAGGGGGAGAAGAGGGAGGGAGGGAGAGAAGATAGAGGGAGGGAGGGAGAGAAGATAGAGGGAGGGAGGGAGAGAAGAGGGAGGGAGGGAGGGAGAGAAGAGGGAGGGAGGGAGGGAGAGAAGAAGATGGAGGGAGGGAGAGAAGAGGGAGGGAGGGAGGGAGAAGAGGGAGGGAGGGAGGGAGAGAAGAGGGAGGGAGGGAGGGAGAGAAGAGGGAGGGAGGGAGGGAGAGAAGAGGGAGGGAGGGAGGGAGAGAAGAGGGAGGGAGAGAAGAGGGAGAGAAGAGGGAGGGAGAGAAGAGGGAGAGAAGAGGGAGGGAGAGAAGAGGGAGAGAAGAGGGAGGGAGAGAAGAGGGAGAGAAGAGGGAGGGAGAGAAGAGGGAGAGAAGAGGGAGGGAGAGAAGAGGGAGAGAAGAGGGAGGGAGAGAAGAGGGAGGGAGAGAAGAGGGAGGGAGAGAAGAGGGAGACAAGAGGGAGGGAGACAAGAGGGAGGGAGACAAGAGGGAGGGAGAGAAGAGGGAGGGAGAGAAGAGGGAGGGAGAGAAGAGGGAGAGAAGAGGGAGGGAGAGAAGAGGGAGGGAGGGAGGGAGAGAAGAGGGAGGGAGGGAGAGAAGAGGGAGGGATAGAGAGAGAAGAGGGAGGGATAGAGAGAGAAGAGGGAGGTGAGGGAGGGAGAGAGAGAGAGAAGAGGGAGGGAGGGAGGGAGGGAGGGAGAGAAGAGGGTGAGGGAGAGAAGAGGGTGAGGGAGAGAAGAGGGTGAGGGAGAGAATAGGGAGGGAGGGAAGAGGGAGGGAGGGAGAGAAGAGGGAGGGAGGGAGAGAAGAGGGAGGAAGGGAGAGAAGAGGGAGGGAGGAAGAGAAGAGGGAGGGAGGGAGAGAAGAGGGAGGGAGGAAGAGAAGAGGGAGGGAGGGAGAGAAGAGGGAGGGAGGGTGGGAGAGAAGAGGGAGGGAGGGAGAGAAGAAGATGGAGGGAGGGAGAGAAGAGGGAGGGAGGAAAAGAAGAGGGGGGGAGGGAGAGAAGAGGGAGGGAGGGAGAGAAGGAGAGGGAGGGAGGGAGAGAAGAAGAGGGAGGGAGGGAGAGAAGAAGATGGAGGGAGGGAGAGAAGAAGATGGAGGGAGGGAGAGAAGAGGGAGGGAGGGAGACATCTCAGCAGAGATGGAAGCAAGAGTCGTTGTGGAGAGGTTCGTGACAGGACATGGTGCCTCCGAAATACTCTCGTGGAGAATCTGGTCCATTATTTGAATAGGCAAGGCACAGATTGCGATATAAGGCTGCCCCTTGCCCTGGCAACCTACCACAGCGCGGAACTCTGGGCAAAAGGCTATACGCGGAATTTCCTCACTTTCGCACGGGAAGTAGCCATTCCCTTTTATTTTGACGTACGACCGAGGCTAGGAGAACCCGAGGAGGGAAGTTTCCCAGAGAGCCTGCGGAGGAGACTGGAGGCCGAGTACTAAGAGGCTAAATGGAACTCCCTGGAAAAGGAAGCAGCGAATCGGGAACGCCTCAACAGGCATCGATCTCTTCGAACCTTGGAGGAATGTGACCTGGTGCTGTACAGAAACCCAATTCCACCGCCGGAAACAAAAGGAAGTTTTGCTCCCATGAGAGGGGCCATTCAAGATCCTAGCGAAGAAGGGACCCTTTAATTACACTGTAGAAAGATCAGGAGGGCGGAAAGAAACCATGCATATCGACCGGCTAAAGAGATACCCTGGCACAGTAGTAAACGGCGACAGGATCGGTGGGGGCAGCGGGGAAGGAGGACGTAGAGATGCCAGTAGATAACTATTCACACCATCCTCGGAACCTCCCCGACGGACCAACCTGCAGTATCCCTGACGTCGAGTATTTTCATCAACACCTCGACACCCTACCCGCGACCCAAACGTGAACGGAGGCCACCCCTACGGTACCTGAAGACCCCGAGGCCCCATCACCACTCTGCGATGATACCACCGTCTTTCATTCCGGCGTACGGAACCGAGAACCTGGAGGGCCGGTGGAGGGAGTGTCTGCGGGCCGTTACCCCTCCAGAACTCGGAGACCACCTGACCGGTACACTCCCGGTAGTGAGTAAAAGGAACCTCCATCGGACTCCCTTTTTTTAAAGGGGAGAGCCGTGTATGACGTCAGAGATGGGCTTGTTCGCGTGCTGCCGAGTTGTGTGCGCGTCAAAAGTGCTTAGAAGTTTTGAACTGTTGATTGCGTGCGCCGTCGGACTGCTCGATGTTTTTTTTGTCATGGTATGACGTCAGCAGCTCCTGCCGGGCACGGTGATAGTGAAGGAAAAACGTGGTGATAGGGGTAGACGGTTATCTGGCAACTCTTAGAATTTGGTTGTAGCTGTTTAACCGGTAAATTGGGGTAAACCTGTTTTGATGTACGAAGGCGTTTTGTAATGTGTTATATATTGATTTAAGTAGAGTGACTTTATGTGTTGATGTAATGCTTTGCGGTCAAGATAAGTTGCCTGAAGAGGAGTGTGATGAGGTTCAGATTGTGAAGAGTGCTGGTGTGGTTTGAGCATTGCAACGAATGCGTGGCCGTCGAGGACACGACTTGGTACTCGGCACATTGAATAGTTTGGGAGTGTATGGGAAACTGTGTGTGTGTGTGTGTGTATTGCATGGTCAACTGTGTGTGTATGAGAATATGTAAATGTATATATTGATGATGATTATTGCGGCCCCTACATTTATTTATGGTTGTCATGATATTTCCAAGAAATATATATTTTCTAGTGGCGCCATTTTAAAGGGGGGATATACTACACTTCCTCCATATCAAATTTCATGAAAATCCGTTCGTTATAATCCGAGAACGAACATGTGGACGGACGGACAGACATACATACGCTAATAGGCGCTCACGCTGGAAGCGGAACGCGTCTAAAAACGATTATCACCTATCAGAGATAGCTGTACTCATAATGTGTAAACTGCTTCCAGTAAATAGTTATAAACTCACGTTTTGTTCCAGTCCTTGCACGCTACCGTACCACATGAGAAAGAAACGAGGAATAAAACACATCAAAACTTTTGAACTACGTCTGGCATTTTAGTATGTACTTATATCGAACTTCAAGCGACTAACACTCGACATTCTGCTAGTTTTAACCATATAACCAAATTCCAGTCTAAGTTCCTAACCCTATAACAAACAGGTGTAAATTACATGGTTTCAGCGTTCATTGGTCAATATAATCAATCCACACTGTAGCGACATTAGTTGTTGCACTTATCATTGGTGGCGCAGAAAGTCCTAAAATGAAATATTCCAATAGGATTGAGACATTGTGTATACTACGCGGGATCGTAATGTACAACGCGGGGCATTATCCGGGACACTTTGCCATGCGGGGCAGGAAGTCGAAATCCGGGACTGTCCCGCACAATTCGGGACGTCTGGTCACTATATATGCACTATAAAAGGAAAGCTGGTATCGAGAGGTTAACGAAACTATCCAAGGAGTAGATGTGGCATTAGTGTGTCCGAATATTTTGTTGGTATTTAAAAGTTCTTGATTCGAAATGGTATACATTTTCATTAAAAAATATAATCATCGAGTTTCTAAAGATTACACATTTCCTACATTGTTTCATATCTCTTTGTTAATCCGTTATCGTCTCTTCCAAGCTAATTATGGTAGAATCTTACTAACCTTTCAAGCGCGCAGGACGTTTACTTAAATCCCGTGTTTGAGGTCAGTTGAGGTTTTTAAAAATTTGCGAAAATTCGCCATTTCTATCCCTGAAAATTGAAAAATTCGTAACTTTCTTCATTTTTATTGGATTTGTATAAAATTTTTTGAAGATTTTAGTAGAGCATAACATTTATAAACAATTTCTTTTACATTATCTTACATTAAGCACAATCTTTACAGGAGAGAAAAGAAATACGAAATACGTAAATCACCCCGATTGCCGACCAGTTAGCGCGCACCCGTGCTTTCATATATCTTTCAGTATTACGAAAACTATAAACGGCATTGATACGCAGTCTTTTTAAAAACAATATTTCAGCTTTTATTAACATTTCATTCGCTGGATGTACCTACCTAAACCAATAGGAAAAAAGTTTCTCGCACGTCAACTTTTTCATGTTTTGACTAAACATTTGAAATACATTTTATGTTTCATATATTTTTAAAAGGCATTTCATAAAGCTTATGAGCTTTTGAGTTGTACAGTAGTCATTCATAGTCATTATAGAATTTACATGGTGAAATTTGTCCTATTTCGTTTAGTAGAAACGGAGCTATGATGTTGTATGTATCATAATGTACGCGTAATAAGAAAATTAGAAAAGTTAAAGTTTTTTTAAAAGGCATTTGCTTTATCCCATTTACCATGAAATTTACAAGAAAATACAACATCAACGATGCAACTATACTGATTTTTTTTACTAGCATTCACTTCAGACTAACTTCTTGAGAGCGACACGAAAATATTTCTCCGACGGAGAAGACGCGATTCCCCAATTCGCGAAAAATCAATCACAAAATTTAATGCACATTAAGTGTAATAAAAAAGACAAAAGATCGCAGCATGACGATATATAGGTAGGCCAAAGGTTCCTCTTTTAAGATATATAAAGGTTATCCATATTTAAGAAAATTTACGGTGTCAAAAAATAAAGAAAGCTAGCGACGTACCCAGTACGCATGACGACCGCATGTGGAGTTTTCGTCCGACGTTCCCAGTACGCATGACGACGACGCTGACGGGTTAATGACAGTATTGTCCCTTCGGAATTAGAAGACCGCGTGTTTGATATTAGGCCTGGAAGTAGCACTCTGATTAACACACAAACTGCGGGAAAATACTTAATGACGCAAACGATTACATCATCGTATAGGTAACCTATAAGCTTATGGACGCGAGAAATATGATATAACGCATGTCGCGCTGAATATTTCCCTTGGAAACGCAGAAAGCACTCGCGCTTACCTCCTATTGAAGAATTCCCGGATACTTGATTTTAATGTATGTTGCCTGAATACGCCCATCTCCACGATTGTTGAGTACTTAATTTTTTCCTAAATATAATACTTGAATAAATTCTATCGTAGGATTACTATTTCCACATTCAAAGTTATTCCCGGGATAATGGCAATCTCAACGGAGCGAAATAACGTAAGTTTTGAAATTTTTACCTCCTTCTATAATATAAACGGAAATTTGGCAATCCTGATTTATCGATAATAGCCAGATATGGGCAATGTCTGTTCCGATAAAAGATTCAAACGTGGAAATGGATAGATATGCCTTTACGGGCTCATACAATGAACGTACCTCTAGAAAAATTTAGAATTCTAAAAAATAGACACCATTAACAAAAACTCGTTAACAGAAACGTTTCCTTTGTTCACCAGTACAACTTCTTAAAATAAATTATTTCCTCTAGGGAATGTTTCAAGAGTCAGAGAAAAACTTCATTTACTGTTTCCAGTAAAAGATAGTTCTTTTCCATCCGTGTACTTCATTATCGGATTTTAGTTTGGTATAAATCCAGAACACCAAATATCATCGAAACACTGACACATGGGCATGGATGGTAAAACCAAATTCAAGCATTCCGAATAAGCTAAACAATTACCTAATGCTTAAAAAATAGTTTACATTCAATAGAAACCGAATCTCTTAAAAGACCTCTTGCAATCAGCGATAAAAGATTTCACTCCATTGAAGGTGTCTATAGACACCAAAGAGATAGATAGAGAGAGACGAAAGAAGGGCAAACGGCAGATAAGATTAGGTACCTACGTGGGGAAAACTCCACCAGGAGGAGGAGAAATGGCACTGCATTAGGAAAATGAAATTAAAATCATTTGCAAGAGAGCATGAAAGAGAGTGGGTAATCCAGAAAGCAATCGCCCTTCTCTTGTAGACCGACCTGCAGCCAGATGGTCGCCTTCTTTCTGCCCACGACGCACCCTCGCCTCCCCTCGCAAGCAACGAGCAAGACGCCACTGAAAATACGCGCGGCATGGGACGAAAATAGCGCAGCCTTTCGAACGGTCGAAGATCTCGTGGAGGGGAACAGGAGCGACTAGAAGGAGGTGGGGAAAGAAGGGGATGAGGGGAACAGGAGGGGAAAGAGGGTGGACTAGAAGGAGGAGGGGGAAGGGGAAAGAAGGGGATGAGGGGAACAGGAGGGTAGAATGAATGGGGCATAGTTGAAGACAAGTGAGAACTCTGCGATAAGTGACATTGATGAATGTGTATAGGAACACCCGGTGCCTGAATTTAGATGATGTACATAATTATTTTGCTATCTGATATGACAATTAATACCAAATCGTTTTCAACTACCACTGTCATCAGAAAATTACAACATTTAGGATGTTATTTTTTGAAAGCCCAATATGGTCTGTTGTGAAAGACATTTGTCAGCCTGCGTTGTCTAATTGATTAAATTCAAGCTGATAGGCACATCATTAATTAATTTAAATATTTAAAGCAGTTTTTAAACAGAACTAAAGAGGAGTTCGCCACGTGAAGTGTGAAAGCCTCAGCTACTTGAAGAAGGTGAAGCGTTTTTTAATGTTTTTATCGTATGTTTAGATCAAATAATTACTAAAACGAACAAAGTATTTTAAATTGAGATTGTGAAAGAAATTCGTTATGCTATCTCATGCTCACTCCATAATTCAAATTAAATATTTGTAGTATATGTTTTACGTTTTAAAGTTGTATAAATCATTAAGAATAACCATATACTATCAATTTTTAAAAATATGTTCTTCGAATTAAAGTATTTGTTTATCAAGTGCCTAAAGCATTATTAATGACTGCTTTCGAAATGTAACTAAAATTAAAATTCAGAAAAAACTTACCACTTTCTGCAACAAATGCACTGCTTGGCCAACCCTTACACTCTGTAGCATCTTTCTCCACTTGTCCTTCTTCGCTCCTGCCACTTAATTCATCCATGCTGTCCCATGATACAATGCAACCAAGTGAAAACTGCTCTTCTTCTTCATCCACATAAGGAAGGTAAAGGGTCGAGGATAGTGACACATCTGCTGCAGACCTTTTCCCCACAGAAAAACCACCAGGGAATGCAAGAGGAGTGGACGGTGTTGGATATGGCCTTGCCCCAGAGAAATGCAATTCCAATGAACCATTGTCTGGAGGGTACTTGATGCAATCTAAACAAAAAATATTAACAGCCTATAGTAAAAAACAATTCCTATAAAATCAATAAGGTAAATAGAAAAATAATTATAATGTAAGTCCAATATAGGATTATAGAGCAAAATCTGATTTTTACATGTTATCTTATAGGAAATAGAAATTGTTCCTTGGAATCAAGCCCACGCTTTCATATTTTTTAAGTAGAATTAAAATCCCTGTAGTTTTTGCAAAAAGTGGGAATTTTTCTGGATCTCAACAATCGACTGCCATGCCAAAAGCTCAATGCTTTTATATGAGTAATGTTTTAATAGTAATCAGAGAGCTATATTATAATGCCATTAATATTACACTAAAGGTGCGTTCACATGCACGCGTAGTGAACAGGTGCTACCCAATCAGAGGCGTTGCTTGAGACGTAACGCGCGTTGGAGTTGAGAAAATCTCAACTTTCGACACGTTTACACGTGAAAATTTCATGATGGCCATTGTGCGAACAAAACAAATGAACACCAAAATCATTTTGGCGCCAGAATCCAGGAATTCACACTGATTCACACCTTTGCCTCACGTAGTGAACCATGGTATGAAAGTGGAAGGATGGATGCAATTGATGAAAGAATCGTCAACGAAATAGCGACAAATTTAAATATATATATATATATAAAAGGACGCTAGATATAGAAATAGATGCCAGCGGGAGAAAGCGTGTAGAGTGATGGGAGAGAGAATTCAGATAGATGGTAAGTACAAATTTGAATATATATGGTTATTTATATCTATGGATTGCAAATGCAAACGTGAAATAAGGTTTTCCAATAATAAAAATTATTTCTTCGCTAGCTAAAACGTGCCAGACTCGCTGGAAGAGTGTAACAGACCGGTCGGAAATAATTGTAAAAGGATTCACAGTCCGTCAGCCTCATTTCCTGTATTAAATTATGGTAGGCACCTTGAGTTCATCTTCTTGCAAATAAGGCTTGAACCCACCATCTCCTAATTCTTCTATTTCTCATTGCAAGCAACATTATGAAGTTGTAACGCTACCGCAACATTCGATCATCCATTATTATCTATAAATGAAACCACCGGAATTCCTACAAAACCTCAATCACAAGTAAATAACTGCATGCGTCATAGAAGTCAATTGTTAACGCATTCACTTACGCGAGCATGTGAGCGAGCAGTACTCTTAACGCGGCACTCGCTACGCGCGTAACGCGTGCATGTAAACATATCTTAAGACCATTGGAATAAATCCAATATAGGTGTTTAGTTACAACCGATGGCAAAATATGAAATTGGTAAAATTCCTATTTATAGTGGTTGTTTGAACCACATTATTCAGTATAGGCTGAAATTCTTGCAGAATGCAAGCATCGTCTACTAGTAATTAATATCTTGTGAAGTCCCATTGGCAGGGTCTATAATCCTTCATGCTTTTGAATTAATAATTTCTATTCCTTGAACTCAGTTATTATAAGTGATGGCAAGTACCTCACAGCTGTAGCAATTCTGTTGTTGGATATCTTAAAAATTTCCCAGTATAATGCTGATCAACCCACCAGCAAAAGAGAATGGAAAAACCTTACTCAGAAGGAATTATGTGGATTTCTCTGCATTCTAATATCTGGAAAATGTGGAAATAGGAGAAAAAACCTGCTATGACCAGGAATCGAATACGGGTCTTCCACTTGTTAGGCAGATATTCTACCACAAGGAGATACGGTAAAACCTCGTTGTTTCAAATTTCAAGGGACCAAAAAAATATGACTTTGAAGTATCAACGTTCGAAATATATAAACTATCATACAAACGGAACATTATTACAAGCCACTACTTGTACAGCAAAATCATAATACAGAATCTTATCTATTCGTTCTACAAATGAATTGGCCTTACACAGCAAATTCGGACAGAGCTGAAGTGAACACTTTGCGATTCACAGAGTGGTCACAAACATCATGAGAATGTCCAACTCATGTGACAACCAGAAGTGAGAATATTACTATGTGCCCATATACGACACTATGTAAAACCACTAGGTTTTTATTGTTTGCTCATCATTTATTCTCAGGAAAAACTAAGGCTTGATCTTTTTAGAGATGACATTCGGTGTAACTTTGTATAATGTTAATTAAAGACTGATTCAGTAACAGAAATCAATATTCCACAGTCTTTCCTGGAGCTTATCACTTTCTCACGAGAACTACCTTGCGCAGGTTTGGGAGATCATGAGAATTGAGATAATAGGGGTTCTTGCAACTTCTGTTCATTTCAGATTGTTTCTCAAATTTTGCTATCCACTTGATAATGAGCATTCACACTTAATGTTTTTTGTTGAGTGACATGCCAAGAGTATAAATAAAACTTCACAAGAGGTCTAATGATATGAGGATAAGGCGATTCATTTATGTGCATCATTTACGACTTTGATTTCAAGTTAACTATTAAATAGGATGACCATATTCCAGGGTGAAAACGGGGCATTTCCTATCATTTGTAAGAAAAAAGTACAAAATTTTTGCATGATTTTCTTAATGGTTGATCTGTCACTACCACAATATATAATTAAAAAGGGGGTTGGAGACTAACAATAAGGCGAGATGGATGTTTCAAAACAGATGGACAGACAGACAGAAAGACGGCATGGCGAAAACTACTTTTTCGAACTCAGGTACACCTAAAACGTATTACAACATATTTTGAGTTATCCGGGCTTGAAATAACAGGGTTTTACTGTACACAAAAAAATTCCTTCCCTCTCAAATGGTGAAATGCCTCTGTTATAGTTGGTGGAATGAATGCTCATAAAATCCTCATACCTATACATTTGCTTGTGCACTATGCAAGAAGCCTATCTGCAATATCCATTGGAAGGACACCAGCATAGTTAAATGTGTTAATTGTCCTTGAAAAATGCTTTTTAACAATGTTTGTATCATCATTCAGAAGTAAATTTATCATGTAACAGTTTCATATTATAATCAGTAAGTGAAAAGAAGGTGCCGGTACTCCCACCCCCCCCCCCCCTCCACCTCTTCCTGCACCCTCTTCTCTATTGAATTTTTGATGAACTTTTAATAACAAAGTTGATAATTAAAATCAAAATGTTTAACATTTATAGAACCCGTTTATTACTTTAGGTTTTAAAGAATTAAAAAGTGACAATGCTCTTAAATTAGATAGGTGTCAACATCGTTCTGAAAGAAAGTGCCAGTATGCTGTACTGGCGCGTACCGTCACAAAAAACCACTGGCTAGCGTTATGACATTTTCACTAATAAATAACTTTTTAAACTGATTATTGCAATTAATAAATAACAAACATGTTATATTACTTTGTTTAAAAGAGTAGCATAGAATATCATGCCTACAACTGGAGGGAATGGTGAATTTACTCTGGGATATTTCAACTACTTCCTTGGCCTTATGAAGATGCAAAATACCTTTGGCTAGTGAGGGTTAAACGCATTGCATTCATTGCCATGGTAATTCATATTTTTCATTGCTAAACATTCCCATTTTTTCTGATTAAAAACAAATTTTTACACCAATTTGGAACAGATTTGAATTTAGTCAAAATAAGAAACTGCATTCTTTCAGCTATGAAACTGTACTTATCCTGAGTTTCTATCACAATTTAAACTAATTTTAAAAATGCAATCTTATAAGGTCCTGCACTAATTTCCATGTCTTTCTTATAGGGTTAGAATTAATGAATTAATTAATGGGATCAGAAAAACTCCTCTAAAAATGATTTTTTGGGATTTCATATTTTTCCGTGCCTTGTACACAATAATCTTTCATTCAGCAAAATTTCAGATTTCAAGACTTTCTAGAAGTACATAAACATTTATATCTTGTTATATATATCCTATAGCCCAGTGGTGGATATGACGGTCGCACATGGCTCGCACCAGGGGGCCCAAAAAATGTTTTTATGTATAATCTCAGAATATTAAATATCTTATTTTAAAATTCATGAAGGAAATTTCATTTTCTGCACAGCAATACTTAATTTATTGAAACAGGGAGTCAAATAAAGGGGCAGTTGCTAGGTTAGGTTTCAGTATATACTTAAAATGCAGGGCCCCAAATAATTTAGTGCCAGGACCCTCAGTGTCTAAATCTGCCACTGCTATAGCCTATTAAAGGAGCATCTATTTATAATATGAGTTAATGGTGCTTGCATACAGCAAGCATTTCAGCCTATTTTGACAGTACACTGTACACATAAAAGCATTGAGCTTGTTGCCATGGTAGGATTTCCATTGATTCAGCTATAAATATGCCAAATTACAAGTCTCTAGCTTATCTCAAAGTGCCTTATAATTTGTATCCTATCTATAATAAACAGCTTCTTCTTATACAGAATATAGGAGGAGGATATAAGACACTTTGAGATGAGCTATAGCAGGGGTGCACAAACTATTCACACCCACAGGCTGCATTTGAAAGTTTATACCTATCCTAGGGCCAAACTAAATTAAAAGCAGAATATCCCGAGTATACTTGGATGCATTAGTGGAGAAATTCCTGATTACCTTGAGTATACTCTGGCTAGACCTTTTCTGTTACAGACGAGTTTTCTCAAGTTATTTTACGGTTTCACTGCTGGATGATATGAAAAGTCATGTTCAGCTCTCGTTCACTGGAGATTCTGAAACCCATCGGAAAGCATCTGTGCAATCCGAAACTTCGATTTTCTTCTTTACAACTTTGCGGCTCCGCTTCCATCCCCCAATTCGTTTTATTGCACCAATATACTTTCCCATCCGTTGTTTGTGGTGATTTTTTCTCTGAGATAGCTTTTTCTCAATGCACTTTAACTCAAGCACTTCAACAAATTGCACATATGAACGAGCACGTTCGAGTCAAGCCTCTATTTAGTTTTGTCGCCAAGCATAATGGCTGCACATCACTCCACTGTGCTCCACTCGCTGTGCTCCAAACAATACCACCCTTCCTTTTATACCCGAAATATCCTCCCTCTTTCCTAACTTTTTTCCTTCTTTTCCCTTCTGTAATCTCCCAAATGTTTAACCAATGTACCGCTGTCCAGGGCTGCTATTCAAAGAGCCCGCCTGACGTCATTCCCCTCCCCTCTGGCGAGACCATTTTTCATCCAATGTCATCTGAGCAAAAGATCTATTCCACTTCCTTCTGCAGCACGAGAGACAGAGCTGGCAGAAACATTACGAGGACAGCAGGAGCTGAGAAGAGTGATTCGATAGAAAATACATCCCGGTGTGATGGACTGAATATTTTAAGCATGCTATTCCTTACCAGTATTGTACCGTGAATTACGAAGCAGATTCAGGAGTATGTTATAATTATACTTTATGTAATTAATCTGGTTTTTGAACACGAGACAAGATAGTCTCATATTTTGTAAATTGTACTTGCCTATTTTCTTGATATTATGTTAAGTGTTGAATACTGAAAGTGGTGTATGGCTTTACTTCCATAATAGCCTTTTGCATATAGCATATCAGTTGGAGTTCATGCATCGAAAACTAGGGTTCGTTGCATGTTTTCACACTCAGATCCTTCATAGTTCATGGGAAAAATTTCCAACCACTCTGGGCAGCATCCGTGTAAGAGTACTTGATGGAATGTGGCAGAAACCCTTTCATCACCAGATATTGTGGAACCCTTTTCCCATCAGAGACTTTTTTAGCTTTAGTTGTCTGTCGAGCTCTTGTGCGAATACATCATCAGCTACTGCATTATCACTGCATTACAATTTTGTTTTTATTAAGATTTTTGATCAGTTTAAATTAATTCAATTATATACCCCTAAATGGATCATCGAGAGGAAGACTTCGAGAACTTAAAGATTTCCCTATAGAGGAATCAGGTTCAGAATCGAGTTACCTCGAAGAAGAGTCATCATCCGATTCTTATGATATAGTGGAGTCAACGGAAGATACAGATTGGTGAGAAGAGAATACTTCAGGTCCTCTTCCTCCAGCCCCTCCCAGATTTCCTTTTGTGAGCAATTCGTCAATCAATTTCGAAGTTGATCCAGATGGAGGAATGCTGCAGTTTTTTGAACTATTTTTCTGAAAAACTAGTTTCATTAATTGTTAATTAAACAAATATATATGCAAGTCAGATGCTCTGCGGAAAACCAACCACCTCATCCAGTACGGAAAAACTGTGGCGACCCACAACCGATCCTGAAATTCAGGTTTTCTTGGCAATTGAGATTTTACAAACTATTGACAGAAAACCTGATCAGGAACATTATTCGTCAAAAAGACCAATACTTCATAGGCCCATTTTTGGACAAACGATGTCCTACAGAAGATTTGTAGGAATTCGGCAATATTTGCATTTTAGTGATAATGACTCTTATGATGCAGAACTTCACCCACATCCGAAATTAAATATGGCCTGTTCTTAGTGATTTAGAAGAAAAATTTCAGAAAATATGCACTCCAGAAAGGGACCTAAGTATCGATTAAAGTCTACTACTCTTCAAAGGAATGTTGGGATGAGTGCAATACATTTCCAAAAAATGGGCAAGGTTCAGTATAAAAACACTGGTGTTGTCTGAAGCAAAATCTGCATATGTATATTTATTGATTGTGTAATACAGGGAAAAGGACTGTTTTAGACAAAGACTATGGAGACCTTCTGATAACAATTCCAGTCGTGAACAGTCTCATGAAGCTTCTTTTAGATAAAGGACACTGTGTAACAATAGATGATTTTTACACTTCAACACAATTGGCTGAGTTACTAGCTTCTCAGTCGACGGGCACCTATGGCACGGTAAGCATAACACGAAAAGGTATGCCAGCTAATTTGAAAAATAGAAAGTTGGAAAAAGGTGAAGCAATCGCATATCGAAGGGGGAAAATTGTGGTTGTTATTTGGAAGGATGCGGGATTTGTGACCCTTCTCTCTACCATTCATAATGACGAAATGGTGAGTGTTGAATCAAGAGGGAAAGAGAAAAGTAAACCTGAGGCTGTTATTGATTACAATGACACAATGGGAGGAGTGTACAGCGTGGACCAGCACCTAGCCAATTATCCTTTCCCAAGAAAACGGAGAAAAAAATATTATAAGATTTTATTTCACCTCCTAGAACTGGCACTATGGAACTCTTTTGTTCTATATAAGAAAGCAGAGGGGGCATGGTTCATTTAGATTACCGAACGACCCTCAATGAAGAGATATAATCGAAATATCACCCCAAAATTGAGTCCCCTAGAGTAAGACGACCATCGGCAAAACCCCATCCCACTTGCCACTCAGGTAGCCACTTCTCTGAATTCATACCGCTGACTGAAAAGAAGTAAAACCCAAGCTGGCAATGTGTGTTGTGCGGTCGGCAGAATGACAGTAGGGGGAAGAGAGTAAGAAAAGAAAGTCGGTACGACTGCCCAACATGCGATGTGCCATTGTATGTAGTGCCTTGTTTCCGTTTACACCACATTCGTGCTAACATTTAAATAATTTTATGCATGAAGTAATTTGTGTTGTAGTTATAAGTTTTTTTGAAACCAGATTAATATTTTTGACAACGATAACTTTTTCATTATTACAACAAAATTGTAAATAAAACTCCTACCTTGTAAATTTAATTAATCCTATTTTTTTAAATTCATTTAAAAAAAAGAATACATGCCTTAATCATCTCCTTGCAATCTCACTGAAACTGAAATTAAAAAATATGATTTTTTTGGACAATTTCTCGAAAAAACTCATCAGGGAAGTGGTTAAACAAGAATAAAATTTTAGATAACAAGTTAAACCATTTTTATCAGGGATCTGATCCTTGGTCCGGACCATGGCCTGTGGTTTTTAGCTGTGGACCAGATACCACGGACAACTGGTCCGTAAAAATTTTTTGAGGACCGTGGTCCGGACCATTGGTTCGAGAAAATTTTGAGCAGACCATGGTCCGGGACCACTGGTCCGCGAAAATTTTGAGCGGACCATGATCCAGGACCACTGGTCCGCAAAAAAGTATAGAAAGGACCAATACAAAACAAGTGATTGCTAGAATGTGACTTCTACCGTGCTGAAATGCCGGTTCTACACGTAAACCATGATCATCATACCATGAAGGAAGATACATTAACAAATTCCATTGATAAAATGAAAAGAGAAATTTCTGACTTAGTTCCAGATAAACAATACTTTCCTGACACCAATTTGTTAAAATACTGGATGTCTAAGAAGCTTGAGCATAAAAATTTGCACAATCTCGCCGTAAGAGTGCTGGGGGTTCCCCCTACTCAGGTTTAAGTAGAAAGGATCTTTTCTGGCCTCAAGTTCATACTGAATCCATTACGCTCCAATTTATCAAAAGAAAAAGTCAATGATATTATGATGTTAAGAACAAATGCAATTTTTGCTCGTAAAGCTTAAATTAACAGAAATGCTTTCAGAATAATAATAAAAGATATTTATTATTTTCTTATTTTATTTAGTCAGTATATCTGTCTCTGTAGCCGTAGAAATCTTGCATATCACCAACTGGTACACACACACACAATAACAGTGGAGATGATAGATAAAAATAATAAAAAGATAAAAAAGTGACAGAAATTTAACAAAACGAAACGTTTCCTTGGCATAGTCCCCTTCTTCAGTCAATAAAGAAATTAGTAATGAAAAAAAGAAAAATATAAGAAATTAAGAGTGTCATAGTATGAGAGGGGAGAAAATGGCTGGGGCTTGGGAGGGAGTGAGACAGAGTCCATGGCGGGGAATAGGCGTGGCAGAGTATTACAAAGTAGTTGAAGAGTTTAATGAACAATATTAATATGGGGGAATTAAAAGGTTTAATATCCAAATACTATCCAGTTCTTTTGTCCTCACCTCGATGCAGCTGGCAGTGGGGTGAAGGGAGGAAAGAACAAGTACGGAAAAACAAGAATCAAATCATGCAACGGAAACGTTTCGTTTTATTAAATTTGTGAGTCACTTTTTTTTATCTTTTTATTATTTTTATCTGTGATCTCCGCTATTATTATGTGTATGTATACTATGTATGTATATACACATACACATATATAATGAAAACCTTGGTCCGGGACCACTGCTCTGCGAAAAATTTGAGAGGACCATGGTCTGGGACCACTGGTCCGCAAAATATTTTTGAGGACCATGGTCCTATCGAGATTATCAATTTCTATTGAAAAAGGGTTTACATATAGTTCAACGTTGTATTTGTCTTCCTGAAAGTCTTCAAATCTTACTTCAAATGAAGTTTTCAAAATATTCAGAAAATTTTTATACTTTTCAAAATTTGCTCGGTTACTACTTTCATTTTCAATTTGTTGCATATGACTGAAATGAGTCAAACGATTTTGGGAAAAATCTTTATAAAAAATCTGATGTGGCCAACACACGACTTTCTCCACATTTGGGGTATAGATATTTAAATTATTATGAGTAGCATTATAAGGCAAAATTATTATTTCGTATCGTAAAAGAAGACACGTCGTTGCCGTAAATTACGTATATTTTGAATGTTTACAGAATTCACCGCTACATGGTGTTGGCGCTGTAGGCTGGTATTAAGAAAAAGCGAAATATATCCGAAATGGATGGTTCTACGAAAATTAGTTTCAAACAAAACTTGGAAGAAATATTATTCTCTACAACTTTGGTCCTTACGAAGATTACCAATAACGATGTTTTTAAGGAGATATTTAACGGAAACCGAAAAACCGGTTATTTATAAATAACTCCTAAACAATAACTCCTATAGAAAATTGTTTCAAATGAAAACTTTAGGAAATTACATTCTCTATAACTTTTGTTTAGAATTGTATATACAATAATGATGTTTTAACAAAGAAATATCGCAAAAACCGAATCGGGTTTCGAATAAACCGCGACTTCCGGTTATCCGTTATTGTCCAAAAACTAATCAGTTCTTTGTGCTCATGTTAAAGTGTTATATATGAAGTTTGGTAATGATATGGTATGTACTTTTTGAGTTAGAGCGCCCACACTAACACACACACACAGACAGACATCATTCCGAAAATAGTCTAAACGTGTTCTAGGGACCTCAAAACGTGTATTTCTGTTGAAATCCCAAAGTCGATTTTTTTCATGATCACAATACTTTCCCATTACTTCGTATGGAGAAAGTAAAAAGCTAAAGTTTTGCTTTGAACGATGTTATTATGTTGCACATAGTAGGAAATAATTATTTTTACCCTGTAAGCTCAAATTAAGGTTGTTCAAATGTCCGGTGATATCCGTAAGGAAAGCAAGATCCCACAACCATTCTTCGTTCTTCAGGAGTCTGCAGTCTTCTGGCAGTTCATCCTTTTCTTCTTAAAATTTTAAAACACTGTCTCTCAGGTGCCAAAATCTCTCGAGTGCCTTTCCCTTTGATAGCCAACGAACATTACAATGCATCAATAACTCTTTATTATCACCTGAATTTGGGTTTTCAAAAATTAAGTCACAAAATTCACGTCGGTTTAATGCCCGGGAGCGAATTCTATTTATACAGCGTACTACTGGATCAAGTACGTGAGGTAAATCCAAATCCTTGGTACAAAGAGCCTCTTGGTGAATAATACAATGATATTTATGTATCTTGCGACTCAAAGTATTTTTCTATTAAAGTTACAAAACCGTTTTTCTTTCCTCTCATCGCAAGAGCCCCGTCTGTACAAATGCTGTCTAATTTTGTCCAATCAACCTCTCTTTCTTCAATACAGTTTTTACGTTGTTCGAAAATGTTTTGACCTTTGCAAGAAATTAATTGACATACATCTAAAAGTTCTTCATTGATGTCAAAATTGTCATTAATGCTGCAGACAAATACAATGAGCTGTGCACTACGAGTATTGTCACAACTTTCGTCAATAGCTAATGAAAAATATTTACATGAGTCTAGAGAAGAACTGATTTGTTTCTCAACATTGCGGGACATGTCATCAATTTTTCTCATAACACCATTTCGGGAAAGTGCGACACTGTCAATCATTCTTTTTACTTCAGGATCACCACTATATTTTGCAAATATTAAAAGGCCAGGTTTAATAATTCCTTCTCTGTCTGAATATGGTTTTTTCTTACGAACAAGATGAAGTGAAATTTCATAAGAAGCTTTCACCATAGGTGTTAATTCATCAACTTTTTTCTTAAAAAAAGATTGCTGGCCTGACAAAGTCTTCTTCTTTTTAGACACAAATTTGGCACGCAAAGTAGAACCAGCTGGATATTTGGATTTAAAATCTGAATGCATTTGGTTAAAGTGCCGTTCTAAATTGAATTTTTATGGGACAGCAACACAAGTATTACAAATGAGACATACTGGCTTTTCAACATACTGATTAGTAAATAAAAACTGTTCCTCCCAAGCTATATTGAAATCCCGGCAAGCAATATCTTCTTTATATTTCCTCCTCATCGTAGCTGTTGAAGTACTTGGTTTATTGATTGACATTTTAAAAAGGGTAGCCAAAAATAGCGTATTATCTGAAATAATAAAGATGTTAATTAATGTATATAGTAAGAGAAAATATTCAATGCAGACATGTATAACGTGTGTGTTCAAACATGATGTGTTCGAAAATTGAAATCTAGAATTACTTACTCTGGAAAACATGTTTGAAGCAGTTTTAACGATGAATAGCCTGAAACCACCTTTCTCTAAAATTCACGGTCCTTTGGTGACATGAGCATCATAACTTGCCGACAAGTCGCATAATTTCCATTACATTTTGGCATGTAAATATATTAGTTCAATCTAACCATCAATGACACAACACATACTGGCGTTGTTACTACATTAAATAAACTCAAAAGAATAAATATTTAGTCGTGCTGTTTTGTCAATCCACCTTAAATGTCCTAATGTGTTACGTGCTTCACGAAAGTTGTGATGACGTCATCATGTGAACACGGATTTTTTTACGTTTCATTTCGCAGGCGCTCACTCACTAACTTGACGCGTAGTTGGGCCACCCGCGTTTACCACAGCCATATTTACCTTATTAACCCGAAAGGGGAAGCCTTCCCGGTCATGGCAGATTTTTTCACCTGTTTCCTCATCTCCCTATGTTATTATTACATCGAGGCGGCGATGTTATTAAAACTTTGGATGTATGTTCTTACTCGTCAGTCACTGTAGCATTTCCCTACTCCGCACAAGACACGCAATCAAATTTTCGAGCCCACTTCGCGTAAATGGCCGCAATGTAACAAATGAGACTAAAAATTGCTTCACTGAGGGATTATTATTCGAAACTCGTAAATACAGTAAAACTCCGTTACAACGCGCCTCACTATACTGCGGATTCGGATATACCACGGGTCTAGTTATATCCCCAAAATGATTCCATTTATTTTCTTCGTAAACATCCTTGTTTCAAATTTTACCGCGATTTATTTTCTTCGTAAACATCCTTGTTTCATATTTTACCACGATTTATTTTCTTCTTAAACAACTTGGTTCAAATTTTACCGCGATTTATTTTCTTCGTAAACATCCTTGTTTCATATTTTACCACGATTTATTTTCTTCGTAAACAACTTGGTTCAAATTTTACCGCGATTTATTTTTTCGTAAACAACTTGGTTCAAATTTACCGGGATTTATTTTTTCGTAAAGAACTTGGTTCAAATTTTACCGCAATTTATTTTATTTGTAAAGAACTTGGTTCAAATTTTACCACGATTTATTTTCTTCGTAAACAACTTGGTTCAAATTTTACGGGGATTTATTTTCCTCGTAAACAACTTGGCTGAAATTTTACCGCGATTTATTTTCTTCGTAAACAACTTGGTTCAAATTTTACCGCAATGCTAAACTCCCGTCGCTGTCTATAAGAATGATAAGAAATTGTAGCTGAAGTTCAGAACCGCGGAAGAACAGAAAAATTATCGGAAGATGACAGCGAGAATGAATATATGTGTGAGATTGAGACCCCTTAAATAAGCCAAGTATTGGATAACATCAGTGAAGTGATGAATTGGATGGAGAGACAGAGTGATTGTGATCATCTTCATCTTTTACATTTGCAAAATATTAAGACGTATGTGACGAAGAAATGCCATCAGCTGTCGCAGCAAAAGAAAATATCGGACTATTTTAAAAACACCGATTAAAGTAAGGTATGCATTTAAATCAAAATACGATATCAGTTTTTATAGTATTTTGCAATTAAATGGAACAGGAATGTTGATTCTTAAGGCCACGGCACACCGGGCGCTATACTATATAGCACTATATTTTTGTGCGATGTTATAGCTAGCAATAAGATATAAATATGCGCACACCAGATACTATAATATGTTTTATTTTTTCCTGGGAAACCAAGAGAATAAACGCCGAAGCATTGCTGTTGTTAACATTGGCTTTAAAGCCAAAGAAAAGGAAGTGGATTCATGAAATTAATACAAATCTAAATCGTCTTGTGGTTCCTGGCTTTCATTGTTTTTCTGCAACACACCAGCCCAACTCCTGTTCTTCCTATTAACCTCCTTGTAGTCACTGCTACTTGTCTGCCACAAGCAGGGATGTAATTTCACCTCTTAAATTAATTTTTCCATGTCAAACACTGTATAAGAAAAAAACAAGCAGCACGACACTTGCTCAAGTAAAGACTTCAACTATATGATGCAGCGTTTCCCAATTTAATTTTGCTACAGAACCCTTGCAACTCGAAAGAGAAGTTGCGGAACCCCAAACAGTTATTTTGTTTATAAGGTGAAAATCAAAGCACAAGTAAGTAAAGATAATAATAAATATAGGTCATGTGATCAACATTTTATTTTCGTATATTTATAGATAAAAATCGTTTATATGAACAAAATATTATAAACCAATATATATAATATGAACAATAAATAAAACTGACTGATTGCATACATTACGTTTGCAATTTTCAATGTGAAGAATGAGTGTTCTTCTTTTTTTGGCAAATTCTTTTTAAATTTGGTTTAATGCTGGAAAGTTGAATTCGCATATCAGGCACGGCACCTAGTTGATTTCTGTATTTTGTTTTTGTTGCTGTGTATTTCGAGAACCCAGTTTCGCATAAGTATGTGCTCGCGAATGGTAATAACTCTGGAATTGCCCGTCTTGATAAGTCTGAATATTCATGATATAAGCTGCCCCAAAATGTAATCAGAGAAACTTCTTTAAATGTTTGTATTAAATGGCCATCTGAAGTGATTTCGATTAAATTTTCATAATCTAGTGCAGATAATCCTTCTGGTTTCTCGGTTATACTGAATGAAATTCGAATACAGTTATAGTTGTCATTGATGTTTGGAAAATACTTCCTGATGTTGGTGTATAAATTGCAAAGATGATCTACAATGTTGCTCTGAATTTCTTCTTCAAGTTTGCATTTGTTTTCTTCAAGGAAATCATTGAATGTTGGAAAACAATCCAAATTATTTTGTTCTACAGACGAAATCCAAAACTAGCTTCCAGGAGAATGACAACATTTTATCTTGCGCATTGAAAATAGTTACATTCTTTGTGCGGATGTATTTAAATCTGACCTTTCCAAATACTAATTCCAATATTTACTACCTAAAGCAAGATCCCATGAAGCATAAATGCTTTGAGAACCCCGATATACCAAGTTATTTTAAAATCCAGGCCCGGGCTCGTTATTATAACTCTAGAAAGGGTTCGGTCCACAGTTCTCCCCTTCTGATGGTTTCGAGTTTGCATCTTGTTATTCTCGCGGAACCCCTATTTATGCTTCGCGGAACCCCTATTTACGCTTTGCAGAACCCTAAGGTTCCGCGGAACACCATATGGGAAACACTGATATGACGCTAGGAGCACTGTACACGTGGTCGCCCGTGCATTCTGCACATGCGCAGTTCTGCTATATTTTGTTAAAATAGCCAAGACACAACGCATGCTATATAGCGGGGTTTTATAGCTTATAGCACGCTATATTTTTCCTTCAGTCTGCGGGCTTACATTGAATTACATGTTGCACAAAAGTTAGTGATATATCTTTATATTATATCTTCATAGTATAGCAGTGGCCTTTAGAGCTTGCATGAGTTATAAAATATTTTTGTTCTTGTTAAGATGTCTTAGATTTGACGATAAAGATACAAGAGTTATCAGAAGAAAAACTGATATATTAGCAGCTGTGCGTCCCTTTCTGGATAATTTCGTGACGAATTGTAGAAATACATACAATGTTGGTGAATTTGTAACAATCAATGAAAAATTGCAGGCTTTTCGCGGTCGATGTAGTTTCATACAATATATTCCGAACAAGCCAGCTAAATACCGGATAAAGATTTACGTGCTTTGCGATTCAAAGGCATTTTTCCCTAGTAATCTAGAAGTTTACTGTGGAAAACAAGAATTTGGGCCATACTTTGGATTTCAAAAGGACAAAACAATTGTGTCTTACGTGCTGAAAAAGAATAACGCAGTAATAGAACTATCAACAATGCATCATGACAGAAATTGATGACGAAACCCATAAACCAACAATTATATTGGACTACAACATTACAAAGGGTGGAGTAGACACCATAGATCAAATGTGTAATACATATTCTGTAGCTTGTATTTCATGACGGTGGCCATTGGCAATGTTCTTCTCACTAATGAATGTAGCGGGGATAAATGCGCAAGTACTATATTTTTCTAATGCTGACAATCCAAGACAACCAAGAAGAAAGTTTTTGAAGGAATTATCGTTTTCATTGATGAAGCCCTATCTCACCGAAAGATCAAAAATAAATTCTCTACCATCAGATGTGAAACTACTCCTTTCAAAATATCGAGAACCTGTGGAAAGAGAATACCAGGACTCGGCAAGAAAAAAGCATGGAAGGTGTGTACTGTGCGGTAGAGGAAAAAATGTAGACAACCATTAAATGTGATTCTTGTAATCAATTTTCTTGCAAGAAGCATGTCAAAGCAACGTATATTTGTGATACATGTAATGCTGAAGAAAGCACTTCAGATTAATAATGGTAATTTTGTAATGCATCTAAGATTTATTTGTTATAATATTCAATTATTTTTAATTGGAATTCAATTTACGTTTAATCAAGAATTACCATTGAATAGTTATGAAAAATAAAACATCATTTTGATAAGAATAAACCATTAATTCCTTCAAACACAAGAGTTATTTTGTAAAAAAATACGTACACCACGCACCCAGTCAAGTAACAGAAAAGGGCGTGCCTGCTCGAGGGTTAAGTGTCCGTCTGTCCATTTGTTTCCAAATGGTGGCCAATTATCTGTCTGCTCCTTTATGCATGCCCACAATCAACCAATTCCAAAAAATTTGGCAAAATTGTAAGGGGCACTAAAGAGAAGGTCAACGCTGGATATTAGTGTCTGTCAGTCCACTTGATTCAAAATGGCAGGCAATTGTCTGTCTCTCCCTTTATGCACACCCACATTTCTCGACCGATTCAACCAAATTTGGTATTATTATAGGGTACAGCAAGAGGAAGGTCTGCATGGGATTTCGTTTCTGCCTGCCTGTTTGATTCAAAATGGTGGCCGATTAAAACATTAAACTATGCATATTTTCCAGAGTCTTGCTATTGATTTAAATCAAATTTGGTATGATTGTGGAGAGCTCCCAGGAATAATTCATAAGTGGTTTCTGTTCCTCTCTGCCCATTTTATTCAAAGCGGCGGCCGACTGAATTGTTAAATAGCATGTATCATCTAGAATTCCGATTGGATTTGAACCAAATTTCCCCAGGCAACGCCGGGTATTTCTGCTAGTAACTAATAATTTATGCTAAATCTAAATAATTTGAATTATGTCTTCAAAAATAAGAAACTACAATATCTTAGCTTTCCCAAAGTTTATGTCCTGGGTTCGAAACTTGATGGGAAATAATTTAAAAAGCAAGCAAAATACCTCTACACCAATTTACGTTTTTCTTATGAGGGAATAATGGGACAAAAATAGCCCTAAAAATTGGAATTTCAACAATTTCGGATTTTTTCTTTCGGTTGTGACTAGGATTGGGTTTTTGACTAGTCAAAAAGTTTATGGTCAAATATTGTCAAAAATACATCAAACGTCAAAAATGGTCAAAAAAATTATATTTTTATAGATTATTATACTTTGGTATAACTTATTAGTACTTAAAATGAATGTTCAGAAACACTACCTGGAGTTTAGGCCAAAATAAACATGAAGATTAAAAACAATAAAGAAGTTGAAATACAATTCCTTGTACAACATCAAACTTTAATGAACCATATTTGTTCATGTACAATACAAAGTAATTCTAACTCCCGGTAGGTTTTAGGCACACACAACCAAATCCTGACTATCCAAACCCTTTCTCTTAAAACTCTCATATCCTATTCCTTCTTTTAATGAATCTACTATATCTATCCTCTTCCTACCTCTTTGCCTCCTCCATTCTATGACGTCTTTCAGTAAACCATTTTCTTTCAAATTTTGACCCACCCATTTCTTCTGTCTACCCATTGTTACTGTAATTAAGTTCCACTACTATTATCTTCTAAACTCACTCATTCGTTTTCCTCTCTGTCCAACTGATTTTCTCTAATCTATGCCACACCCAATTCTCAAACGCCTCTAATCTCCTCACATCTTCTTTTCTCATTGTCCATGTCTCGCACCCATATAATGTTACACTACATATCAGCGTTTTCACTAAACTCTATATAATATCTTTACTAAAGCTGCCGGTCAACAGTTCTCATCGTCTCGTAAATGCCTCTTTTGCTCTTGCTATCCTTGTCCTGATCTCTTTTGTACTTCTTCTGTCATTTGACAGAATACTACCTAAATAAGTAAAAACATTCTACTGCTCCAGCCTTTCCCCATCCACTATAACATTGACCTGGGCATCTCCACTCTTGAAAAATTTCATAACTTTCATTTTTCTTGTATTAATTTTCACCCTGAATGCCTTTGCATTTTTGTTTAAGGAACTAACCAGCATCTGAAGGCCCCTTTCAGAATTACTCACCAATGCTTTGTCAACTTTATATATGACTTGACCAGGCTCTCTCCCACTTTTATCCCTGTTTTTACATCTTCCATGCCTCCTTTATCATTTCCTCAGCATAAATGTTAAACTATGCCATTGAAAGTGGCTAGCCCTGCCTCAATCCTCTCCCTAGCGTTGCCCATTCCGATTCTCCCTCTGCTACCCTTACCTGGTTCACACATAGATTTCTGATTAAATTTCTATCTCTCCAATCAACCCCTATATTCTTCATTGGTTCATGTAAAATTTTAAAAAAAGCAGGTGGACTGTAGTGTCGAACAGTGTTTCACTTTATTTTTCTTTCAGGGTTCTCACTATGGTTATTTTTTTAAAGCATGTCCTCACTCTCTGTTTCCCCAGAATATCATTCCATCTCTGAATCTGTAAACAAATTTCCATCCTTTTCTGAAATATTTTTCATAAGTCTGAAATTATGATAAACTGCTGCCAACTTCCTAGCTGTTTCTGGGGAAATCCTCATGAAATTCATGCAATATAGGTGTCAATCAAATGGAAATAGAATATAGTTGAAGATTATGGAATAACTTAGCAAATTTAAATCATGAAGGTTAGGATATGGGGAGTAAGGGGAAGGGTGGGAGAAATCTTCATTAGGGTGTAGGACTAAATGTCCCCGCACACCAGAATACCAGCTCCTCTGAATGTTATATATTAATTATTATATTGTACTAGGGTGCTCTTCTCATTATGCTCACCAGTCTCTGTTTTGCTAGAAGTGTTATGAAAATTAATATCTGAGGAAAAAATATATAACACTCAGATCACAAATATAAAGTATTTCGACATCATCCACGTTTATTCAATCAAACCCTTAAAGAAACTTTGATTTCTGGCCTTTTTACTATTATTGCTACTAATCTACACTAATTTTCATTTTCATGATATTCTTCTCTATTATTAGCCCTGTCTTTCATTTTCACGGGTTGCAGCATTTTCTCTCCTCTTCTTCCTCTTTAGGTACTCACGTAAATATTTACTTCTCATTTCAGTACTGTCATCCATCTTAAAAGATATTACACTCTAAAAACTAAAGTTTAAATAAAAGTAACAATTTAATCGTTCATATATTAAACCATCCATAAACCTTACAGACACTTGTTTTTTTTATTCTAGCAAAAGTACCAGTAAAAGTAACGGAACTTAAAAAACTTTCATAACGTCGTAATACTGTTTATGTGGTAGTATTCTACCTTAGTGCAGGTTCCGATTTGTCTTTCAATGACCCTGTCAGTGTCATAACCTAACCTTCTCGTTTTGCAGTTAGATTAAACTTTGTCTTGAAAAATATAAATATGTTATCTTTGATATATTTAATAACATATATTACCAGAGGCAGATCTTGACCAACTGGCTTGGTTTATTGTAATTATTTTCCCCCTGCAAGCATCTTTGAGCATGGTCCCAGCTATGAAAAAATGCTATAGATTTCATAGGGTAATTTCAAATTTTCTGGGAATGATGTAGAATATTCCTCAATAGTTCCCAAAATATGGTGTTGATGGCTGAGCATGCAACATTTCGTTTTTATTTTTTTATGGTTTGTACTTGTGTGTTCCTGACGACGTTGCTATGAGTACAGTAGGAGCAAATTCATTTGGTTATATTGAGAGCAAAATCAAAGGTATGTTAACTATATTTTTTTAATTGAGTAAGTAACCATTGTAGATGCTAATGAACCTTAAAGAAGTTATTTGTGGTAACTAATTCCTGATTTATAATGATAATAATCGGAGGGACTTGAAACTCCCTCAAGTACCTCATATGCCGATGTAATGCCGGGATGCAGATTTAACTGTTTCTTCAAATTAATAAGAATTGGGTTAACTACCTACTTATTTATTACTTACAGAAAGTTTATTTACAGTTTGGATGTCATTTAGCTGAAATCGTTTCAAAACAAATTTTTTTAAAAATTTTCAATCTCAGAAAAATGGCTAATTTCACCAGAAGGCTTCAGGAAGAAGAAATTAGCATCATTTTACAAGATACAGGCCACCCTCGGGCTACATAAGTAATGTGTTCCAGAACTCATTACGTAACTCAAAATTTGCATAAGTCGGAAATTACTACGGAATGTACGGGAGATGGGCAAATAATGGTCTTTCACATGCTTTTTTATGCATTCCTTGTCTTTTACTATTGTATTTATTGTCGACACCGCCAAACCAAGTGCACATGAAATGTGAGAGAGCGACTGGCCATTTTCGTACCTCTTCACGATGTCCAGTTTTTCTTCCAAAGTCATTGTACGTCGCTTTTCAGCTGCACATGCACTTTTACATTCATGATTAAAAGGGCAATACTTAAGTGGTTTGTTAAAACATCCGAAACGTACAGCGTAAACTCATACGAAGACCACACGCATCAACGATCAGAAAAAGACTGAGGGGATTGGGAGAGAAACCACGGTACCACGCAGACATGCAAGGACAATGTTATCTATTGTCAATGTGTTCATATGAGTGCAGATTATGCTGCAATTATAGCTAGTTGCTAGAATTAGGTACATTGTTAGATCGATTCACTACATAAGGCAGTAGTTGCAGTGGCATTTTTTTCGGGTGCAATTCAACACCAAAGTCTTGAGATAAAGTGAAAAAATCGCTAAAATGGCAACATCAGTGGGGTAATGTCACATTACAGCCCACATCTTACCTTCTTTCTTTAAGCACATGGATAAAGATTTAGTTCACACTTGCTCAGAGAAACCACTAGAGTAAGCAGTGCGAAATATTTTCCGTATGCAATTTTTGAGGCCGTTTAAGTAAGTGCAGATTTACGCAAGTCGGGGGTTACGTAACCCAAGGGTTGCCTGTATACTAGATGATGTGGATTCACCGGAAGAATACAGTGATGAAAGTGACAATGAAACATTGTGCAATATCACTGGTAAATCAAAGTCGGCAAAAGGTGTGGAAGTGGTCGGGAACAAAAATTATGGTACTGATAGGGATGAATCCAAATTTCCAAAAGTTATTGTTGCCAAACTAGTTCCAATGCATAGATGAATCTATGATATTATCCAAAGGCAGGTCATCTATCAAACAATATAACCAAAAAATCGGTACAACGTACAAACTTTCTCATACACGTACTAATGCATCGTTTAGTTATCTTTAGAAAATGAAAATCGTATGAGCCTGTTTTTAGAAAATCCAATTTTTGTTAAAGTTGCCCAAGAATAAACTAGCCTTATATTCATTCGCTGGGAAAAATGAAATACGTAGTATTATTGAAGACGTATACTCAAGTAACTGTACGAAATTTGATCAAAATCGTTTGAGCTGTTTCTGAGAAAATGGAATTATTGTTAAAGTTGCCTAGAATAAACTAGCCTTATATACATTTTTTGAGAAATATGAACTATACAGTATTATTGAAGACGTAAACTCAAGTGACTGTGCGAAATTTGATCAAAATCATTAGAGCCGTTTTCGAGAAAATCAGATTGTTGTTAAAAATGCATAGAATAAACTACTCTTAATTATTGATCAATGTCAATCATTTCTATGTATACTCTGCTCAGTATGATAAAATGCCTAAGTACGAGATTTCATTCATTTTCGTTTGACCGTCTAGGCTCCAGCGCCAGTAACAGACAGACAGACAGCATTGCAAAAACCATATATATATATATATATATATATATATATATATACGTATGTGTATGTATATATATATGTATATATGTATATGTATATATATATGTATATATATATATATGTGTGTGTATGTGTATATATATATATATATATATATATATATATATACATATATATATATATATATATATATATATATATATATATATATATATATATATTAGTGATGGCAAGACTAACAAGGGTGCTTCAAGGGAAGAATTACGTTGTTATGATGGACAACTACTTTTAATCACTGAAACTTTTTGAGTACCTGAAATTGAAGGACATTATTGCTTGTTGAACGGTGAGGTCTAGTAGACAAGACATCTTTAGTAAGCAATAAAAAAAATGAAATGGGTGAATATGACCACAGAATCATAGGTGAAAGCATTTTGGACAAGAAATGGATGGGCAATCAAAGTGTACATTTTCTTTCCAATCACCATGGCACAGAAAAAACAGCTGTAGAGCAAACACAGAATGACGGGTCCAAAATTGAAGTAGCTTCATATGGGAGGTGTGCATAAATCTGATATGCTAAGGTCACTCTACGAAATAGATCGAATATAAAAAAATGGTGGATGAGGTAGTATTATGGGCTGATAGAAATGACAATGTTCAATCCTAATATTACATTCTGTGAATTTGAAGAATGTGTTCCATTGTTAACATATAAACACCATGTTACAATGGGATTACTAAAAAGAGCTTCAGCAGCTCCTATAAAAAGTGGACGACCATGTGAGAATAATGATATGACACATAACAGCTATCACAACCCAAAAAAAGATAAATTTTCTGTCACATCAGATATATGACTAGAGAATAGAGGTGCACATTGGCCTGAATTTGTGGGGACAAGAGGACGATGTGAAGTCTGTTCTTTAAAAAAAATCGAATCAAAGCCTCATTCAAAATGTAAAAAACGTGATATTTTTCCATGTCTCAATGAAAGAAAAAACTGTTTTTATGAATATAAAGGGTAATTCTGGATTAATTGTACTAATGTTTTGTTAATATATGCTATTGCAATACATATTTCATTATTAGGATAAATTGAAATTTTCATAAGAATATGTGGTTTAAGACCATTGTGACCTGACAGGACTTCTGAGTCCCATGTGCAAATAAGACCTTAGAGTTTTATACAAATTATTCATTTTTTGTAAAACAGTATAATAGCCTGTTATTAATAAACTAGATTAATGAGCCCGTTTAAAACTGCCTTTGAAAACAAACAATATAAAAATAAAACCAATAAACAAATGATAAAATTATAATATTTGAATAAGATTGGAAAGGGTTACAAATGAAAACAAAGGAATAGTTTTAAAAAATTAAGAGGTAAACAGTCTTATACCGCAATAATATTTTATATAATAATAGCCATCGTCTGTTGGTTGGTTGGTCACACTATGCAAACGCTAATAACTCGAGAAATAATAATGATAGAAACTCGAAATTTGGGGATGCTTGATTAACACTTATTCAGAGAATGACAAATTTAAATCGCGAAAAAATTCCTTGGTTCGACTCCAATGGAGGCATTTTCATTTCCCATTACTTAACATGTAAAACACGATTTTTCGACGTGCAGCCTCTTATTCATTTGGAAATTAAAATTAGAAGAAATTAACAGACGACCTTCGGATTTGAACCATTTTGAAGAAAATGTTATCAAGTTTCTTATTCCGTTCGTCTTTTTTCGGTCACAGTTCGAAATTTTTCATGTTAAACGTTTAATTTGCATATTTTGTGGAAATCTCGCCATTTTAACGTGATGTTGCTATGTCGACCATTATCATTGTTACACCTCAAATTACTATTATTGTATGTAAATCCTTCTGGGAACAAGCGTGCCTTGAGTGCTTCAATACGAGAGAGAGAGGGGAAGGAAGGGGAGAGATTGGCGTGTTTTGTGGAAAATAAGTATATTAATGTAAATATAAAAAATTTTAAGTGTAAACAGTGTCATTTTAGAAAAATTGGAAATAAAAAGCTTTCTTAAATTAAATTCTTTGTGCTTATGAATTTATACTGTTATTCCTCGAATTAATTTCATAACAATGGCCGAAGTTTGGAAACGAATATAAATTAAAATTCAATTAAAATTAAAAGGACATTTAAAACTGTTAACAGGCAATTTTCAAAGAAACAACAGTGGATCTTTTAATGAATTGATTTGTTTTTATAAAAGGAATTTTGGTGCTTATTTAATACATAGTACCTAAGTTCTAAGGCTTATAATTCATTTAAATCTAATAACAGTGGTGATTATAGTTTAAAGAAAGAACTTTATTTATTCACTTTACAGAATGAAATAATTTTAGGCTAGCATTACCTATTATAAAAGGAGTTACTTTGGAATTTACAGTACGTAAAGTGGAAGTTGTAGTGAATTGACTCAAGTATATTTCAAAGCAAAAATCAATTTAAAACAATTGAAAGTTGTTGTTTCGGAAACTGAGAAGTCTAGAGTGGTGAGCTGACGCTAAACGATATTAAGGTACATTTTATTCCTAAATCTATTTAAAGTATTATCAGAGGCAACTGAAGATTGAACAAATTTTTTTTACCGGAATTCTGCTTATTTCATGAAATTGAAATTCTAATGCATTAATCCATTAAAATCTGTTAAGAGTGGCTATTTTAGTTGCAAGAAATATATGTACATGGTACTTTTATTCACTTTTCAGAATAAATGAATTCTAGGTTAACATTGCATATTATAAAAGGATTTTCTTTGTAATAAGAAGTTTGTTATGTGGTTATTTTAACTGAATTGAATCAAGTTCTCTTCTAAGTTTGAAATCCATTTAAAACTGGTGAAAGTGGTTGTTTCAGAAAATGAGAAGGCAAGAGTGCTGAGCAGACGAAAAACAATATTGAGGTACATTATATTCCAAAATCTATTTAAAGTATTATCAGAGAAAATTGAAGATTGAACCAAATTTTTGGAACGGGAATTCTGCTTATTTAATGAAATTGAAATCATAATGCTATAATCAATTTACAACTAATAACAATGGCTATTTTAGTAGAAAGAAAGGTACTATTTTATTCACAAGGAATTTCTGTGAGATTTTAGTTATCAATTAAAACAGACTTATAATATAGAAATATTCGATGGTTAAAACATTGAACAATTTTATTCTTGCGATTTTTACGTTTCACTGACGAAAATTTAGATTCATTAAACCCGTTGAAATTCAACGGGCACTTATGCTAGTTATTTATAACAACGTTCCTTGTAAATACTCTTTCGTTTAACAGCAATTGCTCTTGATTATCTTTATCCTTAACCCAAAATTTCAAATTATGTTTGTCACGTGTTCTAGTTAAGGCTACATACAGCTGTCTATGTGAAAAAACTGCATCTGGCAAATGTAAATCATAATATCTGTTCTATTCCGATAATGCAAAGGTACAGCCCAAGCAACTGCCTTTAATATGCAGAAAGACTTCAATAAGACAACGAAGGCAAGTTAAAGCATCATCAAAATATTTCAAACCTCAGCATGTTTTAAAATATGTAAATTACCGCATTTATCCATCCAATTTACATAAATGAATATAGTTTTATGAGCATATATGGCTTGAGACAACAATGCCCGTTTTCAAGGCGATCATTTATGAAAATGAACGATTTTTCTTACATAGGTGAATTTAAACAAAAAATTTGCTTATGTTTTATATTTAGGTGAGAAAATACGAACAAAATTAAATGACCTGTTTATTTTCCTTTAAACTGGTCCTAATTTGAAGGTCGTAGGTCAATTCTTTCTAATTTTAATTTCCAAAAGAGTAAAACTCTGCACGTTGAAAATTAAATTTTAGCATGTAAACTTATGGGCCGAGATATGAGATTCATATGGAATGTAAAACATTCTCCTGGTGTCGAACCTGGGACGTTTTTGAAATTTTTTTTATAGCATTCACTTTTTGAACGTATTCATAGCAATCCTACTGAATTTGGCTGGACTGGCTGAAGAAATGGCCAAGATATGTTGAGATATTTAGCATTACTCAAAAAATGATGACCAAGTGACCAAGAGATTTAGCCTTTTATAGTATTTGATTTATATAAAAATAATTGAGATAAATTCATTTTTCAATAAATCAGCAAACAAAGGATTAATACTGGAAGGCAACAAATAAGCCACACTAAAAACTACATGCAATGGTATGAAAATTTTACCGGCACGCTTTAATCATAACACTTACGACCAACTTCATTTGGAATGATTAGAAGGCTGGCATGATATTATCTTTGGAAAACAGGGCAACGTTTTTCAGTTTGTTTGGCCAAAATTGAGAATGACCCTCATAACCTATCACTCGTACCAGCAGTTCATTCTTTCAGTTCCATGGTATTTACCATATGAAGGGAGATTCTGGTATATATAATTACAAAACTTAGACGAGTGTAAACTTTGGCGGTGTTTGGTGTCTCCGTATGACACTCGATCAGCTGTTACATCTTCCTCAAAGTGTGCACATACTTCCGTGTCTTTCGCATTCTATGCATAGAATGCCGCAAATAACTTCATAAAATTTAATTTCAAACTTAGATCAGTCTGGGTATGGTGTCAATGTGGCGTTGAATGTCGAACCACTAGCACCGTAAAGCAATTGGCTAAATCATCACTGCTATGGGTATCCCTCTGAATTATCAACTCATGCATGCAAATTAGTTCAATTTTTCCTTTTTGCAAACGATATTAGTGAATTTGGGATAAATGATCGCGTAAAGCCAACCCTAGCCTCTGCCAGCGGGATAAATTCTTTTCTGCAAAACAAACATGAATGTAGTTTATTGCGAGAAACTTCGTATAAATACAGCAATGAAAGAAGATATTCTCCCCTTCCATGACGATTCGACAAGTACTACCGTCAGTAGATTTGCTAAAGCTGGATGTATCTAGGGTTGACATAGGGTGACAATGTACTCCTATTCAACATATATAGTGCACAAAAACCACAAGAAATTGAGTTAAATTATTATTAAGTTATTATTAATACTATTTTACTCTTCTGTGAAACAACCGAACCAGAAGTCTATGATTGCATGCCAATGTCATAATGAGTAACACTAACTTTAAGTAAATTCTTCAACTACCTACCTAATGTTGAAATTGAAGAAGGAATACAATTATTATTTCCTGAAAACTAATTTAAAATTTATTTTTTCCTACTTAACATGCCATTATTACCGCAAGAGGAACAATCACGAACATCCTAATAATTTTCAATGGAAATACCTGTTAGTATGGTTTTAAATAGAACACATGGCCACAACCTTCTCCAACGTAACCTTCCAGGGGACTGATGTAAACAATTGCACTGATTCCCTTTCATCAGGCTGGGAATCCCTTTCTTAGTCGAAAACGTCTGGAATGTCTGTTACCAACAAGATCAGTGCGCATAACCTGACAATGTCGAAAATCCCTCTCTGCTGGCTGATACATCCCTTTTTCGAATAAAATTATCCAGCAAGATTCGAATCACAGTACATATTATCACACACTGTATTGACTAGATTTATCAATTAAGTAGCTCAAAACCTCAAAATCAAATTGTCTCTCAATGAACAGGCATGATGCACCATGCAATTTTCTTTACTGATTATTTCAGAGCACCATTGCAATCTGTGCATATGACATTTTCGTCATCCTCCTCATTCAATACTGAAAATTATGTCCAAATGTTAACTTTTGCTCAAAGCCTTATAACATACATTCATTACATGTTCCAAGGATCCACATAAATGTTTACGCCCCTTGCTTTACGATTTAATATCACAAATAAACTAAGTGACATACATACTTGAAGTGAATTTACTTCACTTCATTGATTTAGCTCAACATTTCTAATATTTATTTTTTTAATAATAATAATTTAATTTGGCAATACCATGGAGCAATGCCACAGAATTAGGCAACGCATCAGCCACCCCTATTCTATCTGACTCCCTCCACTCTGCCCCTTCGAGAAGGAGGCGGATTGGAGGGAACATTCTTTTTCCCTCAACTTGACAACTAAAATTTTGTGAGCAACCTACAGTGTAGGATACTGGCCTACCCCCCCTCCCACATCCCCCACCATCAATTCCTTAGGTTGAGAGGAGGGGATGACGTCAAAATAAATACACCGAATCTGTTAATTGTAAGTTGGGCTTTTGTACAAACATGTCAAACTTGTGCTCATAATTTTGCATTGTTTTATTTTATTTTTATGAAACGAAGACAATATTTTGGCATTCTTAGTAAGGCCCAACACAGGGGTCGGCAACCTGCGGCTCCTGAGCCACAAGTTGCTCTTTAAGGATTTGCATGCGGCTCCCAACAGCAACTCTCCCTGACAAAACCTCCAAGAAAGAAATTGGCTTGGTAAATTATTTTAATAGAAAGTGCGGAAAACTAAAAACGTATGGACGCATTATGTAGAATAAACGTTTGGTTTACAGAGATAATTCCAAAAAGTAAAACAACAGCAAGGTTAAGGAGGTGAGAATCACCCCCCCTCCTATGGATCCGTTAATGACTGCGGCTCTTCTTATGTTGCGTTTTATACATAATTTGAAAAAGTGGCTCTTCTTAGGAAAAAGGTTGCCAACCCCTGGCCCAACACAACGCGTTTTCGAAAGTGATACTTTTAATGACGAAAACTGACATCAAGTCTTCCAGATAAAGATAGTTTTTGCCAAATGTGGCCATCGTTAAACAATTGTAATTACTATGCGGCCCTTCTACAACATCCATCGCTTTAATGCGGCCCTGGCGCCTCTTCGAGTTTGACATGCCTGGTTTAGTATAACAAAACTTTCAGAATACGAAGTACCGTATATTCTGGCATATAAGTCGACCGTCGAAGTCGAAAAAGATTTTCCTAAAACTTAGGGTCGGCTTATACGCCGAACATAAAAATGTGAACCTTACATTACAGATGAATAACATCGATATTTAAGAAGACCGTTGATCTTTCGGTGGAGGTGATCGCTATTTTGAATCAGTTGTTCCAGTATTTACAATTTTATGACATTTTTTGAGTTGGTCAGTATATTCCTCTCTTAAATTCACCAGTAAAATTTTACTCAATTTACCTCAAAAGGTTGTACGGTAATACCCCGATTTACATCGAGGATGCATTCCTGAAAACAAATCAACATAAATCGAAACAGTTTTTCCCAGAAGAATTAATGTTATAAGGGAGTGATGCATGCAAGATGTTGAAATTTTTATCTTGAATATTACTTACCGTATTTACTTATGTACCCTGTGCACCATTTTTCCTGAAATGCCTGTGAAAAAAATCAGATGTGGCCAACACATGACTTTCTCCATATTTGAGGATTAGATATTTAAATTATTATGAATAGCACTATAAGGCAAAATTATTATTTCGTATCGTAAAAGAATACAGTCATCCATATTGCTGTAAATTAGGTATACAGTAAAACTCGTTTATAACGATCATGCCTAAAGCGAAATTTCGGCTATAACGAAGAAATGTCTCGGTCCCTTGAACTTCTCCATAAGGGCATTGGTTAAATTTCTCAGATGTAACAAACACGCATTTTACGAATTCTCGGCTGTAACGAACAAGTGTTTGGTCCCGTGGCAAAAAATGCCCCATTCATAACAAATTTTGGTGAGCAGAGCGATAAGTAATGAATAGTTTCCGCCCGTTTTCCGCGCACTTGTTCGTAGAGGACCCCTTCCTCCATCTACCCCTTCCATACGAATTTCCACGCTCCCTTTCTTTTGAAATTGATATTAAAAATGTGAAATGTTTATGTAAATTAATGACCATAATAATAATAATATTAATTGACCATTTAAAAAATCGTATTTAATAGCAGCGAACATTTTACATGCTGCGAAGTTGATACGCATCTCTTTGCATATGTAAGTACGGCACTGAAGTCGACTCACTGTAAATACAGTAAAAGCTGTGTTATCCGGGTATCTTGGGGATTGTGGAAAGCCGATTACGAGAAACATCCGGTTAGGGGAGCAATTTTCGATTTTGACATTGCAAATTTAGCAATAACCAAACAAAATTGGGCTTAGGTTCACTATCCTACAAGCCCAAACATAACTATGCATGGGGTTTGCATTTTCCATTTTAATCCTTCCACACGTAGTTAGATATAGACACTATTTACCCATTCTTATTTAATACGTTGCTATGCTTACATGCAAAACAAAAAGACTATTGAAAAGTTTAGGGAGTCCAGGAAGTTTGGGGATTACCGTAGTGAACCTGTTCCCAAAATTGAATTTTATCTTTCTTATTTATCTTTATTTACTCTATTAGAAAAGGACGAAATTATTGAATTCTGAACATTTCTGTGAAAACCAGTCATATAATATTTTATCCAGTTCCTCAATTTTTGGCTAATGAAGCGTATGATGTTTATTAATTGATTTACTCGTCTCAGAAGACGACACACATTTCATTAATTTAGCCTTATGTGCCTTGATATCGTAGAGCGTGGAAGATCTGATGTTGAATTCTTTTGCTATGGCTGCTCTATTTTTTCCTTTTTCAATTCGTTTGATCAGATCCAGCGTTTGTGTTAGCGTTAAACCAAACTTTTCTCTCCTGTTCCTTGCTTTTAGGTATTTATTTTGATACCATATTCAATGGATAGGTAATTTTTTAAATAATAAAAAGCGATAAAACTGGAAATTGTAGAAGTACACCAAAACATCTAGACAATGCAAATGGCTTACGTAAACAAAAACGCCATGCTTACTCGGCAGCCACAGAAGTATACGGAGTAAATACCTAATATATACATCTTATATTTTAAGAAATTTTAAAGTGGAAGTTGTGGTATTACACATATACTATTCACACAAAAATTCATAAAAAAGAAAAAGAAATACAAAATGAATTGTATTTGTGTAATTGGCGGTATCTAAGCTGGCCGGTTCTAAATAGCCGGATAGCACAGCTTTTACTGTGTGTATACATGTTATATGGGATGTATAGGCCAAAAACCATGTTTTTCGTATATAACGTACTCGCACTTATAACGAAGCAATGAGTCGGTCCCCTAAATACGTATTAAACGAGTTTTACTGTATTTTGAATATGTTTACAGAATTCAACGCTACATGGTGGTGGCGCTGTATAATAGAAATTAAGAAAAAGTTGAATATCTCCTAAATGGATGGTTCTACAAAAATTTGTTTCAAACAAAACCTGGGAGAAATATCATTCTCTACAACTTTGGTCTTCATGAAGATTACCAATAAGGACGTTTTTAAGGAGATATTTGACGGAAACCGAAAAAACCGATTATTTATAAATAATTCCTAAACAATAACTTCTATGGAAAATTGTTTCAAATAGAAGTCGTAGGAAATCACATTCTCTATAATGTTTGTATAGAATTGTATATACAATAATGACGTTTTAACAGAGAAATATCGCAAAAACCGAATCGGGTTTCGAATAAACCTCGACTTCCGGTTAACCGTTATTGTCCAAAAACTAATCAGTTCTTTGTGCTCATGCTAAAGTGTTATAGATGTTATAGATGAAGTTTGGTATGGATATGGCAAGTATGTTTAGAGTTCGAGCGCCCACAATCACATACAAACACACACATACGCACACACACACAGACATCATTCCGAAAATAGACTAAACGTGTTCTAGGTACCCGAAAACGTGTATTTCCATTGAAATCTCGAAGTCAATTTTTTTGGTGATCACAATATTTCACATTACTACGTATGGAGAAAGTAAAAAGGGGGTGTGCATCTTACAAGAGTATTTCTTAACAGGTTATATAAATTGTGAGTATTGATAGTAAATTCTCTGCAATATGCTTGCATCTACATTTATATTTGTAAAAAATGTCAATTCTATGAAGTATACACATATTTATGCGACCAAGCAAACATGTAAGTTATGCTTGCGCTGCAGGCAAAAACTCGCAAAAGTAGGCAGAAAGAATATGCCGACTAACTAATAACTATAGTTCAATGATTACTGAGGGTTTGCTGGCTTGAGAATAGGTAGGTTCAAGTTTGGTCCTTTTCTCTCATCCACATCAAGGAATTCGGAGTGGTGAAATTTTTTTGCAAATGAAAGATTTCATCGTTTGAAAGGAAGACTCTGAAGTGTTTGGTCTTGTTTGTTCCTAACCTTCCAATATTTACTCAAGAGACGATATGCGAAAAAACTCCCCATCCCCGTAGGAAAGTTCCCGTTCATAGGTGAAGAAATATTTCGTGACGTTCCGCATCAGTGCGTAATATTACGTCAAAACAGTGAAGTTGCATAATATTACAATAAAAATAGTTAAGGGGTTAACAAAAGAGGACTATTGGTGAGGAGATTTCTGCTAGTATCGTCATAAAGAGATCATCCAATAAATTGCGTCACGTAGAAGGGAAAAAATGCTTAATTTGAGTGGTACTTGTTTCAGAGACTGGGAATCAGTGACTTAAAAAAAACTTAATCTGGCTCAAATTAATTTTTTCCATCCGAACCGCCCCAAAAATAGGAGTGCGCGGGGTACACGAGTGCGAGAGTTATATGAGTAAATACAGTATATTAGAAGATTTATAATAATTAATTTTAATACTGTATATACTCATGTAATCCAGGTTCTCGTGTACTATGCAAACCCTTATTTTTGGACCAGTTCAAGGAGAAAAAATAAATTCGTGTTTTAATAAGTTGACGTCTACAGCGATGGAAAATTAGAAAAAAATCAAAAAAGTGTGGGGATTCTCTATAGATGTGTTCTCTCCATGGTTCTGTCTAAGCTGCATAGCTGCGCAGCAGTTTCTGAACTGCCGTGCACTAAATTTTTCAAGCACGCACAATTGTGTGTATTTTAGAATTTATCGGAACAGGACCGAGTCAACCACAGTGCATATCTGCGCACTACCATCATGTAGGCATGCATAGCAATATTCATTCTGCCCATGGATAAGAAAAATTAGAAGGAACTATGGTTCTCTTCTGGGTTAAAGGAGCATCAGCTGCTCACGATGAATATGGTGAACAGAGATACCAGATGCAACTTATTCTGGCAAAAAGTGTTGGTAGAAACTGATAGTAAATTTTTAATGACAGAACTGCTTTTCTTGAGTAACAATAATAGACTTAAAACTCAATTAAACGGTACAGCTTTAATATCATAAAAATATTACGTCATCTCAATGTTGCAGATGCACCAACGGCAGTATAAACCACACATTTAAACCCTAAACTTTTCTTGGTCGTGTAGATATGCGTAAACTTCGCAGAATTCTTCATCTTTTGCGAGTATAAACGTAGACCCAAGTGTGTTGCAGTAAATTTACCATCAAAACTCGTAATTATTAAAACTTGGTCAGAAAACTTCACGTATGACCAACAATTTGGGAAAAAAGTTTCGCGGGGTACACATTTGCGATACTTTATTGAATTTCACCACCGTAGAAATCGATCGTGATCACTAGGTATAGTAATTCATTTCGATAGTATCATTAGCAGCTGAAATAAATCGAATTATAGGAAATTTTATTTAGTGGGTCAAGCTCTCCAAAAATAAGTTTCTTAATGGTTGAAATTAAAAATCTGTCACATGGAATGCTCAAGAAGAATAGCACGGATTCTAAGTAATATTTATATATATTTTTATTATTGTTTATTTCTGATTTGTTAAAACTTGGATTGTACATGACTTCAATTATGTCTGAAAACGGTTTCATGAGAAATATTTTTAAGTGAAAAAGTGGGGGTCGACTTATACGTCGAACATATGTCTAATCATGTGTTTACATCCAAAAAAGCAGAGGTCGACTTATACGCCGGAATATATGGTAATTCTGAATTATATCCTTAATATTTTCAGGAAAAGCAAAGGATAAAAAACTATAAATGGTGTCGTAGAACGAATTAAAGCAAAAATGCAATTTATATTAATTTTTATTACAAATTACTAAAAATTTACAATTAATTTTTGATTTATGGTTAGTTTTTAACATTTTTGTCCTTTTCTCTGTCATAATCGGCACTTTTTTCTCTAAATATGGCAATTTTGATGTTGAAGGTACAAGTAGCTTATATTCTACATATTTTTCAGTAGGTCTTCGTTTTTAAGAAGATAGTAAATAAATTCTTTGCAAGAAATCTCCTTCATATTGTATTGGGTCAGAATTACACCCTTCACTGATTGCACAGGCATTCAGCTCCTCACCATTGTCCCCTGAGCACTTATGAAATAGAATACTTTCTGAATTTGCTTTGTGCGATGCTGAGGAAAAGTTTGCATATTTTGAGGAGCTCTGAAAAACAACCTGTACTCTTACAGCTACAAAAGAATGAGCTCCACTGTTGATAAATGGGTTCATCAAAGAAACTTTCTTCTTGCTATTCAATGAATGACTTAAGATTACAATACCTGTCTATTAATTTATTATCATCAATAATTATATCTTTTTCCTTAAGGTACGTCAGAAAGGGCAATAATTCATCAAATTTTTTATTTGGGCCCTTCTTAAAAATCATCCAGCGAAAACACTGAAATTCCTCAAACTGTTTTATCCACTTTTCAAAATAATTAATGCATTCTTGGTACACTAGTAGCACCTCCTCGAGGAAAGTCTGGCATTTTTTGTTCAAACCTTCGGTTGTATATTTTTCTCTTACACACAGTGGCACAACATTTTCTCTTAGTCGCGCTTCCAAAGACGTGAGGCTTGAAGAAAATTTACAATTTCTAATACAGAGTTATTTTATCTTTCCACTGTCTCAATTTTGTTCTGGAAGACAGAAGATAGTGACAGCATAACCCAGAGATACATTTCTGAAAATTCATTTTCAAAAAAGTTTTTTATAATAACAGACTGAAAATAATCTTTCAACTCAGGAAATAACCTCAAAAGTTTTTGTAGTGCCAGAAATAAACTAAACCACCTGGTTTTAGTTGTGGATAACAACTTTCGATAATTGATATCCACATATTCACAAATATCTTTTGAAGCCTCCATCCGAACAGTATAAACAGAAAAATAATTGAATATTTTCTGAATAAGAGATTCTGTGACAACTTTCAACATCATGCTGAATGCAGTTGTGAAGAATATGTGCAGGGCATCCAGGGCCCACAATGCTCCTTTTTTGTTTTCTATTTCAAGAATGAAAAAACAATTTTGACCCCACTTCTATGCACACCTCCAAAATTAACACTGGCATTGTCACCTGTAAATGCAACACATTTCGAAGAGAGATCATATTTTTCTAGTGTTTCCAATAAATAAGGTGAAATGGTATCAGCAGTTTCTTAGTGAGTGGCTTCTAGTTCAACAACTTTTGTTTTTATTCCATCTGCTTTTCAATCAAAATACTGTACAAGAGTAAGATACGGAAGGGAGTCATAAACGCACTTTCCGGAAAGAAAAGCCGGACAAATCACCGAATCACCAAATTTTAAAATGCCAGTAAGACAGATGGCAGAAGGAGAAAAAGCCAGACATGTCTGGCTTTTGCCGGACGTTTGGTAACCCTAGGCAGAAGGGACCGGTCAATTGTAAAATTGTTATTCATCCTATATTGAGCATACCATGAATTACTTTAAACAATTTAATGGGTTGCATTTTCAACTAACTTACACAGTATAAACAATTCAATCTGGAAATTTAACTACTGCTAGTATGAACAATTAAACAAGATTTATATATTATTGAATGGGTCAATTGTTCCACCAGCTATATAAACTACTGAACGGCAAATACTGACACCATTAGTATAAACAATTAAATGGGTAATGCTAAAAAACAGATGTATAGGCAACTGAACATGTTGTGTTCTGAACTAAAGTTAGTTTTAATTCATAAGTTAACTTTTCCAAAACTTTTTCATTAAGTTCCAATGAATCTTCATTTTTGGCGCAGAGGATTGATTTTAAACAGTAAGACGTATAGAATGAAGATATTTATTCACCAAACAGGAAGTTAACACAATTTGATTACTCAGAAAAACAATTCTCTGTTATTTCTACTGAATCTCCAAACTCCCCATTACCAAGTTTCTGCCTACAATCTCTCTCCTCTCGAAGCTCTCGGAATAATGCGTAGGAGCTGACTAAAATCACCTCCCATTAATATGACTTTATAACAAAAAATTGAATCATTATTTATTAAATCTTTAAGTAAGCGATCTTCCACCAATTCTTGTAATAAATTAATATCCCAAAAAGTACAACTCTTTGTTAGAAATAAGCGAAAAGCATTTTCATACAATTGTTTTATTCATTCGTATTATGAAAGCTATCGCAGTTAACAATACGGGAACTTTTTTAAAAACATATTTAAACTATTTTGAAACTTTCCTTTACTGCATGTACCCCTCTAAATTAAATAGGGAAAAAGTTTCCCGCAGATTAACTTTTTCATGTTTGTGACTAGAAATTTTAGGTATATGTTATGTTTGTTAATTTTTAGGCACGTTTCGCTTACAGCGTGAGCACCTATTATCGTCGGTCTGTCTGTCCGTATGTTCGTTCTCGGCTTCTACCACACTAATTTTCATGAAATTTGATATTAAGGACTTTGAATCAAATATAATAAGAAAATCGCAAAAATGAATCACGTATGCCAATCAGGGGTACCACTTTACTGGTGACAAAAAATTAAATTTTCGTCATATCTCGTAAAGTATTGCTCATATCAAAATATTTTTCAAATAAAAGTTGTAGAACTGGTAAAAAAGAGTATTTCCTTTTCTATATATTTTCATCGTAGGAGTAGCCGTTATCGAGAAAATCAAACAAGAAAGTCTTATATCGAGTTGAACTTGGAAAATTTCTTGCATGGTTACTTCTTCATTGATGCTAACATAAACAATCTCGCAAAATGTTTAATTTCCTTACTTGTGCATGCAGTATTTTTAAATAGGGAGAAAATGGATTATTTATGATGAAGAAAAGAACTTTAAAACGCTATTTCCCTTACGTACAGGTACATATATCATTTCTTTCTAATACTCCATTGCACGACACACGCCCATTTGTGATACGTCGTACACTTTCCTAGCTTGTTACTTTCTCATATGAAGTATCGAGAAAGCATTGTTTTCGCAAAAAAATTCGACCTCGAGATTTTTACGGAAATACACGTTTTAGGTGTCGCTGAATCCGAAAAAGTGGTTTTCGCAATGCCGTCTGTCTGTTACTGTTCAAGTTGACCAAGAAAAACTAGCCTTATATTCATTCATTGAGAAAAATAAAATACGTAGTAACTGTACGAAATTTGATCAAAATCGTTAGAGCCATTTTTGAGAAAATCAAATTCTTGTTACAGCTGCCTAGAATAAACTAGCCTTATACTCATTTTTTGAGAAATATGAACTATACAGTATTATTGAAGACGTAAACTCAAGTAACTGTACAAAATTTGATCAAAATCGTTAGAGGCGTTTTTGAGGAAATCAGATTGTTGTTAAAAATGTATAGAATAAACTACTTTTAATTAATGAGCAATGTCAACCATTTCTATGTATACATTTTGATGAAATGCCTAAGTATGAGATTTCATTCATTTTCGCTCTACCGTTTAGGCTCAAGAGCCAGTAACGGACAGAGACAGACGGCATTGCAAAAACCACTTTTTCGGATTCAGCGACACCTAAAACGTATATTCCCGTAAAAATCTTGAGGTCGAATTTTTTCGCGATAACAATACTTTCAATACTTCGTATGAGAAAGTAAAATGATATATGCAGATTACAAAATTTTCTAGTTTTTTAAACTTTTAAGGTATTTCCCAAATTTGCAGAAAATTAAAACATATCATTGGATTCGGCATAAAATTTTCTGTAAAAAGCCGCAATAATTTCAATTAAACCGGACTACTGCAAAAATTGTAAACAGCGGGATTAGAGAAAACAGTATAGGGAAAATGGATGCAAAAGAGAGAGGACTCTCGGAACAGACAGATACTGAGTCCCCTGAAGGTAAGTGTATTATTATAATAGATACATTAATTATGTAAACACATTTTCAGATTTAAAGTTAGTCCCATAAGTATTCAAACACTCATATGTTTAAAAGAAAAGTCAATTTTTCCCGGAATGTCTGCACAGATGTCTTGTCGAGTAATGAGTGAGAAATAGCCATCCAGCTACATGTTGCCACATGTCAGTGCTTCATCTGGTGTGGTGGTAAAGGAAGTAAGGCAGTAGTAAAGAAGCAGTGGCAGTGTTTTACAGAAGTGTGTGTTTTGGTCCCAGCGGAAAAACGAGTGATTGGTTGTTGAAGAAACGCAATAACATCAGGTTTTGTGCAAAGTTAGGCAAAAGTGCGAGTGAAGCTCTGCTGATGTAAAGAATGGTTTATGGTTCTGATGCAATGAAAAAGTCAAGTGTCTATGAGTGGCATAAACGATTTAAAGACGTGAAAGACGATAATAGAACTAGACGTCCGAAAGATCACTGGACAGATGAAAATGTGGAATGAGTGCAGAAATTGGTTCATTCAGATAGACAACTGAGTGTGCAAATTATGGCAGAAGAACTGAATTTAGACAGAGAAACTGTGAGGAAGATTTTGACAGGAAAATTACAGTTAAGACGGTGCTGTGCCCCTGTTCATGAGGTGCTCGCTGTCCACGAGTTTTTGGCCAAAAAATCGATCACAAAATTGGACCATCCACCATATTCACCAGATTTGAACCCATGTGACCTTTGGCTCTTCTCAAAACTGAAGACCGCTTTGAAGGGCCAAAGATTTTCAGACATCACCGGCATTCGGAGACATGCAACGACCATCCTTAAGAGCATTCCAGAAATGGGATTCCAGAAATGTTTTAAACGCTGACTCACAAAGTGTATTGCTGCCCAAGGAGACTACTTTGAAGGTGACAGCAACATTTAGTCGGTAGGTAATTAAATACAGCTTTTAGAGAGATATTCCGGGAACTTAATTGTCACATCTCGTATTTGCCAAACAACTAATGCCCATGAATATTGTTACTTTCTGGAACATTCGACTATGTGGATTTTATATTTATTTTTTACGTTTTAGTGCATTTAAAAGTTGGTGTCATTAATTTTTATTTTATTTTAACGTAATACTTAACTCATGCATACCCATCATATTTGATGGGCAATCATGCATACTAAAATAAAAACATTCCTCTGCACATCAACCTATCTTGAAAACTTTGCATCTTTAATAATATTCAATACAATAATTATGTAAATGCATTTTCAGACCTATGTACCATATATACTAGTGCATAATGCGTCCTCGTGTAAAACGCACACCCGTACTTTTTGACAAAAACTCCTGACTTTTTCTTATACCCATGTATAATGTGCAGCCTTGATTTTTGTGGGGTATGAGAACAAAATTACATCGTCATGATAAGTATTAACTAGAGTACTGTAAATAAATATGTTAAGCATTAAATTATCGCCAGTTAACAATTTTAGAATGCAAAAATGTAACAAACAAATCTGGAAACAGGAAACGCAACAGGTTCATACACGTCATTCTACGGGTTTTAAATTACTTACATTGTTAATTGTACATACTAGACTCATTAACTAAATAAAATTATTTCAATCCGCCTATTAGGCATTTCTTTGTTTTCGATGTGTGTTTTGCGGGAAGTCTATCTGGCGATTTTGCAAAAATTACCGCAACCAGCTGATGAGCTAGTGCAGGGGTCCCCAAACTACGGCCCGTGGAGTGATTTAATCTGGCCCGCCAGCCTTACCCAACTCAAACCCAACCCAACCCACACCCCCCTTCGAAATAATTTGTAACTGTGAAACTTCTCGATAACCGCCCCCCTCGAAACAATCTGTAATGGTGAAACTTCCTGATGACCCCCTCCCCTCCCCCCCCTGGCCTGCGCTGTCGTACATAAAGCCTAATGTGGCCCTTTCAATAAAAAGTTTGGTGACCCCTGAGCTAGTGAAATATGGAATATTTGGATAGGATGAAATAATAACTGTATAGAAGTAATAAGGTGTTCTATATGTATAATTAATATATGTATAACCTGGATTATCGATAATTACTGTGGTTTTCCCCTTAATTCACCCAAAAAGCGAGAATCTGGTGTGAGGTAGGTTCACTTTAATTTACGATTTTAAGTGCGCAAAAGTGTTACATGTGTATAGCGTGCACCCCTACTTTATGACCTGAAAATTTGATCTCCAAAGTGCATTCTATACAAGATAATACAAGGGTTGATCAAAAAGTATCCAGATTGAAGCTGTGAAACAAACAATAGTTAACTTACAACAATGAAGGGCTAATCCTCTTCAAAATAGGCTCCTTCTGCTTAGACACACTTATTCCAGCATCCCTCCCACTGCTAGAAGCACCTCTCGAACTCAGTTTTTGGAATCGCTATAAGTTGCTCCATCACGTTTTCTTTGATCGTTTCCACATCGTCAAATCTTTTGCCTTTCAAGGTTCTCTAACTTTCGGGAATAGAAAAAAGTCACATGGAGCCATGTCTGGGAAGTAAGGCGGTTGTCGAACTTGTGGAATTTTCTGTTTGGCCAAAAATTGTTGCACAAGCTGGACCAAGTGTGCAGGTGCATTGTTGTGATGAATCTGCCAAGCACCGGACTCCCACTTTTCTGGCTGCTTACGGTGCACTGCATCACGGATGTCGCAACACTTGTAAATAAAAATGTTGATTAATAGTTTGGCCTTCTGTAGCATACTCATGGTGCACAGTACCCTCTTGATAAAAAAATAGCAATGAGCATCACCTTTGTCTTGCTTTGAACTTGGAGCACTTTCTTTGGTAGTGGTGATGAAGGAGATTTCCACTGTGATGATTGTTGTTTTGTTTCGGGGTCATAACCATACACCCATGTTTCATTGCCAGTTATGATGTTCTTTACAAAATTTTCATCAGTTTCTGCACATTCGAACAAGTCAGAAGCTACAGACAGGCGGTTCTCCTTCTGCTCCCAAGTCAGCAGTCATGGAATGAGCTTTGCTGAGACACGTCTCATGCCCAAATCTTCAGTCAAAATGGCCTGGCATGAGCCAAAAGAAATTCTTACTTCATCAGCCATTTCTCTAATGGTTAGTCTTTGATCAGCTCTCACTAAATCATGCACTTCAGCTATCACAACATTGTTTCTGCTCGTTGAAGGACATCCAGGATGCTCGTCATTTTCCACGGATGTTCACCCTTCTTTAAAGCAAGGGAACCATTCAAAAACTTGTGCATGGCTCACAGCCTCCTCTCCATGAGCAATTTTAATCATTTCATATGTTTTGGTACCCATCTTCCCAATATTTTGGCAAAATTTAATGCATGCGCGTTGTTCCGTACTCTCGGACATAATCAGTTTCAACACACAACACAAACACTGTTACTTCGAACGTTGCTTGTGTAAGACTAAAGGGTTGCAATGAGCTGCCACTGAGTCTGGGCAGTGGCCTTGAACATGCGCCGTGATGTCTCGGAGATATGAACTTAGTCTGGATACTTTTTGATTAACCCTTGTATATAATAATTTCTACTGTATAAAATCCATTAACCAAGAGTTCTAAAATTAACGTAATTTTCATTATCTTTAAATTCTTAGAGCACTACAGCAGTTAAAGTTATAACATATGAAAGGGACTCGACAATGCCATATAAAACTAAAATTTCAGCACTAATCCACTCACTCAGTACACACACCCCCACAAAAAGAAAAAGCTGGGCTTCCACATCTCTCCTGGGATCCCAATCAGCGGGAAACAACCCAGTGTTCATGGTCTTCCACATTTCTCATACCAGCAACACACAGGAGCCCTACACGAGACACATGCAAGGGATCATGGCTCCCTATACCACTCCAATGACCCTGAGTACAAGCACACACAGACCCACAGAGTGCACAAAAATGATGAATACCAGCCCAGCCTTGTGTTTTTGTGGGTTTGTGTGTGTACTGGGTGATTGGATTAGTGTTGAAATTTTAGTTTTGTAAAAAAAACCCGAAATGCATACTCGTCATTTTTGTGCACTGTGTGCGCTTGTGCCTCTGGTTATTTGAGTGATCCTTGCATGTCTTGTTGGGCTCCTCTGTGTTGCTGGCATGGAAGACCATGAATGCTGTGATGTATGTCTCTGATAGGTGCCCCAGAAAATATGTGGAAGCCAAGCCTTGTATGTTTGTGGAGGTGTGTACTGGATGAGTGGATTAATGTTGAAATTTTAGTTTTGTATGGTATTTTCAAGTCCATTTCATATGTAATGACTTTCTTTACTTCAATAAAACATCAAATTGGCATAATATGTCTCTTCAATAGTTATAAAATAATTTCAGTTAAATATTGCACATGAAATGTACCTTTCTTGTCTTCCACTTCATCAAGCTCTGGCGCTGGAAAGCTAAGTGATTGTTTTGCAACAGCACAAGAATGGAACTGGCACTGAAAAAGAGCGTGCCGATGCAGAGAATTCCCACTGCACCCTCCACACAGTTGACCCTTGCAGAGATAATATCCTTTGATTAACAAATCCCCTCTCAGGTGAACAGGAAATTCATTTTTCCATGAATTTTCCAATGTAATAGTCAAACTTTCTGAGGATTCACTCAACTCATATACAGGAGATGTATACACCAGTGTGAGGCCTTGTTGGTATATCTTGAGAAAGAAGCAAAGGGTCCTATTTCTATCATAAATATCCAGTTTACTCTGAGAAAATGTCAATATATCAGTTTGAAAGCTATTTTTATTTGTAATTCCCCATGAAGCTGTTGCGTTTTCTTTGTTAATTGTTTCAAAAGATGGAGCACCATAGAGCGTGATGTATTTAAGGAAGAGAGGCTCTGCATTCATGCGAATCCCTCCTGATAAGAGACCTGAGAAGTGGCCCACATACCTATAGGAAGAGACAATGGAAAATTTAATCAAAGTTATTCAATTAGACTAAAAAAAGATAAAATGAAACTTTAATAATAAGTGGATCAAATGTATCTTTGATTAGTCCATAAGTAGATGTTTATATATCAAAGAAAGTTTTCCTTATAATTCAAAGTATGCCATGAAGGTTATAGAAATTAGAAAAGGTTTTTTCTGCAAAAAAGTTACCATGTTGTCGATCATTTGGTACCTGTGTACTGATTTATGTTGGTTTGCTTCAAAGTTACCTCGTTATCTTAAATTTTTAGTAAAACAGGAAAAAGTATGAAAACCATCAGATTTTTCCATTTCCATTTTCTTGAACCTTTTAATGAATTACAATACTTAATTAATATACATTTGTAAAGTATTAAGACAAAAAACAATTATATTGACTCATAAATTAGAAAAGACAGTGTAAAGACAGAATTTTAGAATTTGGTTCAGATTCACTGCTCCGTCCTACATGATGCAATTTATTGGATGATCTCTTTATGCCAATACTAGCAGAAATCTCTTCATCAATAGTCCTCTTTTGTTAATCCCTTAACAGTTTTTGTTGTAATATTATGCAACTTCGTCCCCACTATAATGTTTTTGAGGTAATGTTACGCACCGATACGGAACTTCACATACTACAGTAAAACTCCATTATAACGCCCCTCACTAAGCTGCAGATTCAGATATACCACAGGTCTAGTCATGTTCCCCAAAATGATTCCATTTATTTTCTCCGTAAACAACTTTGTTTCAAATTTTACAGTGATGTGCCACTAGCCAAAGTCCTCGATGTTTCAAGCACATTAACATGACATCTTTGCCTGTCATTTGTAAAAGCAGTAAGAATGCCTGGATGACTCACGATGTTTTCATGTCGTGGTTCAACAACAACGAATCAGCTGTCGTGCCAAAGGAAAATATCAGACTATTTTTAAAACACAGATTAAAGTAAGTTATGCATTTAAACCAAAATACGATATCAGTTTTTATAGTATTTTGCAATTAAATTTGTTATAAAGCATATACTTTCACGTTTTTTAAAAATTATCTCCTGCAAAATTTCCCGAAATACTGCGGGTTGCCGATACAGTAAAACCTCTATATATCGAAATTGAAGGGACCAGATTTTTGCCATTTTGATATATAGAGGTTCACTATAAAGAGGTTACCGACAAATATAGGAATTAAAAACAGAAAAAGAGCATAGATTAAACACAATTTAAAATAACTCACATACTGTTTTACATCAAATTTTATTAAAAATATAGGCACTGATTAGCAATATAAGATCTTGTCCAAATTATTTACATTCTACATTTATATTATCAATAAACACTCAATTTTAGGTAAAATAATAATTCAAAATAAAGTAACAAACAAAATCACATTAACATAAAACACTGATTAGCAATAAAAAAATCTTGTCAAAATATGAAACATTCTACATTTATATAAGCAATAAACACTAAATGTTACATACATACTTAACGATTTTTATTTTTTATTAAAATAAGTTGAAATTAATGTTTGTTTCTTTTGTTTATGAAATTCTTTAGTACCAATGTCTTCTAATTGATTTAATAAAATAAGATGCTTGGAATCACAGTCATATATATTAGTTATAAACCTTTCAAGCACATTCAAAGCATTAACAACCTCAAACTTTTTTGGTTTTTTCTCAACCTCATCTTCATCACCTGTGGCATCTTCAATTTCACTATTACTTTTCTCTGCATTGCTATCTTCCTGTATACTTTCCTCTGTAGGAGCACAAGTAATCGGACCTCCATCAGCTTCAACAAACTCTTCAAATGATGACTGCACTTGAAATGTTTGTTGAATTTGAGCCCATTCTGGGGGCTCATCACATACAATGCTGTGATTATGAACATCATTATGTACTTCCTTCATGAAGTTTAAAAAACATTTTGAAATTGCGTTTTCATTGATTTTCTGCCAGCATAAACACAGTCTGTGCATAGCTTGCAAAAGGTTCCATTTCATTTCTGATGGGTCAATATCTCCTTCCAAATTTCTTAATAAATATTCAACAAGTTGATGCCTATAGTTTCCTTTAATTATGGAAATTATTCCTTGGTCCAAAGGTTGGACTTTACTTGTGAAATTAGGCCGGAAAAGAACTATTTTTACATTCCTAAGTGTCATACCTGTATAGTTATGTGCAGTGCACTTTACTTGTGAAATTAGGCAGGAAAAGAACTATTTTTACATTCCTAAGTGTCATACCTGTATAGTTATGTGCAGTGCACCTATCCAAAAACAAAATAATTTTTCTATTTCTCATGCCCATCTATGAATCCATCATGGCCAACCATTCTCTAAAAATCAATGTTGTCATCCATGAATATTTTGAATGCCTGTACAGGCATGGGAGTTTCTTTACATTTTTAAAGCATTTAGGATTTTTGTATTTACCAATTATGAGTAGTTCTAATTTTTCACTACCATCTGCATTCCAGCAGAAAAGAACTGTACATCTTTCTTTACTTTTCTTTCCACCATGGCAGGAATCTCCTTTCACAGCCAGAGTCTTATCTGGTAGTAGATTAAAAAAGAATCCAGACTCAACAGCATTGAAAATGTCTCTTTTATCATATCCACTTAAAAATGCCTCTAACGTTACTTGCCATCCATCTAAGATACAAGGACTTACAGAAGCTTCTTCCCCTGACATTTTTAATGTAGCTAAGTTCCAACACTTCTTGAACTTTTCCAGCCACCCATTAGAAGAAGCATGAAATTCTTGTAGTCCCATTTTAAGTGATATGTCTTTAGCCTTTTGCTGCAAAATTGGACCTGACACTGGTGACGCGACTGTATGATCTTAGATTGTGGCAATACTATACAACTATACTATAGTGTTGCCTAATCCCAACAGTCGGCAAGGTGTAGATTTTTTAAGAACATGGTCGCACGATCATGCACCACGTTTAATTTAAAATAAGGTAGCAACAGAATATTCCAGTAACTCCACACCAAATAAAACAGGAAATGAGCCTTACTTTAATTTGAAGTTTTTTCTGGAGATTCTTCAGTCACACTCGCACTCAAAATCAAAACAAGCGCTCCAATCTAGGTATGCCTAAATGACGAAGAATTATATTAACACTAAACAATTATAAGAAAGGAGAAAAACTAAGGCTATGCACTTCAAGGATAAGCAAATCATTCTATTACAACAATAAAAATGCCGTTTTTTTAAAACTTGTTTGCAATCGATTATTTCAAACTTGATTCAACATTTACCAAATAAAAAGAGAGGTTCTATAAATCACCTTTTCTTGATGAATTGCTGTTTTCTTGCTGATTATATGTTGTTTCCAAAGTCTTCTTCAATATTTCACCACTGAAATCGAATCATGTGTACAGTGAATGATGAAGGTACAAACTGACGCCAAACAACGCTGGTTCACTGCAATCCATTAGTCATAGAAACACGCTGATTGGTTAATTACCATCGTTACTTTCACCTTTTTAATTGGCTCAATGATTAGCGCCAAAAACATCTCTATTTTAAAGCATAGAGGTTATTTTTGCGGAATGAATATTGGGAAAAAAAATCTCGATTTCGAAATACTATTTTTCATTTCGGGGTAATAATTATGTTACGATATATAGAGGAATACGAAATAAAGAGGTTACGAATTAGAGAGGTACATTTCCTATGATATTACATTAAGTCTGTTCGGGAATAAAATATTAGTACGATATATGGAGTTTTATGATATAAAGAGGTACAATAAGTAGAGGAATTACTGTAATGCAGGTGTACACTCTGTCTCCCGAAACCCACGTTATAACGAAGTTTTACTGTTTGTTCATCTATAAACGGGAACTTCCCTACGCAGATGGGGAGTTTTTTTGCGTTTCGTCTCTTGAGTAAATATTGGAAGGTTAAAAACAAACAAGTCCAAACACTTGAGAGTCTTCCTTTCAAACGATGAAATCCTTCCTTGCAACAAAATTTCTCCACTCCGAATTCCTTGAAGCGGATGAGGGAAAAGGACCAAACTTGAACCTACCTATTCTCAAGCCGGCAAACTCTCAGTAGTCATTGAACTACAGTTATGTTAGTCGGCGTATTCTTTCTGCCTACTTTTACAAGTTTTTGCCTGCAGTGCAGGCGTAACTTACATGTTTGCTTGGTCGCATAAATATGCATATACTTAGTAGAATTTGACGTCTTTTACGAATATAAACGTAGACGCAAGTATATTGCAGAGAATTTACTATCGATACTCACAATTTATATAACATGTTAAAAAATCCTGTTGTAAGACGCACATCCCCTTTTTTTCACAGGCATTTCAGGAAAAATGGTGCACGGGGTACATGAGTAAATATGGTAAGTAATATTCAAGATAAAAATTTCAACATCTTACATGCATCACTCCCTTATAACATTAATTCTTATGGGAAAAACTTTCGATTTATGTTGATTTGATTTCAGGAATGCATCCTCGACGTAAATCGGGGTATTACCGTACAACCTTTTGAGGTAAATTGAGTAAAATTTTACTGGTGAATTTAAGAGAGGAATATACTGACCAACTCAAAAAACTTCAAATTAAGCCCGCTTATTTATAGCCATGTGTACTTGTGATTAAATATTTTCTATCCTGAGCATTGGAAAGACTAAACTAAAAAATCTGGGTCTCTATGGGATTGGAAACAAGTTTCCGAAATTTGATGCTCAAAACACATCCACCCACATTTGCCTTGCTGCTTGTTAGTGAGTGCATTTCATTGACTTGTTACGAAGGAACCTCTATTTCAGGTTTCTCCGATTAAGTATACTGAAATTCACATGCTAAATTTTAAAACTTTCTTCTCTTACTGTGGCAGATAACAGCTGTGGAACTGTTGCCATAGTTTTGGGTTCATAGTTTTAGAATTATTTTGCGTAAAATTTTGCATTAATGTTTATTTTATGGATATTTTATAATTTAAAATAGCATTAAAATTATTAATAAAGCCATACTTTCTTTTAGTTTTATTTTAAAAGAAACTTTTAATCTATTTAGGAATGTACAGCAAACTCTCGATTTACAAACATTTGGTTTACAAACAAGACGTTTTATGCCACAAATTTAACTTGCGACCTCAAAATTCTATCATACGAACTTGATTTCAGTCAACTCAAATTACTACCATAATTAAAAAATATTTTATGATAAAGTAACATTTATTTCTGGCATACCTAAATAAATTGTTTCTGGACCCTTTTAAGGGTGTTTAAAAGATTTTTTCATTGTTTTGTGTCTGCAATTCATGTCAGATTTCCTTGGATGCATTTTGTATTTCTTTGCAGCAACACCCTTTGATATAAATGTTGAAAGTTGTGCACCTTCTTCCACACCATCATGCCTGCTAATCTGCCCTCACACCCATAAGAGCTCTACCTCAAACTTCTGCTTAATGTGAAAAATGCTGACAAATTCAATGAATGAATAAATGATGATTAAGATGCATATGTTAAAATCTATCATAATAAGCTCCATTCTCCTTTTTTGCACTTGTAGGAGGAAAACTTGGTTTTCAAACACATCCAATGATTTTAACATTGCATTAATGGGAAAATCTCTCCAGATTTACAAACTTTGTTTACAAACTAATTTTCAGGAATGCATGGCGTTTGTAAATCGGGAGTTTGATGTACCTTAAAATTAAAAACTATATTCATAAGTAGCATAAAAGGAATTTTTAAATTATCATAAATAATTCATTTTCTTCCTATTTAAAAATACTGCATGCACACGTAACTAAATTAAACGTTGTAACGTGCAGATGCATTTAGTTATTGTTTTGTTTTGCGGATGCAGCGCCAAGCAGGCAGTGTGACGGAGTGTGAGAGTTAGTTGAGCGTGTGCAGAGAGAGAGACCGCGTGGTGTGTTTTGATACGTTTATTTTTTGTGTGCCTCTTGAAAATAAAATTGTTTCAAGCTATTGTAACGAGTTTTCGTTCTTTCTCGCGATCCCGCATTACAACGTTTGTTTGTGAGACTGTTTATGTTAGCAACAATGAAGACGTAACCATGCAAGAAAATTTCTGTTCAACTCAAATTAAGATATTCGATTGATTTTCTCCATAATGGCTACTCCTATGATAAAAATGTATAGGAAAAGAAATACTCTTCTTTACTAGTTCTACAACTTTTATTTGAAAAATATTTTGATATGAGCAATACTTTATGAGATATGATGAAAATTTAATTTTTCGTCACCAGTAAAGTGGTACTCCTGATTAGCATACGATTCATTTTGCAATTTTCTTATTATATTTGATTTTAAGTCCTTAATATCAAATTTCATGAAAATCCGTTTGGTAGAAGCAGAGAATGAACATGTGGATGGATGGACGGACAGACGGATGGACCGACAATAATAGGCACTCACACTGGAAGCAAAATGCACCTAAAAAGATCATACATAAGGTTTTTAAAGGTAAAGCGACTGTAAAATAATATCATGCTCTTTTAATGCTGATTATATTACATCATATCTTTCACAGAGCATAGCGGAGACAAATTGTTTCATTGTGATTACATTTTCCTCACGTATACAAAAATTTCCCTTCCCCTTTGTAGTCATTTATCAGTCCACTGTGTTGTAGTTCACTCACACTGTCGTACTCACTTGAAAGTGTATACTCTAGAAGAGATGGCAGAAAAATGCAAGAAAATTGTGTTGAGAGCAAAGAGGAAAGAAAAACTGAGCGTATGAGTCACAGCCTGGCACTCCAGTACGTTGACAATTTACTTGATTACATGGGGCTGTAGAATTATCAGTACAGTGATATTATAGCTGCAAGGATAATCTGAGAGATCATGAAGAGAAACCTTAATGAGTCAACAAAACAAGCTAAGATTACGGACTATTTACTAAAAGAAAAGTAAACTGTGTTAAGTGTGAAAACGGGTTGAATAGCATGTATTACAACAAAATGTGAAAAATAAAGCAAAATTTTGGATTATCCGTGTTTTCCGATTTTTCTTGCTTCTTCTCCCAATCATTAGCCTGGATAATCGAGAGTACACTGAACATCAAAATTACACATCTTCATTAATAATTTTCCATAAAAACGGCTAGTAATAAAAGTGTGAAGAGGAAACGTTTCACTTACATTTATGAATAAAATGGCAATTTAAAAGAAAATAGAAGGTGTATCAGTACCAGGGATGGACTAAGTGGTATTCAAAACACGCAAGTGCATGGGGTCCAGAATACAAGGGGGCCCACAGTGGGCCAACCCTCTTTCGTTTTGCCGAAACTCTTTACAAGTTTTGCCACACAGATCATAAACCCTGAAAAATCAGTTACTTGTTTCCATTTATTCTTTTGTATCAAATACTACGATTTTCTTAGTAAAATGCTTTCTTACTTTATTTACAATTCCAAGTAATTCACTTTATATAAAGCTGCCTACACAGTACAGTAGGCACAACTTGGTGCACCTACAAGTTTATACTCAAACAATTAGGCAAGATTTCTCGTCGTAAAATCTTTGGGGTGGCTTGTTTATAAATCATTTTGTAACAGACCTCAGCTGGTATGTATACTGTGACAATTTGTTCTCTATGCAGTTGCCTAAAAGAGTCATTCTCTCTCACACTTAATTGCTTTAAAGAAATGCTAGTGAAGGAGAAAACCACATGGCCCTCTATGGGTAGGTTGTTTACTACTTTAGTTAAGTGCGTGAGAAACAGAAAATTTAATACATATATGAACTGAGAGTACAGCATCACGAGAGCGTCTCGTTTGCCACTAGCCTGTCACCCTTCATGTGCATCACAGCATCTCCACTTGTGTAGTACTATGTCTGTACTATGCAGGGCCTATCACAGTGGGGACCAGGAGGGCCATTTGGCCCGGGCCTCACATTCATGGAGAGCCTCAAATTTAGACTTTTGACATTTTCTCCAAATGAGGTTATACATACAGACACAGAGATACACTGACAGGATTGAAAGAAGAAGACGTTCATCATACAACTTAAAACTTGTGTCCCATTACCGGGTCACACCGCCTCTAGTGCATTATGTATTAACATAAATAGTGGCAAGCAGTACACTTCCTACTGGCTTAGCACTTGGCAACACTGGCAACAGCATTGTCAGGGAGCAAAGGAGCTATCACGGGAGTCTAGTTGTTGTCACAACTGTAACTATGCTACGAATAAGTCCAACTTGTATGTTGTTTGTTCTTCATTAGTGGATACGCACTGCAAATTTCCTCACCCATTGAAAAGTTGTGATAGTTCGTAATTTTTGGGCAGGGCTGCGTTGTGTTCTTAACTCCGAAATGCCAAATATTTTTCAATAATTGTTGATGCTATGCCAGATTGTTCTAACAAAGAACAAACCACTGTTGTAATTCGGTATGTAAAGATTATCGACAACAGCTCAACATTTTCAATCAAAGAAAGGTTTTCGTTTTGATAATTTCACTAAAAAAACTGGAAGGGAAATTGCTGCTCGAGTTTTAACAATTCTAGAGGAGTTTGGGTAGATTTTCAACTCTGCATTGGTCAAGCCTACAATAATGGATCTAACATGGCTGGCAAGTATAACAGCATACAATCAGTTCTCCTTGAGCATAACTCAAAATACATTTTCTCCAGCTGTGGAAACCACACATAAAACCTTGTAGGTGCTGACTGTGCCGAATCGTGCAAAAAGGCAATCACTTACTTTGGAACTATACAGCAAATGTACAACTTATTCAATAGCAGTCCACAAAGGTGAGAAATATTGAAGCAACATCTTCCAGTTTCACTGCATGGGATATCCAAAACTAGGTGTTCTGCACAGATTGATGGTGTATAACCAGTTGCATATCATTTGGATGAAGTAAGTATGGCCTTAAGTGAACATGAATCTCTCAATCTCACACTGCACAGGCTCGAACTGAACTTAATACTAACCAGAAATACATGTCCAAATTTGAAAATGTGTTCTAATGCCAACTTTGTGGGTTAAGTTACTACCAGAATAATCTGTTGATTGAAGCACGTAACGCTACACTTGATGATGAGAGGGGTAACATTGAAAGTCTCACTGCTGACATTCAGCAGGTTCATGAACAATGGGATGGGATCTTGAGTGAGACCAAATTAGTAGCTTAGAATATTGGCATTTCATTTCAGTTTACCTGCAATCGCAAGATCCGTAATGAGTCTGATGTTGAACAACATTATAGAATCAATGTCTTCTTTGTTATTGTTGACTCCATTTTATCAGGTCTTAGAAGGCGGTTTGAATCACTTAATATAATTTGTAACCTGTTTAGGTTCCTCTGGCAATTTAATAGCCTGAGTAGTGAAGATCTACGTACATCAGTAGAACAATTCCAAAGAAAGTACACCAAAGAAATACCAACAGATGTGTGATGAGGTCATTTTCCTCAAGCGAATACATTCCGTGAACTTTAAACTGGATTGTAAGCCAAAGGAATTGCTTCAAGAAATACTCCAACTTGGACTTGCTGGCGTTTCCTAATGTTACCATTGCATTGAGGATTTTTCTCAGTCTACCTGCATCAGTAGCTTCAGGTGAATGGTCTTTCAATGTGCTGAAGCATGTCAAGAATTACCACCGTTCAACTATGAGACAAGATCATTTTAATGGCCCAGCTATGCTCAACATAAACTGTGACATTGCAGGAAAACTAAATTTTTCCACAATAATTGGTCAATTTGCACAGAAAAAGGCTAGAAAAGCACTTGTAAAATAAAAAAGAACATTTATTACAAATTATTGTATTGTATTTTTTGTGTTAAAAGCATTAATTTGTTAAATGTAAACATTTAAAATATACCACAATTTTTGTAAGCCTGTTTCGGCATTTCTTCATTTTTTAATATCCCGGGGGCCTCAAAAAATGGAAGTGGTCCGGGTCTCTCTCGACCTCTGAGAGGGCCTGGTACTATGTATATGTTGTCGAGAGGATTTGCACCATGTTTCACGTGCTTTAGTGCAGTAGTCTTCAACCTTTTTCGTTCACGTACCCCCTAAATGATTTTTTTTTATGATTACGTACCCCCTGGTATATTTTAAAGTTAAAACCATCAATTTTTATCATTAGTACTCTGTTACAAGGGTTACGTAGGTGTAGGTCGTATTCTTATTTTGAGCACTAATATAGTTTCACTTTGTTATCTTTTAACTATTACTTTTAATAAAATATTTACAAAACTAGCGACCTATGGGCACTATGTGCCCAGCTTTATAATACACTCTCAATCTAACATTTAGACAAAATAAAAATTAGATTAAAAACAGTTAAATAAATATTTAATTTTTAAAAAATCATGAAATTACATCTGTAATAACGTTTTACATTTTGTCTTCTTTGCTGGACAGTATTCTTAGGCAATCCTGTCCTCATACTCTTGATAAACCGACGTAAAGTTGCCCATGGGCAGATATTTGACTTTTGAGCAATAGTCCTACCTAGTCAAAAGTTTGCCCCTGACTCTTATTTATTGTCATTGCAAACAACAGTGTTATAGGAAATTGTCTTCGTTTCATTTCAAATGGTAATTTGCATTCTGTCATTGTAACGTCAATTTTTGGTAGCAACACTGAATTTCCTTTGTTACTACCAGTCGCAATTTTACATTCAATTGTGTTTTTTCCCAACTTTTTAACTAAAAATTAATTAATATTTAATTTATAAAAACTTGAGTAATAAACTTCAAAAATGGAGAAATAAATTCAATATATGTAATCACCCGCAAGAAAATGAGCCACGATATATTCACGTTAAATAAATTCAACTTCTGATAACTTTGATATTAAAAATTGAATTGCAATTGTTTTAATGAGATTATTAGATCACAGACTTTATCAATCACATTACTAAATTAACATGTATAAGACAGAATAGCATTCGTTGCAGGCGTTACTCAGCTAAATTAACTTTTGTTTATTTACTGGTTGTAGATAGCAATATAATGTTAACATACATACATATAAAAATATATACATATATCCAGGGTTGGACTGGCCCGGCGGGACACCAGGACATTTCCCAGGGGGCCGGTGAGGCCGGGTCGATCGGCCGACAAAACCATAATTTTATCATTTTAGTATCTGTGAATTGAGATATGGAAGAACAAATTATTATGTCTGTCTTTAACTAAATTTCCCGCAGGTTCCCTTTCCAATTCTTTACCATATCTCTTTCCTCTCTCCCCTTTCCTCATCGCTTTTCTCTCTCTCTCTCTCCCCCTCTCCCTCCCTCCCCCTCTCAGGTAGGTACATATATACCTACCTGCTCCCCTCCCTCCCCCTTTGTGTACTCGTTTTCAAGTCCAGGGATGTCCCTGCACGCCGGCATCTTTCTCAACTCCGTAATGAGTAAACAAAGGAGGTTGGTCGAGATTAAAGTAGCCTTTCTCGAATAGCGTGCGACAGAATAAACAAGTCTAAGAAGTATGGGATAACAGTAATCCCTTTCTCACAGCCATAAATTCACTGGTATTGGCTGGTCGAATTTTCCCTCTTCTTATCCTCATCCCCCCCCCCTCGCCGTTATTCTACTAATTTCTAGATACGCCCCTAATTTTGCTTGCTCTCAGCTCTCGAAAAATGTGACGATGACATCAATCATTTTCTCACACTATCTTATCTTATTAATTCATCGTTCAGTCAGTTCAACTTACTCGGAGGTGGTAGTTCAATTCAGTAGTTGATAATTTCATTCTGGTGTTCGCGAATGAAATATTATGCTGCGTAACTTCTTATTGTACTTATTGTTATAACAAATATCAACATCAAACCTGTTTTCTCATGCTCATCATAACAGCTTATGACTGCTTGCATAGTGATCTTCAGATCATTCTTTCTATCTATTTATATGGCAATCTCACTCTCTGAGAGTAAAGGGTTTTTCTTTGGTGTATCTCCTTGAGGACATCTGTTGGCACTGATTGATACTAGCATCGCTAGCTTGGTTCCCAATGTAAGAATATATTCCCACTCGGAACAGGAGAATTTAGTCTGCCACGGTAGTTCAGTGGTAGAATATCCACCCGGCAAGTGGAAGGCCCGGGTTCGATTCCCGGTCATGGCAGATTTTTTCTCCTGTTTTCTCATGCTCATCATAACAGCTTATGCCTGCTTGCATAGTGATCTTTAGATCATTCTTTCTATCAAATCAAACACATTATTGATTTTCAATTTTAAAAGTTCCCTTTCATAATTTTCTTCCTCTTCAACCAAGAAAGTAAAAAATATCGCAGTCGTTGTATTGCTCAATGGGCTCACCTTCTATTACACGCTTCAGGTAGTGAATGTGTGGCTACTTCCCTGTACTTTATTGTTAACTCTTGACGTGTTATCTGATTCAATGTGTCACAGTATATATTTTACAATTATTAATAAATATGTATCAATTTTAGGGTTTGGTTAGATATTTCCTGTGACTAAAATTCCGTGAGAAAAGTTTTAGATTTTAATCCATGACATTTCCGCATTTAATTTAGGCTTTCGCTGACGGCAAATTTTTTCATTTATAGAAGATCCTGCTAATGCTACTCCAAAGCATCCACCCCCGAAGCGGGATTCGAACCTGCGACCTTTGGGTTTTAAGGCAGGTGCACTGCCTACCAGTCTAACCCGGCCGGCTTCAAAGTATTAAATGAGTATAATTTATACAGTTCTGCTTATAACAATCTTTATGAAGCATATAAAATTATACTTACATTATCTGTCACAAAAGTTTATTGTGAGAGAAGTTTCAACATTTTAAGTTATATTAAAAATAGATTACGAAATAGATCAGGAGATGAAAATGTTGATTCTTTTAGCACTATGTCGGTGAACAAAGATATTCTGCTCAAACTTGAAAATGACCTGATAATAAAAAAATATGCGAAAATAGTAGGGAATTTAATGACAAATTATCAATTTAATCAAGTATTTGTTGTTACTATATTCACAATATTGTACATTCAAAAGTACGTATATTCTGGAAAATCTGTTTAAATAATATGCAAATTTTATTTACTTCCTGCAATTGTGTAAAAAAGTTTACTTCTTTATTACAAAAAAATTCAAGTTCTATTACGAATTAATAATGACTACAGAATGTTCACTGTATTCTTTTATTATATCTACCTGTATGTTTTACTTGAATGACATAAGAAATACAGTTAGTTATTATCCCTTTCATACATATCTTATTCATTACGAAATTTTTATGACCAATATTGCAAAAATTGGGAGGGGGGCACTGATCTCGATTTCCCGGTATGAATTTGCTTCCCAGTCCAACCCTGCATATATCATAAGCACTTTATATAATAGACATTGATTTACAAAACTTGAAACACCACCTGAACAATAAAAGGAAAAGTTTGTAATAATACTTGTAGTTGTGACAACAAAGATTGAGAGCACATCGAGTCCCCTTGACACAAAAATTACTAGTATTTATTAACAAATAAAGGAACAAATCAATACAAAATTGGCAAAACAATCATTAAATATACAAGAATAGATTATTAACAAATTAAAATTTGTTTGTAAATCATCTTTTAATAACATGGTTAAGGCTGTTTTTTTATCATTTAGCTTGTGTATATGTGGATGAATGCTACTCATTGCTAGAATAAGACATGGCTCAGCATTGATTCTATTTCCATTTTTTGTTTTAACAGAGGTAAGTGCTGAGAAACCTTGTTCACACAAATAGGGGGATGGAAATTGAAGGAGATTTGTAATAGCGATGTCACTCAAGCTTTTGAACTCCTTTTGAGCTACATGCCAAAAATCACAGAGCGATTTACTCTCAAACTTTACTTTTAATGACTTGTCAGCAGACAACTCAATAAGATCCTCTTTCAATTTTATTGGAAGAACAGAATTAGAAATAGCATGACATATGAAAAGATTTGTCACCCAGTCGTTTGAGCTGTCCACTTTTTCAATTTCTGGAAAATATAATAAAAAGGCCTCACTGAGTCTGATCAAATGTCTTTTTTTTTTAAATAATATCCTTTACTATTTCAGTTAAAGCTACTTTTTGTTGGCCAATTAACTCACTAAGTGACTGGAAAAGTTTTCCCAATACAATATTTTTTGATAAAATGCTATTATTTTATCATGCTCTTTAAATATATTTTTGTCAAATCCTTGTTGCTGAAGATTTAGCTCATTCAGCTTATGGAAGATGTCTGCCATATAACCCAATTCGCAAAGACAGTCCTCCCTACCAAACCAAACAACCAAATCAGAATTCATTTCTGTTAGAAAATGTGCGACTTCATTCCCCATTTCAAATGGGTGCAATAATCTTTCCTCACTTCAACACCATGCTATAGAAGCGATTGATACAAATTCTCAACTTGACGTTTGCTTCATAGACTTTGCTAAAGCTTTTGATTCTCTTGACCACAGACTATTACTGCACAAACTTCAAAATTGATTCGGCCTCCATGGTAATTTCCTTTCTCTTATTAAAAGCTTTCTTTCCAACAGATACCAAAGAGTAGTTCTGTCTGGTAATTCATCTTCTTGGTCTTCTGTTCTCTCCGGCGTTCTGCAAGGCAGTGCTCTTGGACCCTACCTCTTTGCTCTATTTATGGACGATCTTTCCGAATATATATCCAATGACTGCCAAGTGTCACTCTTTGCTGATGACTTCAAAATTTTTAAGCGTATAAGCTCCTCCAATGACTGTCTGTTTTTACAATCAGCTCTAGATAAGGCATCCCGCTGGTGCTCCTTGTGGAGACTAAAGCCAAACCCCGACAAGTGCAGTGTACTCTCTATTTCTCTAAAAAAATCGCCAATTATTCATGATTACAAAATAGTTGGGATTCCTATTCCATGTGTAATCCATCAAAAAGACCTTGGTGTTTTCACAGATGCAAAATTAAACTTTGTGCATCACATCGATTCTGTAAGAAAGAAGGCCATGTCATGGTTAGGGATGCTGTACAGATTCACGGATATCAAAGATCCCCTTGCCCTTTGCACCTATTTTTGCAGCTGCGTTCTTCCGCTTATTATGTATGGTCTATGTCTGCTCCATCCAATCTTTCCCGCCTTGAATGCGTCCTTAACTTCTTCATCAAAATCGTTAGATTTAGTGTTCCCTCTCTACAAAATTCCCTCAAAACGCAGATTTTAGAGTCCCTCAACTTACATTCCTTTCAAATACTCCGAAAATTTTCCGATATTTCCTTTCTACATAACCTTCTAAATAACAAAATTGACTCTCCTCTATTGCTTTCTCTGCTCAATTTTCGAATCCCTTCTAGAAAAACTCACCTCTCTGTCACCCTTTCTGTAAGCACTCCACGTCTTTCGCTTATTAAGCATTCATTTTTCTTCAGGGTCCCACTCTTGCTAAATTCTCTCTGTTTGCACAACAATATAGATCCCTTTCATATACCACTAAGAACTCTTCTTAATATATAGCCTATAAATCCGATAATTTAACTTAAGACACTCTTTCCTTTCTTTCTTATATCTCTATCAATTCCCCCCACCTCCGTAAACAGATTCATTTTGTTGTTGTTATTGCATCATTGGTACTGTTACTTTTATTAGTCCTATGTTATTTCTTTGTTTTTATTGTATTTACTATTTATATCGTTATTCGATCTTCTGTAATTGGCCTTGTGCTGTAAGTTGAATGCTGTTAATAAATAAATAATATTCGTCCCCGTGACAACCATTGCATTTCAGAGTGCAATAACAATTGGGTATGTTTTGATCCCATCTCCTCACACATCATTTTAAAAAGGCGAGAGTTCAATGCATGTGACTTAATAAAATTTACTATTTTAATGACAACATTTAACGCTTCATGAAAATCAGGGCTCACCTTTTTAGCAACTAAGGCTTGTTTGTAGATAATGAAGTGTTCCCAAATTAAACTACAATTTATTATGGGAAATATAGAAACAGGTGAAAAAATCTCCTGAGTGCCACTTTCAAGTCTAGTGCCGGTTTATATCCCCTAGCTGGTTCGTTGGTTGTTGTCCCATTGGTTCCCGCACTGGCCAATGGCGTTGGCATTCTTGCATCATCAAGGGGAAGAGGAGATCCCAGGTTTTACTCAGGGGGAACCTTCTGTCCCTATTGAAATTGTTCTTGTTTAGTTTGATTTCGATGGCCTCCTTAGCAAAAGATGGTCCCAAAATCCATTCGACTTCGCCACTACTCTTGCCTCTGGAAAATTGATGTCGTGGCCCTCATTGAGGCAGTGTTCGGCCACAGCTGACTTATCAGGTTGAAAGAGCCTGATGGACCTGGCGTGTTCTTTGAATTGGGTTTCCACTGTCCGCCCTGTCTGTCCTATGTACAAACCGGGACCAGACTTGAAAGCGGCACTCAGGAGTTCCTGAAGATGGCGAATGTGTCTGACACCGAAACATCAATGCTCTACGAGACCTTACCAGGTGGAAAACTCGAAAACTCTTCACTAACAGCATTCGCCGGGAAAGATTGATATCCTTTTTCAGTAGCAGACTAATTCTCCTGTTTCAGAAGAGGAATGTTTTCTTAGGTTGGGCCCAAGCTAGCTATGCTAGTATCAATCAGCCCCAACATATGTCCTCAAGGAGATACACAGAAGAAAACCCCTACCCTCCCAATTGGTGAGAATGCAATGTTATAAATTGATGGAATGAACGATCCGAATTTTATAGCTTATTAAACCTCATGTGGTAAAAATGGTCCCAAAACACAGTGTTAATGACAATGCTGCTAAAAGGTCCAGAAATGTGACATCCATTCAAATGAAACTAGAAGTGAATGAATGGAAATGATGCAGTCTAAAATTTCAAGCAAACTGAGGCCTAAAAACATTCAGTTTTATATGGTGCATGTATGGCCTTTTTGAACAAATTTTTCATCTATGACATTGTTCCTATGGGAAAATTGGTTTCGACTATCGTCCTTTTGCTAATCGTCGGGGATTCCAGGAACCAATTAACAACGGTTATCAAGGTCCTACTGTAGTTGTATTAATACTGAAAAGGATTTCAAACTTTCCCAGCAAATATTAGTAGTGAAGTGTTCTCGGGTTTCACACTCGGTGATGTTTTGTATAAAAGTCGACATTTCGACTTCTGTCACAGCCGCCAAATCATCAACTTTTGTACAAGACATCACCCAGTGTGAAACCCGAGAACACTTCACTGTATTAATATTTATAAGAAATATTACAAAATTACTGGCAACTAAAATTCTGTAAAAGTCAGACTACCGCATTTAAATAAAAAATAAGATGACTATTTTAAGATAAAATATAGTTCATTTGCCCATTTATAATAGGTTATAATACACAAGACGAACAAGTAATATGCTTGTGGCAGATGAGAAGGTGGTTGTGGCAAACTGCTGAAGCCCAAGTGGCATCAAATTCGCAAAATACACGTTCTGAAACTCATGTTCATTTTAACTCTAATATTCCCAAGCAGCCAATATACAATAGAACCTCATAAACCCGGCATTCAAAATCCAGGAATTCTCAAAAACTCAGCACTTTTTTGAAAGTTATATGTAAAAAATCCTAATACACTAGAAATTACTTTAACCCTTTAGTGCCAGTAAATAAAAAGTTGTCAGATTTGCGCGAAACTTTTGTATGTTACTTCTTATAACCTAATTATTTATTTTTGTAATTTTTAGCTTATTATTTAGAGTAGTTTTTTTCAAAATCAGGTGTGACCATATGGTCACGATAGGCAGTTTCATTGTCATTTCGGGAAGAAAAAATGTTTACAATTTTTAATTGCAATGCTGAAAAACTATGAAAAATTTTAATTTATATAGAAAGGAAACAATGAGATGTTAGTTTATTTATATTAAAAAACTGAGTCGAGAAAATATTTAAACATTTATTTTGAAATATTTATAAAACTGGAAATCAAATTATTCTTGCTATGCACATTTGGCGGCAACATATACCAGATATAGGAAGATATGTGGTTTCCTTAAATTAAAACCAAACAATGACAATAACTTTAAAATTTCATTACAGTTTAGGGTAAAATTTTTGGAAACATGGCACACAAAGTCCGATGTCACATTTCACGCACTCAGTTCGTCCGACGGTTTTGCACATCTCTCCAGTGCAATGACATTTTTTATTTCCTGAACAAGGCGCAACATAATGTCCGATCCCATCAAGGCGTATGTCTTTCATCACATGACGTTGTAATGCAGAGGTGGATTGGCGACCTGGCACTTGAGGTGAAATTTTATAGCTCTTTAGATACGTCTGCACTATTTGTCTATGGAACTCCAACTGCGATAAACCACTGCCTGCTTTGCAAGAAAGTAACAATGAATTTTGGACTGCAGCATCAATTAGCCAAGTAAACAGAGCCCACCACCATTTCTTCCCTGGTATACCAATGCGATAGTATGCAATATTTTCATCCATCCTATCAGTTCCGCCCATATTTTTATTATACTGATAAAAGGATAAAGGCTGAGGAACCTGTATTTTCTTTTTTTTTTGAATTGAGGAGTACCATGAAACAAGAGATTCTGTTTTTACCCCATAACAAGTTGATGCTATTGTTACAACTGCATTGTCAACCCATCGTGTCAGAAAAATGCCCTCTTCTACACTCTTTTGACTCTCAATTGTTCCTCTTGGTTTCTTTTTGAAAAATCTTGATAAAGTTAGGGGGCAATCTTTAGGGACCCTGTTTTCTCTGATCGTTCCTGTGGCTCCATATCCACATTGTTTTAGCTGGCTAAGTAAAGGAAGTCCTGTAAAAAGGTTGTCAAAATACAGCTTGAAGGACAGATCCTTCATATTACTAGGCAACTCATCTAGCATCTGTTATTACAGGGGCTGAAACTTTTCCATACATCTCCTCGTACCTAGTGTTACCTCTGGGGTTTTTATGTTGATATACGTCAAAATTGATCAAGTAACCACAGCTACTGTTGAGGCACCAAATTTCTTAACCAAAGCGTAAGGTTTTCCTCATATAAATTGTTTGCAACCATGTTTCCAGAAATAGGCGACCATGCATTCATCAAAGTCACTGTTTTGTTCAGGCCTAAAATTTGCTAGCAAATGAGATTTTAAAAGATCAATAAGAGGACGAAGTTTTCCGACCTTATCATTCAGATCTAATTTGTTGTTGTCTGCACAATGAATAAAACGTGAAATTTGTAAAAATCTATCTCAACACACAGCATTTATCACCATGTCATTTCTAAGATCTCCTGTGGAATCCCAGTAGTGCCTTTTACGTGGAACATTGATATACCCGGACAGAAGTAGAATACAAAGAAAAACTTTCATTTCCCCACTACTTATCTGTGGATCTAAGCAGTTTTTAAAAAGGACATATTTTTTTGATTCGTTTACCAAAAATTTGATGACCTCATCATCAAAAAAAGACTCAAAAATTTGGGTCGGTGAGCGACTATGTTCAGTAGCGTAATTTAGTTGAGGGAAAATTACTTCAGTCTTCAGTAAGTCGTCTTTTGACCTGGTTACAGTTGTTCTGTGAGCTTTCTTCACGCACTTTTGTGTCACATTGTCATCTGCTTCTTCATCGATCTCCTCATTACCATGTCCCCCTAGACGAGAATTCTGGGAGAGCACCAACTCCGCTTCGCTAAGAAGCTGTCACCTTGTGAGATTTTCCAAGAGACCCCCGGAGTCCTCATCTCCGGAATCTTCATCGGGGTAGAGATTATCATCTGGTGGTTCTATATAAATGGCCTCTACGTTATTATCCTCAGCCTCTAATATTTCAATTACCTCTTGCAATGTGAGGTTCCTAAGTACGAAATTGTGAACATTTATTAGGAAGGATCATTATTAAGGAAATATTTAAGTAAAAGAGCTTAGTATTTAAATAAAGTAAATGAATTCCGTAAATGTAAAAAATGCGAAATGCAAAGAATATAGCATTGGTAGTTCCACTGCGTATGACTTAAAGGAGAAAAAAACTGAAATATTGAAATTTTATGCAGAGAGTGATACACCTAAAGCTATGTGTAGCCGTAAAACACTATACGTCCTGGGTAAATATTATTGATAAGGTATTGTTTGAGTGGTTTTGTCAGCGAAGAAGTGAAGGTGTACCTATTTCAGGCCTAATGCTGATACAACAAGCGAAAATTTTTCACAATATCAAAAAGAGTGGTAGAAAATGACAATGAAATCTGGGTTGATATCGGCAATGTCGTACTTCAGCTAACTGATGTGAAATAGTTGAAATAGTGGACATGGTTTTGAAACATGAGCATGAAAAAGATGAAGAAAATGAAAGTGACGATGATTAAGGACAAACCTTCAATAGATCGCTGTATACAGTTGGTCACAGACACAATATCTGTTTTAGAGCAACGGTCCTGCATTGATTTTCAAGAGATTACGTGTTTGTATTGAATACAAGATAAACTTATGAAGGAAAAATCAAAATGCATGAAGCAAGCTAGTTTGCCTGATCTGTTTAAAAAAAATTCTCAGAATAATGTGATGAAAATAATGTTGTAAATGCGTATTAGATATACGCTTTATTTCACGTTTGTTATTTACTTTTTAGGCGCGTTTCGCTTACAGCGTGAGCGCCTATTATTGTCGGTCGGTCCGTCCGTCCGTCTGTCCGTCCGTCCGTCCGTCCGCATGTTCGTTCTCGGCTTCTACGGAACGGATTTTCATGAAATTTGATATTAAAGACTTTCAATCAAATATAATAAGAAAATCGCAAAAGTGAATCACGTACGCCAATCAGGGGTACCACTTTACTGGAGACAAAAAATTAAATTTTCGTCATATCTCGTAAAATATTGATCATATCAAAATATTTTTCAAATAAAACTTGTAGAACTAGTAAAGTGGAGTCTTTCCTTTTCTATACATTTTTATCGTAGGAGTAGCCGTTATCGAGAAAATCAAACTAGAATGTCTTATATCGAGTTGAACTTGGAAAATTTCTTGCATGGTTACTTCATTGTTGCTAACATAAACAATCTCACAAACAAACGTTTAATTTCCCTACGTGTGCATGTAATATTATTAAATAGGAAGAAAATTGATTATTTATGATGAAGAAAAGAAATTGAAAACGCTATTTCCCTTAAGTACAGGTATACTATAATTTCTTTCTAATACTCCATTGCACGAAACGCGCCCATTTGTGATACGATGTACACTTTCCTAACTTGTTAATGGTTCTTTTATAATTCCTCGTTTTAGTGCATGTATAAGCAATAGTATTTATTAATAATGGATTCCCTTTTAATTGTTATTCATCATTTGAATTATATAATCAGTTACCAAAAATGTACATTACTTAAAGGTTTTTTATAAATTTTCAAAACCCACATTTTCTAAAATCCGGCAAATGCTAGGTCCCGAGGTTGCCAGGTTTATGAGGTTCTACTGTATCAATATTACGTTTCCACTCTATTTAGAAAAATAATTTTTTACTGGATTAAAAATACTATCAAATTAAAGATTAATAATTATTTATTCAATTTTGGGTATTAATCATTCATAAATATTTTTAATGTCCTGATACTTTCGTCATTCTGATAAAGTTCATCTTGATCCTTAAATCATCAGCGGTGTTTCTTTCATTAAAATTATTTGAAATGGTCATACTTCTATTTGTTCAAACTAACTAAAATATTAAAGACGTCTGGATACATTCACAAAAATACTTCAGACATTTATTTTATCGTGATATATTCTTCTATGCCAGTACATTCACCTCTCCTTTGATGTTTACTGAAGCTCTTGCATCGGCAGCTTTTCTCTATATAAACAGTAGACAATGTCTTCAGAATGATTGTAGAACCGAAATGTATATATTGAGGTTCATTCTTCCTTTTTCAGCAATTGTTGGGATCCAGAAAAATTCTTAACTTTTTTCCAAATATTGACGGGAAATAATTTTAAAATGCAAATATATAAACCTCTACATCGATTTACATGCTTTTCATATGGGGAAATAATAGGGCTAAAATAGCCATTCAAAATTGGAATTTCAACGATTTTGGATTTTTTTCCTTCAGTTGTAACTAAAATGCCAAATTTCAAGTTTCTAGCTCATCTGGAAGTGCTTCATAATTTGTATCCTCCTATATCCTATATTCTTCTATGTAAGAAGCGTCTATATATAATAGACTGGTAGATGTGCTTGCATTCTACAAGCATTTTTAAAATTTGGAATTTTGGCAATTTCGTATTTTTCCCCATCGGTTTAGTCTAAAAAATATTTCTGTGCCAAATTTCAAGTCGATAGCTCAAATAGAAGTTCCTTAAAATTGTTACCCTTGTATGGACCAGTATTGGGGCAAAACAGCCCATAAAAATTCTAATTTTTAGGATGTCGAATTGGATCCATCGATTGTAACCGAAAACCTCTAATTGTGGCAAATGTCAAGTCTGTAGCTCATATGGAACTGCCTCCTAGTTTTTGTTCTCGTATGAAGCAATAATGGAGCAAAACAGCACCTTAAAATTGGAATTTTTACAATATCAAATGTTTCCCTTATTATGAAAATCCTATAATCCTTTGAAAAGTGCTTAAAGTGCCAATAACTGTAGCCTTTCCCCTATATTGTTCTTATTTCTTTTCACTTGATCGGGATAATAGCACTCTAAAATTATGCATAGTAGAAATATTTGCGCTACATCCTCTCGCTTTTCTGCTTCTGTAGTCACCAATGAGGTGCCTTATTACATCCGAAAAGAATATTTTTTAGGCAAAACTGGCTTATTAGTACAGTCATGCCTCATTTAGTGCAAAGGATATGTTCCAAATGGTCTTTGCGCTAACCAAATTTGCACAAAACAAACCGATTATAACGTACTACTTAGTAATGATCAGTTCGCAAAAATGCAAGGTTCGCTAATGTTACTTTTTTATTTATTTAATATTAATTATCATTAAAAATCAATATTAATACAATTTTAAATCTTTCGCAGCAGTGCTTGCATTTATGCATAAAGCGCTAGGTTCTGCAAATTGTCATTTTCGTCACTGCAGCGCTCAAATGTATACATAAATTACTTATTGTATGTATGTGTGGGGGTATTCACCATTTTCAACAACTACTTGAAATTCATCAGGAAACTTTATAGCTGCATCTTTATAAGTGCTTGCTGATTCACCTGTAAAATGAACGCTATGTATATTTGCGTGGCGTTTAAAATTTTGAAACCAATCCGAACTGGCATGAAAAGTTTCTGAAGAATCTCCACTCTTTTCTTGCTTTACAAATTCAAACAGGGAAAGCGCTTGACTAAGGGGCATGTGTTCATTAGAACCGTGTGAGTTTCTTCGCAGTTACTGCACTGGCTGCTTCAATGGAACTTTTTATTTTGTCTTTATTTAACAAAATTGTATGAATTGTAGAAGTTGTGAAGTTAAACTTAAGTGCAATATTGCTCTGACGCTCACCTTATTCGAAACACTGAATCACTTTAAGTTTTTCCTCAAAATTTATGTTTTCCTTGATAATTTAGGATTATTTTCTACACTTTAATTGCCTTTACTCAATTTTCTCCTTTCTGCCATGATTTACTGAAATTATTTCCCCTATTTACTGTTAAAACGTTATTTTGCCATAGATACCGTATTTACTCGTGTACCCCATGCACATTTTTTCCCGTCTTATACGAGTATTTCTCAACAGGTTATATAAATTGTATCGATAGTAAATTCTCTGCAATATGCCTGCATCTACGTTTATATTCATAAAAGACGTCAAATTCTACGAAGTATAGGCGAATTTATATGACAAAGCAAACGTGTAAGTTGCACCCGCGCTGCAGGCAAAAACTCGAAAAAGTAGGCAGAAAGAATACGCCGACTAACATAACTATAGTTCAATGACTACTGAGAGTTTGCCGGCTTGAGAATAAATTGGTTCAAGTTTGGTCCTTTTCCCTCATCCACTTCAAGGAATTTGGAGTGGTGAAATTTTGTTGCGAATGAAAAATGTCATCGTTCGAAAGGAAGACAGAAATCCACATCTCAAGTGTTTGGACTTGTTTGTTCTTAACCTTTCAATATTTACTCAAGAGACGATAAGTGAAAAAACTCCCTATCCACCTAAGGATGATGAACAAATAATTTGAGAAGCTCCGCATCTGATCGTAATATTACGTAAAAAACAGAAGTGGGGACGAAGTTGCGTAATAATACAACAAAAACAATTAAGGGGTTAACAAAAGAGGACTATCGGTGAGGAGATTTCTGCTAGTATCGTTATAAAGGGATCATCCAATAAATTGCGTCACGTCAACGGGAGAAGATGCTTAACTTGAGTGGAACTTGTTTCAGGGTGTGGGAATCGGTGACTTAAAAAAAAACTTATTCTGGCTCGAATTAATTTTTTCCCTCCAAACCGGCCCAAAAATAGGAGTGCATGGGTTACATGAGTAAATATGGTATTAAACAAAACACTGCAAATATGTCATTGGAACTGATTACGTGAAAACAGCTTTTCTTTATTTTTTTACGCAAAGAAAAGCCAGCAATAATGTGCACCGTGAACAGCATTTTCATTTTGCAGTACATACCATGCATACAGTATGTATTTTATTAAATAAAAAATAAAAATGTATATCACGGGATTTCAATTGCGCTATATCAAAATTGCACTAAACAAACATGAGCTAAACGAGACATGACTGTAGTTTGTTTGTAATATACATGAGAATTTACTATTGTCCTAGTTAGTAAGTCAAAGATGTCTATGCCACCTCTTTTTTGAAGAAATATGCAAGCTGTAGTAGCTACATAGCTGGTCATTTCTATCAAATCCTCCCATGAATTCTTTGTATATCCTTACAATCTCAGGACAACCCACTTCCACCATCGACATACCCTTACTGCATTGAAAGCAATAAAACTACATTGAGGTCCTCCCCATGTTTTCTTTTGGTCGCCATTGCAAAATATAAAAAGGGTAAAGTTCATAAACATGTAAAATAGAAACTGCTTATTAAAAAATCATGTAACTGAGCAGAACATAACTTAAAATTGCGTGTAAGCTGCTGGTAAAAAGAAGGACAGAAGCAGTAAATACCATGCCATCACAATAGAGGGCAGAAGAGGATGATACCCTAACACTGATATATCATTGTTCCATCCCTAATTGGTAAAGACCCGATTATAAGCCAAATGGTAATTTTTAAGAAGGTAAAAAATGTAAAAAAAAAGGTCGGCTTACAATCGACTATTTATGTTCATAACTTTTGTAAATATATTAAAAAAGCTGTAAATAATTCAGCTGAGAAAGATTAACTTTACATTACATGCAATAATGGTAACTTACCTCACATTTGATGGATTTTTTAAACTGCCAATCTTGTCTTGGAGGAACCTCCTCATTGCATATCGATCAAGAGCTTGCTCTTCGCTGCCACAAATGCCAGAATATGTTAGGTATGCAGATATAACAACACCAATGCGCTCCTTACTGCAAGTTCCTCTAATAAATATAATTTTATTGATCCTTTCAGTAACAGAAATACAAGATAGGTAAACATACTTATTTGTCAGTATATAACACAAAAATCTTTCATTAAATAAATAATCTAGTTTACATGCAGTATGCAAACAACATACAGCCCATAGGCACATAAGTAAAGCCCATATCTTTAGAGTATAACTTTACCTCTACCATGAGAAAGACTGCAACAAAAAAGCAGAGTATACACATATTATGGGAATGGTGTCTTTCCTTAAACTAATTTGTAATTAAACAGTCTCTTATTCTCTCTTAAAATCATAATTAATTTGAGCAAACTGAAGATGTTGCCCTTATTTATTTGCAAGAATTCACAGACAGCACAGGGCCAATTACACTGTCAAGGGGAGGCCATAACATTAATATTGAAATTCGTAAAACCCTTATAGGAGGTGAAACTAGAACTAAAATATCAAATATATCTCTTGGCGTTTTTGCCAATGGGCCCTTTGTTTAAAAGATATTAACAATTTAAATTCAGGTTTAAGCATGGATGCGTCATATACCATTAACCTTAAGGTTATAAACATAAGTGCCGATAGGCGAACGGATAGAGTGAATGTCTAGTAATCTGATGGGCCAGGGTTTGATCCCAGCTGCCAGCTTTTTTTTTCATAAATTTTCAGAAATTATCTGTTTATGTATTTTAACTAGTAAAATTGTATTATTATTATTAATATGTTTTTATTGTATTTTTCTTTGTTTTTTGTGATTTTTTTTTGTCTTTTTTCATGTACTTTTTTGCAATTGATTTATTTGCACTTTCCACGTATAATTATAACTTGCAATTAGTATGGTTAATTCCGATTGGAGTGTATTGAAAGCTTACGACCCATGAATGAGCGAAAAGTCACGTGATTTAGGAGAAGGTGATTATGGAGAGGGAAGCTTTAAGGGGAAGTGAAACATATGAAGGTGCAGCTCTGCAGAATTGCCAATGTATGGGAATTGGAGGGAACTTATTCGAAGAGAATATTCTAAAACACGCGATTGAAAAGTATTACAAAGTGGGGATTTTGAAAGACGAAAATGAAAAATTTACTGGTTTTACGTAAACATTTATTTACACTACATACATACATAACACTAGAAACACACAACTAATCTTCCTCACTTTCACAATCTGATTCTAAATTTATATTTACTTCAGTGTCACTCATGTGATCAATTACATTTTCTGCTTCTATATACTCCTCCTCTACTTTCATCACATGCTCACAAACATTTTTCCACTCCATTGCCCCAATTTCCAAACACTTCTCCACCACTTCATCCATGCTAAATGTTACATTTCTGGAAGTCACCAAATTTCTTAACAAAAAGCAATAACTGAACAGCAAATCAAGAAAAATAAGAAATAACAAATAGGCAATAATGAAACAATTAAAAATGCAGTAGAGAGCAGCAGGAATGTTGGCACTGAAAGCACATGGCGATGGGACTGATTCTAGCATTAGTAGTTACCCTAACCCCCACACAGTTCGCTTTTCGAGAATGGACTCTTCCATACCAAATTCGTGTTTTTGCGCATGAGTTGTAAGCTTTCAATACTACTATACCTCTTCTATCTCACTTACTTCTACAGCATTACAATACTTCAGAGTTTGTAACAAACGACTCGCGTGAACCGAGATGCAGGAACGTATCCCCCGATTATAACATGCAAGTCTATGGAAAAACGGCGTTTGACATTCGACAATTTGAGATTCGACCATGTTTTCAGGAACGCATCCCTGTTGAATCTCGGGAGTCGCCTGTAAATGGTTTCAATTTGCTCCCATCAGTACATACTGTCAACCTTACCTTTCATTCCTAGTTTTCCACTAATATTGATTCTGCACCTTTGATATCAACTGTGGTGTAAGTAGGGATATCAAAAAACACAGCCATTTCATCTGCATTCCCCATTTGGCCCAACAGGTAGTCATGCTCATGTCTTACAATTAGACGAATAATATATGCTGATATTCAATTAGTTTTTCAGTACAATCTGAGGATAGTCTTTGTGGCAATGTTGTTCTTCGATGAAGAGAGAATCCATTTCGCCTCATTAACCTGGTAATCTAACCCACACTTGACTTAAAATGCTGTCGTTGTACCTTGAATGATGTTGCTATTTCCAAGGCCTTCATTTGTATAGCCTCCTGTGTAACTGGCAGGCCATTGTTGCATTTTTTGTGCACAAACACCACTATTTGCTCTTCTATAACTGGGTAGCACCCTACTCTGGGTCCATGAAATATTTTCTACATTGAACTGGCACAGTTTAGTTTTTCTTTGTTTTTTCCACCGTCGCATATTTGCTTCAGTAACACCAAATTTTCATGCAGTGACACAATTGGTCATTTCTTTGGGATGTTTTACCACCATGAGTTTAAAGTTCTTGTCGTAACTATTATGCATTGATTTTGATGTTTGTTTGTGAGGATGTAGAAGCTCTATTCTCAACATAATCACCCATATTTTCTAGATTCCCCTGGAGGTGGTAAAGATACTCTTGAGCTTATGTAAATAAATTCTGGAAACAAATATCCTACATCAATTTCTACTCAGAAGTATTTGTTAAGTGGACACAACCCTTTTAGGTATGTATTGGTTTTATTATATATTTTCTACAATTTAGTAACAAATATATTTATATAAAAAGTTATTCATTCTTTTAGTTGACTGGATATAAATATGGATCCCCAACCCTCGACTTCGTATGCGCAGAATGTTCCATCTCCTGGTATGTTTCCTTTTATTAAATAAACAATTTTTAAGTAAGCTTTAGTTTGGTAAATCTGTTGTTTTGAAATGAAATTTTGATTGTAGATGTCCCAACATCAAAGAGGCGCAAGCTGAAGCGGGATAAATATATTATTTCTGAGCTTTCTCCCACGAAAATTGAGAAGCTTCTGCAGGAACATGGGGAGGATGGTGACAGATTCTACGGACGTCGAGGATGAAGGGATCCCAAGTTCGCAAAGAGAAGTTGATGACCCTTTCCAACTCCCAGCAGAAATTTCCACTTTTATTGCTTTAGAGGCCCAAACATCCCTTTCACAAGCCCTCATGCACTGCTGCCAGATGTTGGTGCAATAGATTCCTCTCCCCCTGTCCTTCATGAGCTCCAGCCACTTTCACCAACCCAACCCAAACCATCTTTAGACCCTAGACCGCCTTCTTCTCCTACTCCTTCAATTTCTCCTCTTCCGCCTTCTCCAGAATATCTTCCTTCACCTTTCCCTACATTTGCATGGGTAGATATCCGTCAGGATCCGCATCACATTACTTATCTTGAGCAGAGCGGTTTGAAAGTCCTCCCAGAAGGAAATAGTCCCAAGGATTACTTCGACTTAATCTTTAACGACAATTTCTTCCAATTGGTATTGCAGGAAACAAATAAGTTTGCCGAAAACCTCTTCCTCTGAGGAGTGTCCCCAAGATCCTGCATTACTGATTGGAAAGATCTCGAAAAAGAGGAACTGAAAGTATTCTTAGGGCTCAAGTTTCATATGGGAATCCTTCAACTGAATAGGGTTGTCAATTACTGGAACACCAATGAGAAATTTAATTTATATTATTTTTCATCTAGAATGTCTAGGGATAGATTCCTAAACATTCTACAAACTATTTATTTTGTAGAAAATCCAGTAACCAACGACCCTATTTCAGCAGACCCTCTGTTCAAGATAAGACCTTTTATGGAATTTTTCCATAAAAGAATGCAGACGATCCATTACCCATGCAAACATCTATCTACCGATGAATCCATGGTGCCATGGAGGGGACGATTGTCGTTCTGTCAATTTATAAAGCTGAAAAAGCACAAGTACGGCATAAAGCTTTATATGTTGACGGAACCGGACAGGTTTGATCTACGTGGGGGCGATGGATGAAAATCATTCAGGGAAAGGCCACGCTAATAAAATTGTCCATAAACTGATGGAAGGGCTGGGGACTAGCCACTCATTATATATGGACAACTATTATAATAGCGTTGACCTGACTCAAGAGCTCCTAGACAATAAGCAGTCTTATTGTACTGGGACTCTAAGAGCCAACAGAAAAGGCAACCCTCCAAAGGTTGTACAGAAAAAATTATGAAGAAATGAAATGGTGCAACAGTGAACCACTGATGGGATTAACGTTTCGAAATGGAAGGATAAACGAGTGGCGTTTATTGTAAATAGTAGCATATACAGGCGACTCCCATGTTCGAATCTCAAATATTCAAATGTCGAATGCCGTTTTTCCATATACTTGCATGTTATAATCGGGGGATACGTTCCCGCATCTCGGGGAAAAGTCTCCCCTCACGTTCTATAAAGATAAAATAACATTACTAATATGTTAATACAACAATATTAAATTATGAATAAATTATATAATAAATATTTTAAATGTATAACATTTTTTGCACTAAAAAGGAAAAAAATAAATTTTTGTTTCGAACTTCAAAGATAGATGTATGCAATATGCTGTGCAGACAGCCCGGTCTGGATCGCGTGAGTCGTTTATTACAAACGACTCGCACGAGATGGATAACATACCTGCATACATTTATATATACATACAACTATTTATTGCAGTGAAATTAATATAAAAGTTATTAAAAAAGCACAAAATAACTTAAGAATAAAGAAACAATAAAATAAAAAATATTTTCATACCTTAAATCTTTTTCAACTGCACTTACTGGACTTGGTTAATTAATTGAGAAGTTGGAAGATTTTAGTTGGAAGAAGAGGAGCTTTTAGGTGGGGAACTGTTTATTGTTGTTATCAAATTACCTGAATTTATCACGTTCTAGAATTTTCTCCTTCTGTTTCACATAAGTGCTAATAGTTGAAGGACACATTCCCAATGATCGTGCGATTTCAGTATGGCTTTCAGTACGTTTTTCTGACAATGATCATCTACCGAAAGTTTTAAAAGTTTTTCCATTTTAGGAATCACAACACCGCGTCTAGGACTGTTTATTGTTGTTACCAAATTACGTGAATTTATCACATCTTCTAGAATTTTCTCCTTCTGTTTCAAATAAGTGCTAATAGTTGAAGGACACATTCCCAATGATCGTGTGATTTCAGTATGGCTTTCAGTACGTTTTTCTGACAATGATCATCTACCGAAAGTTTTAAAAGTTTTTCCATTTTAGGAATCACAACACCGCGTCTAGGACTGTTTATTGTTGTTACCAAATTACGTGAATTTATCACATCTTCTAGAATTTTCTCCTTCTGTTTCAAATAAGTGCTAATAGTTGAAGGACACATTCCCAATGATCGTGCGATTTCAGTATGGCTTTCAGTACGTTTTTCTGACAATGATCATCTACCGAAAGTTTAAAAAGTTTTTCCGTTTTAGGAATCACAACACCGCGTCTAGGACTGTTTATTGTTGTTACCAAATTACGTGAATTTATCACATCTTCTAGAATTTTCTCCTTCTGTTTCAAATAAGTGCTAATAGTTGAAGGACACATTCCCAATGATCGTGTGATTTCAGTATGGCTTTCAGCTTTCTCAACATGCTTTAAAATTTCTAATTTCAATTCATAACCATGAATCTTATGCACTCTTTTATTTGATTCACTTACATTATCACTATTACATTTTCTTTTAGATGCCATGTCAAGTGATAAATTCATAAATAAATCAATAAAATAAATACATTTAAATAAAAGATTAATAGAAAAAACCTGATGTGGCCAACACATGACGTTCTCCATATTTGGGGTACAGATATTTAAATTATTATGAGGCAAAATTATTATTTCGTATTGTAAAAGAATACAGTCGTCCTTATTGCCGGAAATTACGTATATTTTGAATATGTTTACAGAATTAAC